>CM060701.1:216448582-216873676 GCA_030686995.1 Artemisia argyi
AACTAACCCAATACTAAGATGCAATCAAAATAAAATACTAAAAATGAAAAGAAACTAATTTAACTAAGGTTGTGAGCAATATGTGGGAGAATTGTGTCTACTTAGATTTCACTACTCCCTAGATATCTTTTACACGTTAATTACTTGTTATAGTTGCGTGGATGACGGATTGTATTCCTTAATACCATTCATGAGGTGGCGTACTTACTTCCCCAATCCTATGAGCGCGTACTTCACTCCTATGTCGAGCCGGCTAAGAAGCTCCTAACATGGGATCACTAGAACTTACTCATGCATTAAATACAACCAATAAAACCTAGTACACATCGGTTCATGTTTCCTAAGACGTTCAAGCATGCTACACAAAGGAGATCTGCCAGTTTTCTTAAGCCTAACATTGAAATCATTCATCCATTACAACCATAAACAAGTAATCAACATATAATTAACATCTAGGTTTCATTACATCTAAGCAAACACAAGATAGATCTAGCCTAGCATGTTGAAATCAAAACAAGCATAAGATATAATCAACCAACACATAGACATATTGATTGAATTAAGGGAAGACTTATCTCAACTGAACATGAAAGGATTCAAGGGGTGAAAACCCTTGAAAACACTGTAAAATATGACCTAGGGTTTACAAAGTTCAGCCCTATTTTCTCCACACAAGTTCCTCCCTAATGAATGAAAAATAGAAAACTATATATAGATTTTGATAGGTGACGGCGTCAAGAACAAATGTCTGACGCCGTCATCTCGCCGCCAAATAGTTTCTCGGACTGCCTGGATCTGGGTCTGACGCCGTCATGTATTCTCCTTATGCAGGCCGTCACCAAATTAACTCTTGACGCCTTTGTTGTGACGCTGTCAGGTTTGCACTGGGTCATCATGGTTTTTACTCTTGACGCCGTCAGGATCTTCCTCTTGACGCCGTCAGGTACTGTTCTCAGCATGGAAAATTAAGTCTTTGGCATTTTCTTCACTTTTATGCTCCAAAAAACGTCCAAATTGCTTCCTTTTCCAGAATTCACTCCCAAAGTACCTAGAATCACAAAATGAACGATTTAGGGTAATATTTGATCAAATAAATTCAATTCCGGGCTTAAATGACCCCCTAAAAGTGGTTCATTTTTCGCCTCATCATGTGGTTTGATCTTTCCAACTCTTTTCATTACTTACTTATTTACTTATACTATATTAGCTTAGTTAGTTAGCTACTATATAATTGTTCATATTGTGCAAGTATTGAGATCATATATACTAGAATCGGAGTTTTCAAAACAAACTTGTTTTTATAAATTTTAAAACGGAAGTAAAACTGTTAGCATTAAAAATATGTATTATGAAGTGATGGTCATTCTCATATTGTAACTTTGTGTCTTTTGTTAAGATTAGTAATAGTTTAGTCATTGGGCTATGGACTTGGCAAGCTAATATGTTATGTGCTATGTTTCATAAGCCTAGTTATCCAACCATGTAACCAAGTCCAAGCCCAAGCCCTAGCCCATAGAAAGCCCATAGGGCATCTCATGTTATGAACTATATAAACACCTCAAAGGCTCATTTGAGGTGTGTGCTTGTGTGTGTATTGTGTGTGTTTTTTTAATAAAAGTTCTCTTCATCTTATTACTCTTTTTCATATAATCAAACACCACACATATTGCATCAAGTCACCATCTTTACTTCATCTAGTTCTTATATTGGTATTAAAGTTGATAGATATAAGGTCCTACAAGTGGTATCAATTGCCTAACAATGATTTAGGAGTGTTTTTATCAAGTTTTTTGTTAAAAAGTTACACTTTTCATTCATTTTGTGTACTTTTTCTTCAAAAAGTTTTGATTTTTACGTGTTTTTGTGTTAAAGTTGTTGTTTTTATTGAAGCTTTAGTGATTCTAAGTGTTTTGGGAAAGATTTGATCAAAAGAATCAAGTGGAAATCAAGTTTTTTGGTGAAAAAATCGAATTTTTGAAGTTTTCTGGTCATCCTACGCATAACTTGGGTGAATAGTACAAGAAATAGCTGTCTACAGTACTTCCTACGCATAAGATTGAGGTCAAAACCCTTTTCTTACGAGTAACATTGGTCAAAACCCTTTTCTTACGCCTAAAACCTACGAGTAAGTCTACTTCCTACGCCTAAGTTGAGTTTCTACGCCTAAGATTGGAGTTTACGCATAAGATCTTACGCATAAGATTTACGCATAAGTTCTTACGCAGAAGTTGTACTCAGTACTTCCCTGACTTGGATAAGTTTGTGGAATACTTCGACACGGGATATCTTTCAAGCTTGGATAAGTTTGAGAGATCAATTTGGTTGAAAAAACCTTACGCGTAACAATTCTTACGCATAAACTCTAAGTTTACGCGTAAAATCAAAGTCTACGCATAAACATTATTGTTTACGCATAACTTAGATCTTACGCATAACTTAAAGGTTGCGCCTAACATCTTACGCGTAAGTTTATTCAATTTCTACACGTAAGATCAAGCTTTACACGTAAGTTTTTGACTTTTGACTACCAAACTTCAAACGACCATAACTTTTGAACCGTAACTCCGTTTTCGACGAATCAGCTGTCAAAACGACCGTGAAACAGAGAAGAAGGACATGTTGAATGAATGTTTCGAGGCCCAAATCTACTCCGAACGGAAGTTATTGAGGTTTTAAGGTTTCATATCAAATTTTTCACCATAAAAACTTGCATCAACTTACACTAAACACAACTCCTACTTCGTTGGAACGATCCAAGAATCAACTTTATCCATCTACACTTCATCAATGGCATCTCAGCAAGATATTCATGCAGCCGGTGCAGAAAACCGACCTCCAATGCTTGAAAAAGGTGGATATCTCCCATGGACAAGCCGCATGCTTCGTTACATTAAAACAAAGCCTGATGGTAAATTAATGATCAACTCCATTACAAATGGTCCATTCAAGCCAAGACAAGTTCAAATTGAAGGTAATCCAAATACAACACCTCCTACTCAACCATTCGTGCGTGAACAAACAGAAGCAGATCGCCGCTGATGATATGGCAATGCATTTAATCCAACTTGGATTACCACGGGAGATCTTTGCTGCGGTCGACAGCTGTGAAACTGCTTATGCTATGTGGGAACGTGTTAGAAGGATATGTCATGGAACAGAGATTGGACAACAAGACGTTGAGAACAAACTTCTTACTGAATGGGAGAATTTCACATCCACTAAAGGTGAACAGATTGAATCCTACTACACAAGGTTTTGCACTTTGATGAATGAGTTAATCAGAAACAAGTTGACACCTCGAACAATTGCAACAAACATCAAATTCATCAATAACCTTCCAGAAGAATGGGGTCGTTATGTTACAATTGTCAATCAAACAAAGGATTTACATAAGGTTAATTATGATCAACTCTATGATTTTTTGAAACAAAACCAAGCTGAGGCTAATGAAGTAAGGAAAGAAAGATTGGCAAAGAACCATGATCCTCTTGCATTAATTGCTACTACACCAACACCGCTACCAGTGAACACACAACAACCATCATCATCTTCCACTCACAACTACATACAACCATCATACATTCAACAACCAACACCGGTCTACCAACAACAGTTCTACCCACAGCAACTGTCACACCCCCAAAATCGGGTCCAGCGGAAGCATACATGTAGCTGGGGTGTAACTCAATTGGTATTACAACACTAGTTCAAAAATAGTTTGCACTTGAATCATTTAGAATAAAATAGTTAAATCAAAATGTTGATTTTACATTGTTAAAAGTAATGCAGAAGTAGGCCCTTAAAGTAGTTTAAAACGGTCCCCAAATGAATAAACAGAGTCTTCTATGACCATGCCATGCCCTGCCAAAACCTCCTGTAGCGTGCCATTGCTTAAAACCTGAAAATACATGCTAAAGTGTCAACACAATGGTTGGTGAGTTCATAGAGTCTTGTGAAAAAGAATGTAATGCATTGAAATGAAGATTTCCCCAACAAAGGCATCGTAAATCCACTCAGTTCCAAGTCCCGCCATAAGAGACTTGTAACCTGTGTGTTTACAATCCACTGCCAAATGTAATATGTTTGTAATAAATCAGTCATAAGGTTGATGCAAAGGCATCGTAATTCCGTAGTAATAGTGGTGGAAAAGTATCGTAATTCCATAAGTAATTTTCGTATGTACAATAGCCACAAGTATAAAGTGAACCGACATAAATGTCAAAAGTGCTACATTGTCTCTTAAGCTCATGACCCCGAAGCTAGACTTTGTAATGCCCCAACAGAGTGTCTACCAGGCACTCACTTGATAAGACATGAAATGCATTCGTCCTGTTGGAGCAACCCAAACACGAATGGAGGCGTCACCCTCAATAGATCTATTCACTCACTCTCGCTTAGTACTAAAATTAACGGTCCATGATATTGAAAGGGGACTTGTTATGAAGTGGTAGTAAGGCAACTTAAGCAATGTATGGAATTTGTAATACTTGGGCATGTACAAAAATAGTTGTTGCAATGTATTCTCCCCCATGGGATTTGAAATCGTATAAAAGTATAACACGAGTATTTAAGCATGTATCTCCCCCAAAGAGTTTGTAAAGTAATTAAACCAGTAAAAGTGGGGCTATGACTCACCTGAAGCTGATGTTACTGTGATGAAGTGAAATGAACAACAATGAACATGTAATGAGCTGAAAAACAAGGCGCGCACACTAGCCGCAACCTAAAATGAATGATATGAACGATCTACTTTAGATCATGAAATGATATTATGAATGTCCATGCACATGTTTCCTATACCACTCTACTCTTTGAAAAACAATTGTTGTTATCAAAAGTATATATATTCCAAGACTTAGGAAAAATATGGCTATTAGAAAAATAAAACTAGTTGCAATATATATACTTATATATATATCGTATGTTTCAATGTTAGTGTTGAAATCCTCAGGTTGAAATCCTTGAAATAACGCCTCGTAGTGATAAAATATACTTGTAATAACTAATACTTCATTAGTTATAAAATTGGGTACTTGGTATTATTTTTAGAATCTAGAGTTGCTACGTAGTTTTGGCGTTAATATTTATAAAAGCTGTCAAACTAAAATGAGTTTTGCCGATATTCAAATGTGAATATCTTTGTCGTTATAAGTCCGTTTTACTTGTTCTTTATATCCACGGTTACGTCTTAGTATGTAGTAATATATTTTGGAAAGCTCGGCTCCTCCGGGTTACGTCTAAAGCCTCTTTTTGTCCGATGAAAAATGTCCAACAGCATGTATTTTTCCGGAAAATAGTTTTCGTCAATAAACTTGCAAAAATCATAACTTCTTCGTTATTAACTCTTTTTAATCCGTTCTTTCGACCACGGATTCGTTTTTGAAAGTATTTTCTAAAAATTTTGCCAAAGTTTCATTTGTGTTTACTATTTTCCAGATTTTTACAAAATGGGACAGCATGTAAATATACTTGTTAGAAATCCATTTCCAAGGTTCAAAACTAGTTTTTACTTCAACCAAAACTCTTGCAAACTCCACAAATCTATACTAAACCTTCCATACACCTTCTTAGGGTGCCATGGGTTCCTAATGACTAGTAATCAAGTTAATTTAACAAAGGAACACCTAAAACCAATTCTAGGGTTTGTATGATCAAAAAGTATACAAAAATAAAGTGGTATAACTAGTTTGTGCATGAAATTAAGCATGAATACCATGAGATACATATGTTAATTAGATGAAAACATGAAAATAAATTTGATAACTCACTTTGAAATATGAGGTGATTAAATGATGAGAAACCTTGGATTACTTGTGTTTTTGTTGCATGAATCTTGATTAGAATGATGAAATGAACAACTTTGATGCTTTGTACTTTGAAAAATAATGGTTTGATCATGGAGATCATGGTTGGGTCGTGGTTATGGAGGTGGAGAAGATGAGAAATGAGTTTTTGATTCTAAAATTTTATAAGTGTTGTGTAAAAGGTGTTTATGTATAAAAAAAATCTAAATCAATGGCATTTTAGTAAATACTTGGTCAAGTTGACTAGATATTTTGAGGGGGGGGGGGGGGGCTGCACATGTGTAAAAGTGAATGAGTATGTAGTAAGCTTGGTGTTATCTGGTTCACGGAGTCGGTTTTGGTTCCGTTAATCGCTAAACGTAATGTTTTAAATCGCGAAACGTAAATTCGGGTATCGTAAAAATATGAAACTTGAAAAAATGACTAAACTTGTCAAAATACTCCATAATAAAATATAAAATGAATGGTAAGTTCCATCGGGTTGCATAAACGCTGTTAAAACTGGAAACGCGGGTCAAAAACGGGTAATTCGCGTAAAACGCTGAAATGGAAAACGTAAAATTCCAAAACTTTTAGAATTGTCGTAAAATGAAAGAAAATCATATTTTTATTGTTTATATTGTTTTATGGACATATCGGGGTGCCGGAAGGACGTTTAAACCTGAATGTAAATCTCGGACACGGCTTCGTGATTTTTGCAGAAATGATCCGACGAGCGCCAAACTCTCGGATTACCGTTAAAATAGTTTAACTTATGAGAATATGAAATAAAAATTTTAGACATGAATAGTGTTTTGTGAATAGTAAAAGTGAATAGTAACTTTCCGAGATAAAATTTGGAATTTCGACGTTTGAAACAGGACATGAAATTACGAGTTGTGACATTCTTCCCCTCTAAAAGGAACTTCGTCCCGAAGTTCAGTTTATGTTGGTTTCTGAAAACATATTGGTGAAAAGGTGATGATATTCGAGAATTCCAGCGAACTCTAACGATAGGAATTCGACTCTGCTTCAACTGTTTGACCTAACTGTCCATGATTTGTACTTGTTCTCCTGCAAGGTTTATGTTTGACTTTGGGTTGGATTCCTTTCCGAATGGAATTATGGGTGACAATTCTGAAAAGCTGATAATACGTGGTTGTGTAATCCTGTTGCTGTTGTTCTCTAACAAGGCTCAAGTCTGACGGCCACTAGGCCTATTCTGTTTGAAATATTACATGGTCCAGTGTATCTCGGGTTTAACTTTCCAAGTTTTCTGAATGATATCATGCCTTTCCTAGGCAGAATTTTCAACATAACTCTGCCTAACAACATGAAATTTTAATGGTTTACAACTTATTGAACTTGTAACTGATTCTTGACTTGTAGGAAATTTCTGGTTATTTCATGAATGCCTACTAGACTAGTATGTTGGGCTTTTCCAAATTTCGTTCCGTCAATGGATATTGGCACTTCGACCATAGAGTGCTCCAAATGGTGTTGTCTCTACGCTCGCGCGATAACTATAGTTGCAACTGAATTTGATTTATGGTAATTGGTTAGTCCAACCATTTCTTGAGTCAATCACTCATGTTCTGAGCATATCTCCCTATGTTTGAATCGTTCTCTAATTCTGACCATTGGTCTGCAGATGATAGGTGGTGTGGTTCCAAAGAAATCTTAATGTAATCGCTAGGTGTTTGAGGTGAATTAAATTCCTCTATTAGAAATAATTGAAATGGATATCATGAATCTTGTAGAAAATTTACAAGGTTAAGTCCGTCAAAGGGTGTTGTTGAAAATAATAGATTAGGATAAGGTTGTGATCCTCCGCAGGATGTCATAAATTGAGTCTTTCTCCACTTACGATGCTTAGTCTCCATTACTAAGATTTTCCCCAAGCTCTATGTCATTAAATCACCAAATCCTAAATGTATAAGTGATGTAATATAGTGATTGATTTACCAAAGATTGATGTTTAAAATTTCTTAACGTCCAATAGTTTTGTAGAGATTAACCAAAAGGAATTTGCTTGTCAAAATAAGTGCCTCAGAAAAGTATTTCTTACAAGATATATGTTTTGCATAACTGTAGTTTGGAGAAAAATCCATTTGAAAGTGAAAGTATTAAGAGGATAAAATAGCCAGTATGTATGTCTGCACAAATGCATAGGTGTCTAACATGTTTGGATAAAGTCTATTGGTGAGGACATGTTCAATCTATAGTCTCGGTTAAGAGGTTGGATTTATCTCTATGGTGTGGCTTAGTGAGCACTCGTATTGAAAATAATCCTGTAATTCAGTCAAGCCAATACTTTCTAGATGATGGAATTTTGGTGACCAGGCCAATGATAGGGGTTCGAATTGTTTTGTGATATCCTGAGATTTCTGTTGAGTTTTAAATGGTCATAATGTACCGAGAGATTCTCCTTATAGATGGTATGGAAAGTCTTTCCTAGGGAGGTCATTGATAATATCCACTTATCAATATAGGGAGTAGTGTGCGATGAGTGGCATAGGAATCCATAAAGTGTCAGCTAATTCTATATATATATATATGGGGATGAGGAAAGGAAATGATAGTGATGGTGAGAAGGGAAGAGACTGTGACAACTGTGACAAAATTGATATTGTGATAAAAGAAAATACTGTGATGTAAGTGTATCATGCATAGACGTGAATGTTCATGAAATGAAATGATCAATTGACATGCTTCCAAGCGGCGGTTCACGTGGTGATAAAAAGTATGAATGTTCTGACAACGAGGGTATACACACACTTGCATGAAACATTTGGAAAATGAGTAAAGGATTTAATCCAGACAGAATTTTATTATAACTATTCTCAGTGTTGCAAAATTCATCTCTGAGTCAGACATAGGTGGTCAGCCTATATCTCACTATCCCGGGTTGAATATAGATGACCAGTCTATATTCCACCGAGGTTCCATGAATTTTGAAATACTCAGCTCAGTCATACTAAGACTATGTCCTTCACAAATACCAAGACGTTCTGAAAGACAAAAGCAAATGACCAAACTCGAGGTCAAATGATGAAACTATGCAAGGAAAAACATAATGCGGTGACATATATGATACATGAGCATGCTTATATGAAAGACAATTATAGTAAACAACTATAATAAATGAATATAATATATCAGATAATGAGACACAAATCTCATCACCTATGTCAGCAACTAACCACAAATGAGGCTTCAGCTTGGCAGGCAGGCATGTGACGGTCATAGGGTTAAGTTTTCTTGAAAGTAGCTATAGTCTAGGTTTTAAAAACACTTAGTTCGCTATAGCCAAAGCTCTAGTACCAATCTGTCACACCCCCAAAATCGGGTCCAGCGGAAGCATACATGTAGCTGGGGTGTAACTCAATTGGTATTACAACACTAGTTCAGAAATAGTTTGCACTTGAATCATTTAGAATAAAATAGTTAAATCAAAATGTTGATTTTACATTGTTAAAAGTAATGCGGAAGTAGGCCCTTAAAGTAGTTTAAAACGGTCCCCAAATGAATAAACAGAGTCTTCTATGACCATGCCATGCCCTGCCAAAACCTCCTGTAGCGTGCCATTGCTTAAAACCTGAAAATACATGCTAAAGTGTCAACACAATGGTTGGTGAGTTCATAGAGTCTTGTGAAAAAGAATGTAATGCATTGAAATGAAGATTTCCCCAACAAAGGCATCGTAAATCCACTCAGTTCCAAGTCCCGCCATAAGAGACTTGTAACCTGTGTGTTTACAATCCACTGCCAAATGTAATATGTTTGTAATAAATCAGTCATAAGGTTGATGCAAAGGCATCGTAATTCCGTAGTAATAGTGGTGGAAAAGTATCGTAATTCCATAAGTAATTTTCGTATGTACAATAGCCACAAGTATAAAGTGAACCGACATAAATGTCAAAAGTGCTACATTGTCTCTTAAGCTCATGACCCCGAAGCTAGACTTTGTAATGCCCCAACAGAGTGTCTACCAGGCACTCACTTGATAAGACATGAAATGCATTCGTCCTGTTGGAGCAACCCAAACACGAATGGAGGCGTCACCCTCAATAGATCTATTCACTCACTCTCGCTTAGTACTAAAATTAACGGTCCATGATATTGAAAGGGGACTTGTTATGAAGTGGTAGTAAGGCAACTTAAGCAATGTATGGAATTTGTAATACTTGGGCATGTACAAAAATAGTTGTTGCAATGTATTCTCCCCCATGGGATTTGAAATCGTATAAAAGTATAACACGAGTATTTAAGCATGTATCTCCCCCAAAGAGTTTGTAAAGTAATTAAACCAGTAAAAGTGGGGCTATGACTCACCTGAAGCTGATGTTACTGTGATGAAGTGAAATGAACAACAATGAACATGTAATGAGCTGAAAAACAAGGCGCGCACACTAGCCGCAACCTAAAATGAATGATATGAACGATCTACTTTAGATCATGAAATGATGTTATGAATGTCCATGCACATGTTTCCTATACCACTCTACTCTTTGAAAAACAATTGTTGTTATCAAAAGTATATATATTCCAAGACTTAGGAAAAATATGGCTATTAGAAAAATAAAACTAGTTGCAATATATATACTTATATATATATATCGTATGTTTCAATGTTAGTGTTGAAATCCTCGGGTTGAAATCCTTGAAATAACGCCTCGTAGTGATAAAATATACTTGCAATAACTAATACTTCATTAGTTATAAAATTGGGTACTTGGTATTATTTTTAGAATCTAGAGTTGCTACGTAGTTTTGGCGTTAATATTTATAAAAGCTGTCAAACTAAAATGAGTTTTGCCGATATTCAAACGTGAATATCTTTGTCGTTATAAGTCCTGTTTTACTTGTTCTTTATATCCACGGTTACGTCTTAGTATGTAGTAATATATTTTGGAAAGCTCGGCTCCTCCGGGTTACGTCTAAAGCCTCTTTTTGTCCGATGAAAAATGTCCAACAGCATGTATTTTTCCGGAAAATAGTTTTCGTCAATAAACTTGCAAAAATCATAACTTCTTCGTTATTAACTCTTTTTAATCCGTTCTTTCGACCACGGATTCGTTTTTGAAAGTATTTTCTAAAAATTTTGCCAAAGTTTCATTTGTGTTTACTGATTTTCCCGATTTTTACAAAATGGGACAGCATGTAAATATACTTGTTAGAAATCCATTTCCAAGGTTCAAAACTAGTTTTTACTTCAACCAAAACTCTTGCAAACTCCACAAATCTATACTAAACCTTCCATACACCTTCTTAGGGTGCCATGGGTTCCTAATGACTAGTAATCAAGTTAATTTAACAAAGGAACACCTAAAACCAATTCTAGGGTTTGTATGATCAAAAAGTATACAAAAATAAAGTGGTATAACTAGTTTGTGCATGAAATTAAGCATGAATACCATGAGATACATATGTTAATTAGATGAAAACATGAAAATAAATTTGATAACTCACTTTGAAATATGAGGTGATTAAATGATGAGAAACCTTGGATTACTTGTGTTTTTGTTGCATGAATCTTGATTAGAATGATGAAATGAACAACTTTGATGCTTTGTACTTTGAAAAATAATGGTTTGATCATGGAGATCATGGTTGGGTCGTGGTTATGGAGGTGGAGAAGATGAGAAATGAGTTTTTGATTCTAAAATTTTGTAAGTGTTGTGTAAAAGGTGTTTATGTATAAAAAAAATCTAAATCAATGGCATTTTAGTAAATACTTGGTCAAGTTGACTAGATATTTTGAGGGGGGGGGGGGGGGGGGGGGGGGGGGGGCTGCACATGTGTAAAAGTGAATGAGTATGTAGTAAGCTTGGTGTTATCTGGTTCACGGAGTCGGTTTTGGTTCCGTTAATCGCTAAACGTAAAGTTTTAAATCGCGAAACGTAAATTCGGGTATCGTAAAAATATGAAACTTGAAAAAATGACTAAACTTGTCAAAATACTCCATAATAAAATATAAAATGAATGGTAAGTTCCATCGGGTTGCATAAACGCTGTTAAAACTGGAAACGCGGGTCAAAAACGGGTAATTCGCGTAAAACGCTGAAATGGAAAACGTAAAATTCCAAAACTTTTAGAATTGTCGTAAAATGAAAGAAAATCATATTTTTATTGTTTATATTGTTTTATGGACATATCGGGGTGCCGGAAGGACGTTTAAACCTGAATGTAAATCTCGGACACGGCTTCGTGATTTTTGCAGAAATGATCCGACGAGCGCCAAACTCTCGGATTACCGTTAAAATAGTTTAACTTATGAGAATATGAAATAAAAATTTTGGACATGAATAGTGTTTTGTGAATAGTAAAAGTGAATAGTACCTTTCCGAGATAAAATTTGGAATTTCGACGTTTGAAACAGGACATGAAATTACGAGTTGTGACAGCAACAACAACATGTTATTCCACAACAGCAATACCAACAATTCCAAGAACCAGAATTCACTGAAAATGATGAAGCTACTGCAGCATTGACCCAAGCGTTTGCTTTTCTGTCAATGGCATTCCAAGGACGTTATTCTACACTAACAAACAACAACCAAAGGATTTCATCGAATACTCGCAACAGGCAGATCGCTCAGCCGAGTTTCAATATGGGCAATCAGAATATGCAGAATGCAGGTCAGTATGCAGGGAATCAGTATGGTCAGAATGCAGGGAATCAGTTGGGTCAGTTTGTTGGAAATCAGAGGGGTCAGAATGTTGGTAATCAGGCAATGGGTAATCAGAATAGAAATGTTGCAGCTCCAGTAGTTGGGAATATGGGAAATATGAATCAGGGTAATCCGGTAAAGTGTTTTAACTGCCAGGGTGTAGGTCATATGGCAAGGAACTGTCCTACTAAGCCAAACAAGAAAGATCTAGCGTACTTGCAGAAAACAGTAATGTTGGCACAAAAGGCAGAGGCAGGGTTTCAGTTGAATGCAGAGGAGAATGACTTAATGGCTCTTATGGATGACATGGAAGATAGAGAAGATATCGATGCGAACTGCATATTCATGGCGAATCTTCAGGAAGCTAAGTATGACACGGATTCTGACACACTTCCTGTTTATGACACCAATGCACCATCTGAGGTATCAAACTTCAACACATGTCACAATAATGATATATTTGATATGTCTCCTCATGAGGAACAGCATTCTGAGAAGCTAGCACCCACTTATGATACATACCTGGACACGCCAAGTAGTAGCAATACTCTTTCAGTAACTCCAGATGTGAATCATAATGGAGGCTTCGTTTCATAGCATGCTGAGAATGATGAGGAAACACGTGCTTTGTTTGAATCGTTATTGAATAATTGTCGTATTGAAATTGAGAATGTGAAAAAGGTCAATCGTGATGTTAAGGCCGCGAATGTTAAATTGACCGCTGAGCTTGAGAGTTACAAAGAAAACGTTAAAGCTTTTGAATTTCATAACAAAAGATTGTCTGAATTAGAAACTGGTTATCAAAATTCCGTTTCAAGGGAAAAACAATTGCAACTCAAGTTTGATACACTTGATGTTAATTCTTTCAAAAAGATAAAATCTTTAACCGCGGAAATTTCTGATTTACAAAACCAACTTTCTAAACAAAAAACAGCTTATACCAATCTTGAAAAAGAAAGGGATGAGTTGAAAAAGGACTTTGCAAAGAAAGAAGACAAACTTTTGGCCGAAATCGTAGAGTCAGAACACATGATTGCTCATTTAGAAGAATTAGTGGTTAAATCGGGTCAGTCAAGTCAAACAATGAAAATGATTTCAAATCAAACTAATCCGGTTTACCATACGAAACATAAAGTGGCTCTTGGTAACAACACCCCCAGTAATCTCAAGAAAGCTCAGCAAGAACAGAATGTTTTGTATAATGGTAATATGATTTACACCAAACATGATCCTCCCGTCGTTCGGGATTCTGTGCAAACGATAGAACATGTCGAAGAGAGCATTACTAAAATGAAACAAAAGGATTTGAAACCCATTGATTACAACAAATTGAACAAACTTTCGGGAATTACTTTTGTTCCACAAAAAGAACCATTTGTGTTTTCCATAAAACGACCATTCTCAAAAATGTTTTCTAAGAAAGTAATTATTTCCAAATCTCTTTCAAAAATGGAACAAATTTCTTCTAACAACACTTTTAATACAAGTGAAGCTAGAGAAATTCTGGATGACGTTAAAAAGAGAATTCAAGAACTTCAAAATATTGTTGCTTCTAAAAATACAATCAGTATTAACAACTGGCATTCCAGTTTTCATATTGAGCAGAAAAAAGTTTTTGAAAACGAAATTACTATCCCACTGAATAACATCAGTGCGAGGGTAATCCATTTTGAACAAGCTTTCTTAAAAGAAACGGCCGAATTTGTCAAGGACCACAAATCCCTGGTAAACGAAGCTAATGATACTCGTGAAAACATAAATGTTTTGGAAAACCTGAATGATTCTCTCTTCGAAGCTGTTATGACCACTGACATTATGTCCATCATTTTACAAACATATTCTGTTCAAGACGATGAAAGACTGAGAGCTGAGACCTTCGCAATTGTTTCAAAATATGAAAATGCTCTTATAAAGCTTGAAAAAGAAAATGTGTCATATTTTAAACAACTTGATCGAAAAAAGGAAGAATGCAAGTATGACAAATTGTCGTATGAGCGTGCCTTAAAGAATATGAAAGAGCAAAATGATCTTTTGAGGGCTCAGCTTGAAAGTCAAAAAGGAAAGGGTGAGGAAACTAAGTTTGCAAAACCATTGACTTCGGAGAAACCAAATGTTTCAAACACGGTTCAAAAACCAAAAATGTCAATTTCACGGTTTGCTCCAAAAGTCGATGAGAAAAAGGATTTGACAAAACCAGTCACTCCAACACCCTTGCCAAAGAAAAGTGAAAATGTTAAGATTGTTGATAAAGGAAAAGCGGTTGTCGAAACACCAAAAGTGATAGCACCTGGCCTTTTTAGGATTAGTCCACTAATGCGTCTGCCTCCACATCTAAGACAAATGCGTGCAAAAAGGATAATTCTAAAAAGTCTAGTGATGCTAAAAAGGACAACAATATAAATCCTAATGCATGTGCCTTACCTTCTACAGGATTAGAAAGCACCTCTAGGAGCAGCAGACTAAAGCCTAGGAGCAATACAAGGAACAATAGAGTCTCGCCTGTTTCTAAGAGTCGTAGCAAGAATAAAGTTGAAGAAGTAGAAGAACACCCTAGGAATTTATCGCTTTGTAATAAGAAACATGATTCATCTGAATGTAATGTCGAAAGTACTGGTTCTAATGCATGTAATGACTCTGTTTGTTTAATATGCAAGAAATGCTTAATTAATGATGTTCATGATGAATGTGTTTCTAAGAATGTGAATGTTACGCCTAAACAGAAGTATGTTCCAAAGGGAACTAGTGCCAGATCTAGATCTATAGAAAGATTAGTTGCACACTTTAGATCTACCACTAGTAGTCGAATGCCTAGGAACTACCTTAAGTTTTGTATGTGGAAACCTACGGGTAGAGAATTCATTCTTAAGGATGGAAAATTGAAAGTTGTTCAAAATGGACAAGTAGATACCTTCTATGAATGTGATTCAGATTTTACCCCTAACCAAATGGAACCAAATTCAAAACGGTTTCCAAATACAAACTCTTCTGTTCTTGGCAGGTTATCGAAATATGTCTTTGGATCGTCGACTCGGGTTGCTCCAAGCACATGACCGGGAATTTAAAGCTGCTGATCAATTTCATCTGGAAATTCATGGGAACTGTACGCTTTGGAAATGATCATGTAGCAGCTATTCAGGGTTATGGAGATCTTCAGTTTAGGAATTTTTTAATCACTCGAGTTTACTACGTCGAAGGGTTGGGACACAATTTGTTTTCAGTAGGGCAGTTCTGTGATGCAGATTTAGAAGTTGCATTCAGGAGAAACACGGTTTTTATAAGAAATTTGGTTGGTGATGATCTCTTAACTGGTAATCGTGGTACAAATTTGTATGCTATCGACATCAACCAAATGGCTTCTACATCACCAATTTGTCTTATGACAAGAGCAACCGAAACTAAGTCCTGGCTGTGGCATAGACGTTTATCCCATCTCAATTTCGACACCATCAACAAGTTAGCCAAAGACAACATCGTCACCGGACTTCCTAAGTTCAAATACACCAAGGAACACCTATGTCCATCATGCGAACAAGGAAAAAGTAAAAGAGCATCATATAAACCCAAAACCGTACCTAGTTCGGAAGCAAGGTTACATATGTTGCACATGGACTTATGTGGCCCAATGAGAGTTGAAAGCATTAATGGGAAGAAATATATTCTTGTTATTGTTGATGATTATTCAAGATATACTTGGGTAAAGTTTTTGAGATCAAAAGACGAAACACCAGGCATCATCATCACCTTTCTGAAGCGTATTCAAGTTCTACTTCAAGCTTCAGTAAGGATTATAAGAACAGATAATGGCACAGAATTCATAAATCAGGAGTTAAGAACTTACCTCGAAGATGTTGGAATTACACATCAAACATCAGTTGTTAGAACTCCACAGCAGAATGGGGTAATTGAAAGAAGAAACCGAACTCTTGTGGAAGCTGCTCGCACAATGCTGATTTTTTCTAGTGCACCACTATTCTTATGGGCTGATGCTGTAGCCACTGCTTGCTTTACTCAAAACCGATCCCTAGTCCATCCGAGATTCAATAAAACCCCATATGAGCTAGTGAACAACCGTAAACCTGACATCTCTTACCTTCACGTGTTTGGCGCTTTGTGCTATCCGACGAATGACAGAGAAGATCTAGGGAAGTTAAAAGCTAAGGGTGATATTGGAATCTTCATTGGATATTCAGAAAACTCGAGGGCATTCAGGGTGTATAATAGAAGAACGAAAAAGATAATGGAGACGATGAATGTGAAGTTTGACGAGATTTCACAAATGGCTTCTGAGACACTCGCTCTAGAACCCGCGCTTAATCCGATGGCTTCTAATCAAAACGGATTTGGACCCGTACCAAACCAGCAGACTTCTGGACACATCAGTTCAGGACTCGTACCTCAAGGAGCTCAGTCAACAAACACGGATAAACCTTCAGAACAAGAACTGGAAAATTTCTTCGAGTTAATGTTTGATGAATATTATGGTGGAACTTCGACAAATGCATCTCCACAACATTCCGCTGCACCCGCTCAAAACCATCAACCACCACCACCACAAGATGCATCCACAACAATCGAAGCTGAAGCACCAACTACATCAACGTCATCTACATCTACTCAAGCAACTCCAGTACTTGAAACTGACATACCAAGAGTTGATGTGCAAAACCAAAATGCAAATTTTTAAGAAGAACCAACAAATAATTCAAACAATGTTACGTTAGAAGAAGAAGAAGAAGTATTTGAAAACCCGTTTGCAACAGACTCTGCTGAATCTTCTTCAAGGTTACAAGAACCATCTAACACACATTCGTTACACCCAAGGTACCCTTCTACGTTTCAATGGACAAAAAACCATCCAATAGAACACGTTATTGGTGAACCTTCAAAGCCAGTTCAGACAAGGAGACAACTTGCCACTGATCTCGAATTGTGCATCTACGTTTGCTCAATCAGCCTTAAAGAACCAAAGAACATTCGGGAAGCAATGGCAGAAAACCCTTGGATTGAAGCGATGCAGGAGGAATTTCTTCAATACCTGTTACATGATAGTTGGGAACTTGTTGAACGACCACTTGATAAACGTGTTCTTGATCTTAAGTGGTTGTGGAAGAACAAACTGGATGAGGAAATGACTGTTATTCGCAACAAAGCTCGTCTCGTGGCTAAAGGTTATCCACAAGAAGAAGGGATAGATTTCGAAGAATCATTCGCGCCTGTAGCTAGACTTGAAGCAGTCCGGATTTTCTTAGCCTATGCAGCTCACAAAAACATCACAGTCTATCAGATGGACATTAAGACAGCCTTCTTGAATGGAACTCTGAAAGAAGAAGTGTATGTGAGTCAGCCAGAGGGATTCATCGACAAAGATCATCCAGACTGCGTCTACAAGCTTAAGAAAGCAATTTATGGTCTAAAACAAGCTCCAAGAGCGTGGTATGACGAACTATCATCTTTCTTGCTTAAAAACAATTTCACAAAAGGAACGGTTGATGACACACTGTTTATCAAAAAATTCAAAGATGACATTTTGATCGTTCAAATTTACGTGGACGACATTATTTTTGGATCAACCAATCCTAACCATTCAAAACATTTTGAAAATCTCATGAAAAGCAAATTTGAAATGTCCATGATGGGGGAACTAAAATTCTTTCTTGGTTTACAAATCCATCAATCCCCTCGTGGTATTTTTATCAGTCAAGCTAAATATACGATAGAGATTTTGAAAAAACATGGAATGGAAAACTGTGATTCTGTTGGTACACCAATGGTCACCTCACCAAAAATAGGTGCTGATTTGTTTGGGAAACCCATTGATCCGAAGAAATATCGGAGCATGATCGGTTCTCTCATGTACCTAACTGCTAGTCGACCCGATATTCAATTTGCTGTTTGTTTGTTAGCACGGTTTCAGGCAAAGCCTACCGAACTTCACCTCAAAGAGGTTAAAAGGATCTTTCGGTACCTACGAAGAACCATTAACATGGGACTTTGGTATCCGAAGGATTCGGGGTTTAATCTAACAGCCTTTTCAGATGCCGACCATGCAGGAGATCAAGTTACAGCAAAAAGTACATCAGGTGGAGCACAATTTTTGGGTGAAAAGCTAGTAAGCTGGTCAACCGCCGAAGCCGAGTATGTGTCTCTATCTGCGTGTTTTGCCCAAGTTCTTTGGATGCGGACACAGCTCACAGATTATGGCTTTACTTTTGACAGAATACCTATGTATTGTGACTCAAAAAGTGCCATAGCCATCTCGTGCAATCCTGTACATCACTCTAAGATGAAGCATATCAAAGTCCGCTACCATTTCATCAAAGAACACGTGGAAGAGGGTACTGTTGAATTATTTTTCGTTAAGACTGATTATCAACTCGCCGATCTATTTACTAAAGCCCTTCCAAAAGAAAGGTTTGACTATTTAGTTCGACGAATTGGCATGCGAAGCCTAACTCCTGAGGAGCTAGAACGTCTTCTCGAATCTTCTTGAAAAATGATTTCAAAATCACTTCGCTGTAAATATTTTTGAAAAACAAAATACAAAATTTGAAAAACCAACAAAAACAAAATACAAAAATATAAAATTTCAAAAAATACAAAAACAATATAAAATCAAAAAATACAAAAATATTCTTCTCACGACATGTCTCTCGTATAAATCAATATTCTGTACGTTTCTAGAAATGTCATTCAACAATGATACGGATATGTACAGATGCTTGAGCGGGAGTTCTTTTCAATGTTTTTCTAATGCATGTCGTTTCTCAAAATTTTCTTCACTATGGCTTTCGTATACATCAGTACGAAACCTGGACCCGAACAATGACTTCTGATTATTTTCAAATCAAGGACTCGTACGTTCAATGACGAAATCTTTTTCAAAAAGTTCGAGTCTAAACAAACGAATAAGATTTCAAGCATAAACTCGTTTTCAAACAAAATTCTTGAGCATTTTTTCAAGATTGTTCAAAAGATTTCTCAAAATCTCTCAAAATTAGTGCTCAAGATAACTCCCTAAAAACCCTTAATTAATTTTAAATATGCTATCATTAAGGGGGAGTACAAAAAGAAAAAATGTTCCGATTTCATGCAAAATCAAATCTGTCTTTCTCTCCAAAAGCTTTTTATTAATCAGTTGATATAAAAAATATCACGATATGCTATTTTTGAGGGGGAGAAGACATGATTAAATGTGATCAAAGAAGTTTAAAGATTGTGGCTGAATCTCAAAAGAGCTCGACTCAGAAAGTACTAATGAATTGACGAAGCTTAAAATGTCAGTAATCGAAAAGACTTGTCCTGGACGGGTAATAATTTCAAGCTAGTCTAACTAGTGATGTAAGCGTGTCTCGAATAGGACTTGTCTGAGTAGAATGTACCGTATCGAGAGACTTTCTTTGGACTTGACCAGGACGGGTAATAATTTCAAGCTAGTCTAACTAGTGATGTAAGCGTGTCTCGAATCGGTCATGTTCACTGAAAGTGGATCAATTCAAAAGTGCAAACTCCTCTCGCATGTGCAAATTTCTTAAATATTCATGAGCACATATGAAGGGGGAGTCCTTCAAAAGTTGCAAAACTCTCAAAGTGGTAACAACAAAGTGTTTCATTATCATAAACACTTTGAGAGATTTTCATAAATGGTTTCATGGAAATTATAGGATAGTCATGGAGTTATAAGGTGACTAAGGTTAGGAAAAACCGTCCTATGATCCGCCAGAGCCGGAGGGATCTACCCAAGGACAAATCCAATAGATTAGAATTAGAAGTCCTTAGGTATGATTGAAAAAAGGAGAAAATGAGAAAGGAGAAAGAAGGGGTTGAAGAATTAAAAAGAAAAGTTATGAAAAAGGGTGAAAAGAAATAGCCCTCCAAATGTTCAACCTTAGGGCAGACACCGGGTACAATTCGTATGCTACTGGTTGTTACTAAGGTGACACCGGTATTGAAGACAAGACGTCATGGACCCAGTGACGCAATGCACTAAACCTTCTTAACCACTCAAGTTCTCTTAAAATAGCTTGTTTCATTCTCACGGGGAACCGGCATAATCTATCGACCTGTCTCTTAGAGATGGTTGATATTGAAGCAGGAGACCTCTCCCTAATCTCCGCATAGGAAACCAAATGTGCACTTATCGAGTCTAGAGCCCCGAGATTCATCAAAAGATCTCATAGGAACACATAATATTCCTACACTGGTTGTTCATCATTAAGGACGCCAGATGTAAACTTAAGAGTCCTACGCAGATCTTAGCAATCTGCCAGAACATTTATGAGAGAATTCACAAATGTGATTCTCAATGATTGAATGGAAACTCCTGCCAGGGTCAACATCAAACAGCCCTGACAGCAGGTCACTTCGGTAATTCTTTATGGGTTACGCTTAGTGTTTGCGGTGGTTTCAAACGGTCTACAGTCGTGGAGTGATCCCCAGCGACTTACCCAGTCATTGAGCTACTAAGTAGGTCTTGTAAGCTCTCTCGAGAGTATCTGACATGGGAACGGCCTTGGTAAGGGTTAGAAGGAGTCTTCACACTATGCTGTTGACGATCTCTAATTCTTATCTGTAAGTACCGGATGTTTTATTGCTAACTGTTTATATGCAGGGACACTTCATCTCCATGGCGACAGATTCCACATGCTCATACATACATCTGGAAGTTAAAGAAAGCTCCCTCAAAGATCTATACAACACAAAGTTCAAAGAAAGATTCTACGCCAATAAGAAGAATCTACAAAGTATAAAGACTAAAGATCAAAGAGAAAGAAAGGGTACTACGTGCATACGAATATCAAAGTCCAAAGATGTATGAGCATGTTGGAATGGCAAACAACCACCACAGACGCAGAAGTGACATAAGGCAGATAACTCCACATCACAAAGGAACAAAGAACGATGAAATATCAGTTATCGAAGATCACAAAGCATGAAGGAACAAAGACTAAAGACTATTCTACAACGACACACAAAGTTCAAGTCAAAGAACACGGAAGACCTAATCACGTGGAGCATCATTCGAATGACCACGCCTTAGGGGGAGATTGTTAGCATTAAAAATATGTATTATGAAGTGATGGTCATTCTCATATTGTAACTTTGTGTCTTTTGTTAAGATTAGTAATAGTTTAGTCATTGGGCCATGGACTTGGCAAGCTAATATGTTATGTGCTATGTTTCATAAGCCTAGTTATCCAACCATGTAACCAAGTCCAAGCCCAAGCCCTAGCCCATAGAAAGCCCATAGGGCATCTCATGTTATGAACTATATAAACACCTCAAAGGCTCATTTGAGGTGTGTGCTTGTGTGTATATTGTGTGTGTTTTTTAATAAAAGTTCTCTTCATCTTATTACTCTTTTTCATATAAGCAAACGCCACACATATTGCATCAAGTCACCATCTTTACTTCATCTAGTGCTTATATTGGTATTAAAGTTGATAGATATAAGGTCCTATAAAAACTATTCAACCCCCCTTTCTAGTTTTCCACATAGGTATTCTGCCTTGGTTTTCGACAATGTATTTTATGTAATTTATTAACAGAAAACAAAATGTTTTTGGCTTTTTGGGTGTGTGTGCAAAAACTTTTGGAAATATTTTTGGTATCGATTCGTTAACCGAAATCATTTTCTTTAAAATTACTCGCAGGGTGGCAGAAGAGAAGAATGGATCTCTTTTCAGTTCGCAATTAAATGTCAGAACTTCCGTTTACCACCTGTATAGGTTGTCATCTTAAAGAATACGAAGTAATTTAACTTCACGATTTGTTTTGTTGTTTATGATTTTTTTAGTATTGTTAACACTTTAGGAAAAGTGTTAATGAACTTTTTCTGATATGATTAAGATTTTTACAAAAAATTCACAAAGTGGTGAAATTTGCACAAGGATGGTTTTGAAAATCACTAAACCTAAACGTTTTTTGAAACACGCAACAACCTCCCCGGCAGCGGCGCCAAAATTTGACTCCTCCCAAACCAACCAGTCAACCAGGTGTGGTCAATAGATCAAATCTGAGAGGGAGTGCAAGATATTAAATCCGTGGAAGTATAGGGAAATCCCCGAGTCATTATGTCCCAGCGAGATTGAAATTTTGTTTTTGAAACGCTTACGGGAATCAATGATTGGGAATAGTAACAAATAATGATTTGGAGTTTATTACACTACTGATTGATTGATATTCATATAAATAAACAATATAAATAATTACAGGATTACAGATGTGTATAAACATAAACCAAATTAAAATCAAATACGACTACGTACTAAGAAAAATGTGAGATTTGAACAAAATTAAACTAGAGGGGGTAAAGATGAAATTTTCACAAACTTAATATTAAAAGAAAATTTAATTAAAAAGAAAATTATATTTTTGATTATTTTATTATTTAATATTAATTAAAAACTATTTAAACTATTTAATAATTAATTAAACTAATTTTAAACCTAATTTAAATTTAAGAAAAATACTAAAGTGACTTAGAAAAATATGAAATTTTTTATAAAACTAATTAAACATTACAGGAATCCTAAAAAATTATATAAAGTTTATAAAAATTATTTTTAAACTATTTTACTAATTATTTACTTATTTAATAATTAAAATCTATTTTAACTAATTTAATTATGAAAAATACTATATGAACAGTGAAAATTCTGAAATTTTTTCTAAAAATACTTTACTAATTATAAATCCTAGGAAAAATGTAAAAAAACTACTTTTTCTTAAAAATAAGCAGAAAGAAAATTAATTTTTTGATTTTTTAATTAAAACTAATTAAATTAAATTTAATTATTATAAATACTAAATTAACTCAGAAAATTATGAAAATTTTTCTAAAACTATTTTAATATATAAGGAACTTAGGAAAATTTTAAAAATGAAAATTGCTTTTTGAAAATGCTGAGCAATAAGCCAAATGGCTTAAATAGAAGCTATCACTATTTTTAAAATTGTTTTTTTTTTTCTTGGATTTTCTTTTACAAATCTACTTGACTACTGAAAATATGCAAATTTTACAAAAACAACTTATTTGAAGCTTAATAATGAGCAGTGTGCAAATCTAAATATAAGACATAAGTCCTAATAAGCTTTTGAAGTTGGGTTTTTAAATGCAATAAGCTACCAATAAGCTACAAATGGCTGAATAAGCTATAAACTACTGAGATGAACACAAAATACTGAATAAGCACTTTGGAATAAGCCAGAAGATCAAATAAGCACTTATGTAAATTACAAAGGACAAACAGGCCAAAATGGGCTATAAGCAGCCCTCTGTGGGATCCACAGGAAGGTTCAAAGGTCCAAAAAAAGTTGATCTAAAAAGTTGATTTGGTGAGCTTTCAAATAAGCCAAGGTTCAGAGCTTATGGCTTACTAATAAGCTTATGGGAAGCTTATGAAAATGGGTGTCTATACTGAGTCACTCAGTATACTAAGTGTGGGTAAGGGTGATTTAAGGCAACAATAAGCTATAAGCCAATGGTCTGAGGTCCAAGATAAACCAAGAATTAGAAAGCCTGACTAATAACCTACTTAAAAAGCCAAGGGTGAGGGCTAGGGCCCACAAATTAGCTCATAATGAGCTTAGGAAGTTTGGGTAAGAACCTTGGTGCAGGGGAGGTTCTTTCCCTGCAGGTTTAAATAAGCCAGTGAATAAGCCTGAAATAAAATCTTACAAATAATCCAAGAGTGGATTCCACAAGTTAAGCTGGTGGACTTTGATTTCCAAAAAGCTTAGGGTTAAGTTTTGAACACTAAATTCAGGAAAAATCCTGGAAAATTTGATTTTCTGCCTAAGTTATGCAATTTGACTTTTTGATATGAACACCTAAGTTGACTAAAATGGATTTTGATTGGTTCCTATCAACTGATATTGTGATGTTAAGCTATAAGGATACTGAAATAAGCTATACTAACAACTATTACACTGATGTAAGTGATTTGAGACTCTAATTCCTAACAGTGATCACATATGGTGAGATCAAAGACTATTTTGACTTTTGAACAAAGAGGACTTGGTTTTTAAGGTTGTTCTATGCTATTAGGACTTAGGGTGACTTGTTTGAACCAAATACAACAACCAAAACAATCCTGAACACAGAATTGCAGGAAAATCCAAACAACATGTGATAACAAGGATTTTGAGGTTTTTAATGCAAATTGACACCTAGGACTTTGAAATTTCTTTCTAAAGACTTATTAAGTTCTAATGAGCTTGAATAAGCACAAAGACACAGGTTTAGACCACAAATACCTAGAATCACAACTTATGCTAAGTTGACAGTAAAATAAAGATTTTTGAATACAATGAGTTCTAATGAACCTACAGTTGATTTAATCTTACAATATGACTTAATAACAACTAATAAGCAGAAATAAGCAGAAATAAGCATATAACAAGTAGTACTATAGAAATAAGCAAAAAATGATGAAAGGGCTTACCAGTTTGCAATCCTGCTAAGTACCAAGAACAAGGAACCAAGTACACAACCTATAGTCTCCCCTGAGACACTAACCCACGGCCATCCAAAATGCACCATGCTCCAGCCATCATCATCTTCATACCTGAATTTTTTATTTTTTTCACTATTTTTATATTTTTCTGTGTTTTTAAGTTTTAACAACTACAACTGGTTTTAATGTCTCTAATAGCTTTCACAAGCTATACAAGGATCTTATATGAGCTATTGAGTCCAGAACAACAAGTATCAACAATATTTAATCTAGATGAGAATTTTGAACTTTAAGAATGCATAAACTGAATTTGTAAAAACTAACTGAAATTGAAACTTGAAAAAGGTTTTATATTAACTAAATTCAATGGAAATACAACTTGATAGCATAAGATTACATTGGATAATTGAAAATTACAATATTCGACCTAAGTTATACTAAATTACTCTAGATAGTCTTCCACACTGCTTCTTCTTCCTTTTATAGGGGAGATTAGAGTTCCTTGGACCTTTCTGAGCCAATCCCACAGCCATTGGGTGTCTGAAACTTAATCATGGCCCTCCACGTGTTTTGGCAGGAAAAGATAATTTGCAATTTGTTCTATTTTATTATGCAAGAGGGGGTGGCAACATTTAATGCTGAGGTGAAGGGTAGGGGATAGTGGCAAGGGCGGTGAGATGTGATGGAGATGGTGGGGGTGAGGTGATATTGTTGCAAGGTGCAAGTGGAGAGGGAGAGTGTACAGTGCGTTTGTTTGACTTATTTTGACCGGAGGGAGTATTAAAAGGGAATTGGGCCTGAGGTGGTTTGGGCTTAGGAGGTGGATTGGGTTTGTGGGTGGACCAGGGTGTTGTTTGGATTGGATTTTGTTTGGATTTGGTTTGTATAAAACAAAGGTCCGTTTGGTTGTAAAGTTATCACAAGGACCAATTTGTAATTTTCTGATTTTAGAGGGGGTGAAAATGTGATTCTACCAAAGTTCACAAAGGGTCCTTTCTTGCCTAGTTTGAATAGTACAAGGACCACAGTTGACATTTTCCATTTTTTGAAACTCTAGGGACTATTTTTGCTAAATCTGAAACTTCAGGGACCAAATTTTTAAATTCCGCAAACTTTTCACCTAGGGATTAAACTTGATAACTTGTGAATTCTAAAGACCATTTTTGACTTTTTCTTCCAAAATCCAATGCTCAGGGGCTATTTCTGCCAATTTTGCAAACTTTTGCTCCAAGGACTATTTTTGGCATTTTGTGATTCTCCAAGGTGTGTTTTGACAATCTGAGCTCAAAATTGGTAATTTGCTTCCCCGGCTCTGGCTTTTGATATGATTTCCAAAGTCGTGATCGTTTTTGTCCTTTTTTGCCTCATTTTTTCCAATTTCTGAAATATCCGTTCCTTCACGATCACAAACACAAAAACACAATATCTTTGGCATTTATGGTTAGTTTGTGTCTGTTTCAGTCTTAATTTGGACAAAAAAGGTGTGTGAATAAGCACACACCAAGTATTCTTGTCTTGCACTTTGAGAGGTGAGGGATTTGATCACTTGAAACAAAACTTATAATCTTATGATCAAAGGATTTAGAATGATGTTTTGAAAGGATTGGGACAGAAAGTTTTAGTGCAAAAGGTGAGAAAAAATTGCAGGAATGAACCAGTATTTATAGGCAAAGAATCCTGGTCACAGGAGTATGCGGCCCCCTTAAAATTAAGGGGGCCGCCCTCCTGTAACGGCCAGATTCCTTGTCTTTTTATGGGGAAAGTTTATTTGGTGAAAATCTAACTGATTTTAGTTAAAAATTTGAATTCACATATTTATTATGAATTAAACATTTTCCTTTAATTACCAAAAGTGTTTTTCTAAATATATAAAATGTTTATATCATTTTATATAATTTGTAGTGTTTAAATAAAAATCCCTTTGATCGTAAAATGTATTAGACATTTGTTTATTCATACCTTAAGTGATTTAGTTGGATTGGATAATATTTGTAACTAAATACTTGTTTACGTAATGATTTTACGTTTAATGATTTTACATTTTGTGATCGTCAAAACGTAGGGATATCGGGAAATATTAATAACGTTTTTATGCATTATTTAACAATCTCCCCCTTTTTGATAATTACATAATCTAAACTCATTAAATAAAAAATTAATATATATACAAGTATTGAGTGAGTTTATATCATTTCTCCTCATTTTTGTTAGCATCAAAAAGGTTATCCCAACGATATTAGAGCTCCCCCTCGACGTGTACTCCCCCTTGTTTTAAGGTGATGAGGCAAAAAATGAACCGTTTTTAGGGGGTCATTTAAGCCCGGAATTGAATTTATTGGATCAAATATTGCCCTAAATCGTTCCTTTTGTGATTTTAGGTACTTTGGGAGTGAATTCTGGAAAATGAGCATTTTGGACGTTTTTGGAGCATAAAAGTGAAGAAAACGGCAAAGACTTAATTTTCCATGCTGAGAACAGTACCTGACGGCGTCAAGAAGGAAATTGTGACGTCAGGAGTAAAATCCATGACGACCTAGAGAAAACCTGAAGGCGTCAAGAGAAGGGCGTCAAGAGTAATTTTGGTGACGGCCTGAAAAAGGAGTACACGTGACGGCGTCAAACCCAGATCTAGGCAGTCCGAGAATTTATTTGGCGGCGAGATGACGGCGTCAGACATTTACTCTTGACGCCGACACCTCACAAAATCTATATATACTTTTCTATTTTTCATTCATTAAAAGAGGAACTTGTATGGAGAATACTAGGGTCGAACCTAATAAACCCTAGGTCGTTTGTAACAGTATTTTCAAGGGTTTTCACCCCTTGAAACCTTTCATGTTCAATTAAGATAAGTCCTCTTTCAATTCATTCAATATGTCTATGTGTTGTTTGAATATATCTTATGCTTGTCTTGATTTTAACATGCTAGGCTAGATCTTTCATGAGTTTGCTTAGATGTAATGAAACCTAGATGTTGATTATAGGTTGATTGCTTGTTTATAGTTGTATTGGATGAATGATTTCAATGTTAGGCTTAAGAAAACTGGCAGATCTCCATTGTGTAACATGCTTGAACGTCTTAAGAAAAATGAACCGATGTGTACTAGGTTTTTATGATTGTATTTAATGCATGAGCAAATTCTAGTGATCCCATGTTAGGAGCTTCTTAGCCGGCTCGACATAGGAGTGAAGTAGGCGCTTATAGGATTGGGGAAGTAAGTACGCCACCCCATGAATGGTATTAAGGAATACAATCCGTCATCCACGCAACTGTAACAAGTAATTAACCTGTAAAAGATATCTAGGGAGTAGTGAAACCTAAGTAAACACAATTCTCCCATATATTGCTCACACCTCTAGTTAGTTTAGTTTATTTTCATTTTTAGTATTTTATTTTGATTGCATCTTAGTTATTGGGTTAGTTGACTAGCAACTAATTCCGCCCATTCCTCTAAAAACCGAGATTTTTATTTGCTTTTACAAAAACTAAAAAATACAAAAGAACCATCCCTCATCTCCAGACCTAGTCTTTAGGTTTTCTAATCCTAGCGACACTATTCCTAGCTGAACGATCAATCCCCCGGTACTTGTCACTATACTATACTACAACGATCAGGTACACTGCCTGGTGGGGGTTGCAAGCTTCTCGAGATCCCTCGAGAGGTAAAGCCTGGTGCAATCCTTACTCATCATAAGGTTATAAGACAAATCGAGATATGGAATGCTTGCAAAAATATTTAGAACACACACAATATATATGATGCATGAAACAAGAATGTATATATGTATAAGCAATTAGAGCATGAGAATATTAAGACACAAGAAACATTTATTAATAATTGAAAATAGATTATGTTAAAACATAATCATTGGTACAAAAGCATACATATATACTTTTCCATCATACTACAATAGATAATATTAAGTTGCCAACTTGAGGTCTCTAGGACTTGCATGGAGATGTGGAGCATGGTGGTTAGATTTAGTGGAGGTAGATTTTTTTGGGAATGTTGTTTGGAGTGTTTGGTGGTGGTGAGTTTGGAGTAGAAGGGTTGGATTGTTGTGTTTGAGATGGCGGTGGAGAAGACCTTGTGAGGAGATACTCAATCCAAGTGAAGTGTTCATTGAGAGCAATGGTTTGTTTTTGGAGAAAAATGCAACAAGGACAATTGTTAACATGATTCTCAAGTTGGACCAAGTTGTTGGGTGGTGAGGAGTGAGTGGAAGAAGGTTGTTGATCCAAATTGCGTTGAGCAAGGTGTAAGGCAAAAAGAGCACTAAACTCATGAGCTTCCTTGAGCTCCTCAACGAACTTTTTATGTTCGGAGGAAGGTGATGATTGTGGAGTTGGATTGTGACTAGGGATTGAGGCTTGAACACAGAACATATGATTCATGTTTTGATGAGAGTGATGGTTGTTGTTTTAAAATTGAGTATGCTCTTCAAAAGGATCATTTGGAAGAAGTGAGTGAGATGGATGTGGAATTTTGTTGGAAAGTGAAATAGTGAGGTTGTCATGTGGAGGTAAATGAGAGGTTTCATTTGGGTGAGTTTGATGTTTAGTTGTTGGTTGGTTGGAGACAACATCATTGATTGAGGTGGACTTTTGATAAGTATCAAGTTTTCTTCTCCACACGGGGTTTGACGGAGATCTTTGCAACTCTTGAGGGCTTAGATCTTGGGTGGTTGGGAGATGACATGATGGGTTGAGTAATGATTTATGATGAAGAAGGGTATTTATAGTGTGATGATTATGTGTTTATGGAAGGATAATACATGGTGGATTTGTTAGTCAAAATATGTTTGTGAATTTAGGGAAGTAGAGAATCAAAATAGGGTGAAATGGGCTAAAAAGCAGAAAGCAAACAGGGAACCTCGACCTTCAGGTGGCCGGCCCCCTTAATTAACGGTCGGCCCCTTTAATTTTAAGGGGGCCACCCTTTATAATTATGGGGGCCGCCCAGGTTCTGGTTCCCAGATTGCCAGAAAAGGGTTTTTGGCAAAAAAATTTCCAGAAAGTTGTTTGTTTTGAGGTTTGGTTTTTGGCAAGTCCATCTCTTTAGGCAACTATGCATGTATTATCTTAAAGAAATATGCATGAAAAGTATATATTTAGGCAAATAAGCATATAATATAATTTCAACTAAGCATGCATGCAAAAACAAAAATGTAGTAGAGCAAATAAGAAAGTCATTTTACCTAAGACACTTAACTTAGTGTAAGGGCAAAGGCAACTAGAGAATGAGAAACTGGTGATGGAACAAATGTGACAATGTAACTCTTGACTTTGTTCTAGTGTGTGCCTATATGCAACAAATGTGGAGATGCGATTGCTTCGACTCCTAATGCAAAGATGAAGATATCCTAAGAAGTAATCCAAATTCTCCTTGATTCAATTTGCTTAACCTATGAATGTCAAGGATATATATTAGATTATATATTTTGACAATTTCATGTGTAATTTCATGAATGATTTAAAGAACATTTTTAGCATTATTCAACAATGCAAGAAAGAATGATTTTCATGTGTTTCCTAGAAGTGAGAATTGTTTAAATAAAATAGATTGGGTTTTATAAAAATGTTTATGCAATGTAGAATTCCCAATCTTCAATTTTGTGCGAAATAGATTCCTAGACTCAGAAACGAAGAAAGGAGAAAAAAATTATGCAATAGGTGATTAACGAAAATACAATAGAATTTAGTCAATTTGCTCCATCATTCCTAATCCTAAACGCAAGTGGTTAAATAATTCACACTTAAGGGGTTTAGTGAATATATCCACAATGTTATCTTCCGATGCAACCTTTTCTATAGATATATTACCTTTTTGTACATTATCCCTAAGGAAGTGGTGACGTATTTCTATATGTTTAGTCCTAGAGTGTTGAACGGGATTCTTACTTAAATCTATAGCACCTTTATTGTCGCACATTATAGGAATATTTTCTAACCTAACGCCATAGTCTACGAGATCTTGTTTCATCCATAGTGCTTGTTGACATGCCTTTCCAGCGCTAACATATTCAGCTTCGGTGGTCAAAATAGCAAGAGCGGTTTGCTTCTTGGAAAACCAAGATGTTAGTCAACATCCTATGAACGTGCAAATACCGCTAGTGCTCTTTCAGTCCACGTAGTCTCCCGCATCATCTAAATTCGCATAGACAATGGTTTCTATACTGGATCCCTTAGGATACCATAATCCTAAGTGTATAGTGCCTTTAATGTATCAGAAGATACGCTTAACCGCTTCTAGGTGAGAGGTTTTGGGATCCTCTTGAAAGCGAGCGCAAAGGCAAACACTAAACATGATATCGGGTCTACTTGCCATTAAGTATAGTAAACTACCTATCATTCCTCTATACTTAGTATTATCTACGGACTCACCTTCTTCAACTCTTGTGAGTTTCACTTCCGTAGACATAGGTGTTTTTAAGGGTTTTGAGTCTTCTAAGCCAAATTTCTTAAGCATTTCCTTAATGTATTTAGATTGGTTGAAAAATATTCCATGTTTTAATTGTTTTATTTGTAATCCTAGGAAGAAGTTTAGTTCACCCATCATACTCATCTCAAACTCATCATGCATGATTTTGGCAAATTCATCACACATTTCTTGACAAGTAGATCCAAATACAATATCATCGACATATATTTGAAAAATGACGAGATTCGGGTTTTTCTTTTTAGTGAAGAGAGTGTTATCTACCATTCCCATGGAATAATCATGTTTAATAAGAAATGCTTTTAATCAATCATACCAAGCCTTGGGGCCTTGTTTGAGTCCATATAAATCCTTCTTGAGTTTATAAACATAATCAGGTTTTGCGAAATCAATGAATCCTGGAGGTTGTGCTACGTAAACCTCCTCATTGATAAAACCGTTGAGGAATGCACTCTTCACATCCATTTAGTATAACTTAAAGTCTAGGGCACATGCATAAGCTAGGAGTATTCTAATAGATTCTAGTCTAGCTACCGGGGCATAGGTTTCATCATAATCAATTCCTTCTTGTTGATTATAACCTTGGGCTACTAATCTAGCTTTATTCCTAGTTACTATTCCATTCTCATCCAGTTTATTCCTAAATACCCATTTGGTTGATATTATGGTCACATTTCTAGGATTTGGGACTAGTTCCCAAACATCATTTGTTTTAAATTGATTTAATTCTTCTCACATAGCCATAATCCAACTTTCATCCTTTAAGGCTTCATTTATATTCCTAGGTTCTATTGTTGACACAAAGCAAAAGAAGTTACTTTCGTCTTGAGCTTGTGATCTAAAGGTTCTTTGATTCAAACTACCTATGATGTTACCTAATGGATGTGATTTTGATTCCTTCATATTTACAATCTCAATTTCTTCTAATGTTTCTACTTCATTATCATTTCCTAAGGGCTTATTTTTATTAACCTCAATAGCTTCTTCCTCAATCACATCATCATCTTCTAAAGGCAATGTTTTAGGTGGTGGAGGAGTTTTATCAAATGTTACATTTAAGGATTCTTCTACTTTCATAGTATGTTTATTTAAAATCATATATGCTTTATTATTTTGTGAATATCCTAGAAAAATTCCTTCGTATGACTTAGGGTCGAACTTAGTTAGGTAATCTTTTGTATTAAGGATAAAGCATTTACTTCCGAATACTCTAAAGTAGCCTATATTTGGTTTTCTACCTCTTAATAGCTCATAAGGGGTGTTTCCTAATATTCGTCTAATAGAAACCCTATTAAGTATATATGTTGATGTATCTACGGCGTGACACCAAAACTTTTGTGGAATAGATTGTTCATTTAGCATTGTTCTACTCATTTCTTGTAAAGACCTATTTTTCCTTTCTACTACCCCATTTGATTGAGGAGTACGAGGAGCGAAAAAGTTGTGAGATATTCCATTTAAATCACAATATTTTTCGAATTGTACTTCGTTATCAAATTCCCTACCATGATCCGTCCTAATTGATACTATTGAGCATCCTAATTTATTTTAAATCATTTTACTAAATTTCTCAAATTTCTCAAAGGCTTCGGTTTTATCACTTAAGAACCTAGTCCACGTATATCGTGAATAATCGTCTACTATAACTAAGGTGTAACGATTGCCACTGTAGCTTCGCACTGCGGATGGACAAAAAAAGATCCATGTGAAGTAATTCTAAGCACCTAGTAGTGGATACCATATTTTTAGCTTTGTGACTAGCATGTGTTTGTTTTCCAATTTTACAAGCGTCACAAAAATGTTGATCATATCTCAGACTAGGCAAGTTTCTAACTAGTTCCTTAGAGACTAAAGATTGTAATTGTTGCATGTTAGCGTGACCTAATCTCCTATGCCACAAGGTAGAATTTTCATCTAGAGTTGCTAAGCATATCATATCTTCCGGTTTGTCTCCTAATTTCATAACATATATACCTCATTTCCTAATTCCTCTACCTATGACTTTCTCATCCTTAATTATTTCACTATCTTTATTGGTAAAAGTAACCCTACACTTATTATCACATATTTGACCTATACTAAGCAAGTTATATGTTAGATTATTTACATGCTCAACATTTTCAATAGTTAGAGAGTCTTGAAAGATTGTACCTTTGCCTATGATTTTTCCACGACGATCACTGCAAAAAACAACGTTACCTCCGTTATACGCCTTGTATGTAGAAAATAGCTTTCGATTCCCCGTCATGTGTCTTGAGCATCCACTATCATTTATCCATTCATTGGGCTCCAAATCTACTCCTAGACATACTTCATTAGATGCTTGAGCTACGAAACATTTGTGTTTCATCGTTTCATCTTCATCACTAGATCTTCTTCGGGTTGTTTTTCTTTTATCTTGTGCTTTTAGTCGTTTTTTAATAATATTCTTGAATTCTTTAACGACCTTTGCATATTCTTCGTCTTCACTTTCGGAACTAGAAACGTCATCATCACTAAGTTCCTTTTCAATCATTATCTTTATACAACCTTCTTGTTTACTCTTGACGTGACTCATGGAATTTTCGGCATCATTACCTTCACACAAAAAAATTGAACTAGTAGCACTTGTACTCATTTCAACTAAATACTTATCTACTATTCTTTCATTTTCTACTATTTTGTATGCAAAATTTTCTTTGAATTGACACTTCTATTGATGAAAATTTAAAAGACCTTTCCATATATCATTTGCCATTTGACAAAAAAAATATTATTTTGTATTCAATTCTTGGTAAAGCTTTGTATATAATTATTTTAGCTATATTATTCTTATCTAGCAATATTTTGAAACAATTATCTTGTTCTTCAAAAATAGTTTTTATTGGTTGAAAATTACCAATTGAAATGACATACCAAAGATCATAATCTATTGACTTCACATAACTTTCGAATCGATTTTTCCATTCAAAAAAACATATGTTTTCGAAAAATGGTGGTTTAAATGTCACGTTCCCTTCTAAATATTTTTCTGATTCCATAGATCGATTTCAAGTTTTAAAATACAATTTATTTTAAAAATCTTGTTTAACCTGGCTCTGATACCAATTGTGGAAAACTAGAAGGGGGGTTGAATAGTTTTACGTCATTTTTATTTTTATAAAAACTTTGGTTACAAAATCTTCGATTCTATTTTTATGTGAGATCAATACTTGCACACTAGTTAATACAAATATATAAGAGACTAAGTAATAACAATATAGATAAGTAAATAAAGAGATAGAGATGGAAAGATCGCACCACAAGACAAATGATTTATAGTGGTTCGGCTACGAAGCTCCTCTTCGCCCTACTCCACTCCCCGAGCACCTAACTCGAGAGTTTTTTTCACTATGTCAACAAGCTCCCTTATGGCGGAGAAAACCTTACACAACTTTTGCTTACACCAATTAATGACACTAAGCTAGATATCGAGTCCTAATCGTAGCTAGAACCAATCTCACACCACTAGTCACTACACAACTTCTTCACAACTTATACACACCACTACTACTAGACAACTTCTCACAACTTCACTACTTCTTCTTCACAACACTACTTCTTCTTCACTACATCTATTCACTACTTCTATTCACTACTTCTCTTCACTACTAACACACCTGAATCTACCTATTACAAAATCTCTGCACCTTTACAAATAATTTACACAACTTCAAATAATATTCACAAATCTACAATACTTCATAACTTGATGTTGAAGGAGTATTCTTCTCTTACACTTTGAGAGGTGAGGGATTTGATCACTTGAAACAAAAACTTATAATCTTATGATCAAATGATTTAGAAAGATGTTTTGAAAGGATTGGAACAGAAAGGTTTAGTGCAAAAGGTGAGGAAAAATTGCAGGAATAAACCAGTATTTATAGGCAGGGAATCCTGGTCACAGGAGCGTGCCGGCCCCCTTAAAATTAAGGGGGCTGCCCTCCTGTAACGGCCAGATTCCTTGTCTTTTTCTGGGGAAAGTTTATTTGGTGAAAATCTAACTGATTTTGGTTAAACAATTGAATTCACATATTTATTATGAATTAAACATTTTCCTTTAATTACCAAAAGTGTTTTTCTCAATATATAAAATGTTTATATCATTTTATATAATTTGTAGTGTTTAAATAAATATCCCTTTGATCATAAAATGTAATAGATATTTGTTTATTCATACCTTAAGTGATTTAGTTGGATTGGATGATATTTGTAACTAAATACTTGTTTACGTAATGATTTTACGTTTAATGATTTTACATTTTGTGATCGTCAAAACGTAGGGATATCGAGAAATATTAATAACGTTTTTATGCATTATTTATATTAACAATAGAGTTGGGGAAGATCGTACACGGCACCACGAATGGTATTAAGGAATGCAACCCTTCACCTATGTAATTGTGACAAACCAATTAATCAATAAAAGATAACTAGGGAATAGTGAAATCTAAGTAAACACGCTTTTCTCATTATTAGAAGTTCTCACCATTTTATTTTCTGTTTATTTTATTTTATTTGTTAAGTAGTTATTTCGGTTAGTTGACTAGCAACTAATTCCGCCCACTCCTCCAATACCCGAGATATTTTACTTGCTTTCCATAAAACTTAAAAATATAAAAAGAATCATCCCTCACCTCTAAACCTAGTTAGATTAATTTCAATCCTAGCGAACACTATTCCCTATGGAGAATAATCAATCCCCCGGTACTTGCCAACTCACTATACTAAATTGGTCAGGTATACTGCCTGGTGGGGACTGTAAGCTTCTCAAAATCCCTTGAAAAGTAAAACTTTTGTGTAGATCACAATCCACGCATCAAAGAGATTACAAGCGAATTGAGAGGTGTCTTCCTCAAATGAGGCTACCTCTATTTATACTACTATGTACATGATTCTACAAGGTTCTAGGAAGTTTATAGAGTTTCCAAGAGTTTCTAAAGCTTCCAAGAGCTTCTAGGACTTCCAACACCTTCCATCATCTTCCAAGGGCTTCCAAGACATTCTTGCAACTTCCATAGAATTCCGTAGAGTCTTCTAAGTAAGTCTAGAACAATCCAGAATCTCGACCAACCTCGGAAATGACTCTATCGAGTGGGCGGGTCGTGACATCGTGCTCTGCTATATTCATGGCAACTCATAAATGTTACTATAAGCAATAGTTTTATCATTTTATGAATATAAAATAAAAATAATAAAAACATGGAGAAAAAGAAAACATAAAAAAACACCCCAAGTTAATGATAATAAAGAAAAATAGTTGCCCATAAAGTCACCTATCCTCTTTCATTTTCACACCCTTTTCTTCATTTCACTTAAAAAAAAATAAAAAAAAAACCCTCAACCATCAATCATCCCTAAATCACATAAAAAGAAAACCCCTAATTTCAATTTTCCCTAAATTAAAACCCGAAATCACACTTATTTCGGTCAAATTTCTCTAATTTGTAAAGGCGGGCAGTTATTTGCAATCTTTAAAACCTGATTTTCCAATTTACCCCGTCGAGCTCATCGGATCATGGTTCAACTAGTTTAACCGACGGGTCAACCGGGTTTTTCGCTCAAACCCGACTTCCGATCACCTGACTGATTCACAGTTCAACCGGTTCAACCGATCGGGTCAATCCGAGTTTTTATTATTATTATTATTATTATTATTATTATTATTATTATTATTATTATTATTATTATTATTATTATTATTATTATTATTATTATTATTATTTTATTTTTTTTTATTTTTTTTTAGAATACAACAAAAAAATGCACAGGTAGACATGTTAAACATAACTTTAATGTTTAGCATTTTCCTTATTTAAATTTAACAAAAAAAAAAAATCAAAAAATAAAATTTAATATAGTGACATAGATATTATTATTATTTGTAATAGATGATGATGAGTTTGCCCATAAAAAAATTCATCCCCTTCTTTGATTGATACCCTTTTCTTCATTTCATCCAAACAAAAAAAACCCAATTTACCGAATTCACAAAGATTAAAAAAAAACCCTAATTTCAATTTCAAAACCCTAATTTAAAATCCACTTAAAATATGAACAGTTAAACCAAAACCCACAAAAATGATGTCAGTAGAAAGATCATTCGAAGCATGGGAAGAAGTCCAACGTCACGTATTAGATTTAGCAGATCGTTTAACCAACGGCTTTAACGGCCTTATCCAATCACACACACCTTCTTTCAATTGGTTTCATCATAACCCACATAAGCTTTTTGATGTTGTTGATTTCAATACCCATAGCTTTGTTCCCAAAGATTTGAACCTTGTGATTGATAAAAACTCATATAATGGTATTTTTGATATTGGTAATAAGTTGGGTCAAGTTGGATTTGACTTAGGAGCTAGTTTTGGGAATAATTTGAATGGTGTGGTGAGTCAGTTTTTTTGAAAGTTTCCGGGTTTTAAGCATGAGGGGGAGGATGGTGGTGGTGGTAGTGTGGTGGTGAGAGATGTAGGTGATGTTGTTGTTCAAAGGTGTGCGTTGTTAAAGATTGGTGATTTAGGGGCTAGTGAGGATGTTGGTGACATGAGTAAAAAGCTAAAGGAGTTCGGGTTTAGTGAGAGTGAGAAAGTTGGGGATGAGGGTGGGGAGGGGGAGGGAGGGGCGGAGGGGTTTAGTGTCAAACTTGCGCGTTTTGCGGGTAAAACGCATGCATAGTTTCGATTTTTGGTGTAAAGTTTCGATTTTTTGGTTAAAGTAGCAATCTTAGATGTAGATATGTAGTTTGAAATTTTCTCTGTTTACGAGTAAAACTCGGGTATATTGTTTAGATTTTTCGTTGTTAATGTTATTTTGAGAAGTGTTTTGGTGTAAAGTTTTGATCTTTTTCACTTTTTGTAAAGTAGCAATCTTTTGATTTGATAACTAGTTAGATTTATATTGAAACTTGCTTGGTTTGTTGGTAAAACGCATGTATATTATGTAGATTATTGGTTGTTGATGTTGGTTTGTGAAGTGTTTTCGTGCAAAGTTTACCCTAATATTGGGGCTTGTAGATTAAGCATATTGGTTATTGATGCTGTTTTGAGAACTGTTGTTGGGAATTCTGCTAAATAAAGAATTCTGTTGATGGTTCCTGCTGAAGCAGTATATCTGCTGAAGGATAGATTCCGCGTATTATGTTTCTACGGATATAAATATTACGCATAGTTTGTTATTTAGTTAGGATATGCATGAGTTTTATTAGGAAGTGATAATGCATATCTCTTTAAGTTTATAGAAGATACATTTCTTGTGAAACGGTTTAGGGTCCTTGTTTATAAAAGGAACACATTATTATGTATTAGTGACACGTTCTTGAAAAACAATTTTTAGTATTATCAAAAGATTCATAGAGGATCAAAGCATTCTTAGTATTCAGTTGTTATACTTGTGTTTATTTCCGCTTTAGAATACAAGTTATAGAGACTTTCTATTAGTGTGTTTGTGATTACATAAGCATTACTAACGATCCAAGAGTGCTCAAAGATCTATCAAGTTCTTAGGTTCAACAAGGGGTATCAGAGCCTCGGCAGAGTCTCTGTGATATGAAGAACATCTTTCTCACACCCTCACACTCAAAAACAACCAAATCAATAAAAATAACCAATGGCTGGATCAGATGATGAATTAGATGTTACTCAGAACCAAAACACCACTTCTTTCCAACAACTAACTCTCACAAACAGTAATGCCAAATTCCCATACTTGAAGAATGCAGAGGAATATGAATTGTGGGTTATGAAAATGCAAAATTGGATCACCAATATTGACTGGAATCTTTGGGAAGTTGTCCGTAAGGGTAACAGCTTGAAGAAACACGTCAAAGATGCTGATAGGGTTGTTACCATTTTGGGTCTTAAAACTGCTGAAGAAGTACTAGCTGTTCAGAGAGAAAATAAAGTCAGAACTATTCTCCTACAGGCTATACCAGATAATCACATGGGTGACTTTCACTTTATGGAAGATGCTAAGGACATTTGGTTGGCAATCAAGGCTAGGTTTGGTGGGAACGATGAGTCAAGGAGGATGAAGAAATCTATGCTGAAACAGCAGTTTCAAGAATTCCAAATATCTGAGGAAGAAGGCATCCACAAGGGTTATGACAGATTCCATAGGATTTTGAGTCAATTAAATCAGCTAAAGGCTAGACCCGACAATTAGGATTGCAATGCTAAGTTCCTGAGATCTTTGCCACCATCTTGGTTGCAAGTAAGCATAGCACTCAAAGCTAAAGGTGAATTGGATATGCTCTCTTTTGATGATCTCTACAACAGACTTAAGTCTCTTGAGCCTAATGTAAGAAGTCCCATTCGTACATCCACTCACTCAGCTTTTGTTTGCACCTCATCCAATCAGATTCCTTATGCCTCAAGCCCATACTCCTCGTCTAATCAAATTCCTCATGCCTCAAGCCCATACTCCTCAGCATCATCTTCCCACATCACCACTAAATCAAATTCTCAACCACAATCCAGTAACATAATGGAAGATGTACTTCACTCCATTGTTGCTGATTATGAACATCAGCAGCAACTTGCTTATGAGGATTTTGAATAGGTGGATCCACTGGATATGGAAGAGATGAACTTGAAGTGGCAGTTGGCAATGATTTCACTGAACATCAAAAGGTTTGAGAATAAGTCTGGCAGAAAGTTTGGCTTCAAGGGAAGAGATCCTGCTAGATTTGACAGAAGAAAGGTCAAGTGCTATACTTGTGGTCAAGTGGGTCACTTCTCAAGAGAATGCAAGGATAGGAAGGCTGGTGATGAAGTTAGATATTCTACCTATCAGCAGAATCAAGTGGAAGCTGGAGCATCTAAAGCTGGATCTTCCAAAGCTTTGGTCACTCTGGATGACCATGTCAATTGGACGGTTCATGAGCCTGATGAAGTTTCTAGTTCTGATCAAGTTTCTATGCTGGCAAGCTGCACTACAGAGGATCAGCATGATCAAGTTGCCTTGATGGGCATCTCTCAGGTACATAATTGTATTTTTGGTTGTAGTGAAAGATATAATGAACTTAAGAAAGCTTATGATGAATTGAAACCCAAATATAATGAGTGTTATGTAGAAGTTGAGGCTTATAAAAAGGCTTTAAAAACTTTAGAAAGACAGAAAATTTGGTTTCAAAAGAATCAGCTTGCTTATGAAGAAAAGATAAGGGTGTTAGAAAGTGATTTAGAAGTCACTAGAATTGATTTAAGGCGTACTGAGAAAGAAAAAGCTGATGTAGTTTCAGAAAACAATGTGCTGAAAGAGAAACTAGATGAAGAAGTAGCTAGACATAAAACATGGTTAATATCAGGTGATAACTTAGCTAGCTTACTCTATGGTAGTCAATCTGTTAACTCTGGAATAGGCTTAGGCTTTAAGAAGTATGTTGGTTTAGAAGTTAGGAATGATCTGGGTAAATCTAAACCAGCAGGATTAGCTAATAATGTAAAAGAAGGAGAATTACATGCTGTATCTGGACCTATTAGAGGAGAACATATGCCCACTGACCTTTCCATCACAATAGACTTTGATGGATCACACCATCTATATGGCAAAAAGTCAAATGACTTGCCAGACCCTGATTCTAAATCTACTGACTGTGTCTCTTGTTCTGACAGTGACAAGTCCTCTGACCAAGGGTCTACTACATATACCAGTTGTGATTCAAGTGAAAAGTCAGACCTTCCCAAGACCTCACCCAAGACAACACCCAAGACTCCCTACAAGCCTGTTAGAGTTACTGCTGATTCCAAGACATTTTCCTCTGAAGGCTTGTCATTTAATTCTTTGCAAAACAATGTTTTTAATTCTGTCAAAAACAATTCTAGTAATGTTTGTGGTTTGAATAATTTTGCATGTAATGGAACATCTTTCACTTTGAATAAATCTTCTAAAAAGAAGAAATGCTTTGTGTGTGGAAGTAAATTTCATTTGATTAAGGATTGTAAATTTCATGAGCAAAGAATGGGTGTATGTGCTAGTCAAAGGAAACCTAGACCAATGTGGAAGAATGTTAATAATATACCATCTTTTGTTCCACAAGCAACTCATAAAACCAGCAAACACAATTCTGCTGATACATATTCTCCTTGGAAAAGACATGTTGCTAGACCATTTTGTAGACTTACTAGCACTTACTTTCAGACTAGTTTTTGGCCTAGTAATTTTGACCCAATGTATATGGGGTGGGGGACAAGATGGGATACTGGTTGTTGGGTTTTGAGTTCTGCTGCTGAGTGAAACTGCTGCTATGATGAAACTGCTGCTAGTAAAACTGACTCTGCTGCTGATGACAAAGTGCTGCTAAGGAAAATGTTGCTGAAGGAAACTACTGCTAATGTGATAAGCATGTATTCGTAGTAGATAATTATAGAATAGATTGTATGTATATCTTATACGTCTAGAATATTCTTATCTTGCATAGAAAGTTATTGTAAACCTAGTAGGACTCCTTGGCCTATAAAAGGAGGATCCTAGGGTTAGATTGAGGAAGTATTGTTTAGTTTTTCGTTTACACTTCAAGGTTGTAAAACCCTAGCATTGTCGAGTGCTCGTATTAATAATATTGAAGTGTTGATAGTGAATTGTTCTTCTTAAGTTAAGCTTTTACATTCCGCATTCAAGCTTAAGTGTTTACTTTAAGTCAACTTCTATATAAGATCGTTTGCTCAACTGGGATCAACAAGTGGTATCAGAGCTTGTGATCTAGAATTTGTAATCAAGAAGAAACTGTTCTTTGCAAGTTTGCTGTTCCTAATCAACTGCTAAAGATGGGTGATGACACACATATGGTGACTGCTTCAAAGGTACCCATGCTCAATCCTGGAGAGTATGAACTGTGGAAGATGAGAATCCGACAATACATTCGCATGATTGACTATAACATGTGGAATGTTATCATGAATGGTGACTCTTTACCAAAGAAGGGTACTGATGGTAAAGAGATACCAATCAAGACTGCTGAAGATAACTCAGTGAGGAAGATGGAGATCAAGGCACACAATATTCTCTTAATGGGAATACCTAATGAATTTCAGTTGGACTTTGATAGCTGTGAGACTGCTAAAGAGTTAATGGATGCTATTGAATTCAGGTTTGGAGTGAATGATGCTACCAAGAAGTCAAGGAAAAACATGTTGAAGCATCAGTTTGAGAACTTTACTGCTGAAAGTGGAGAGAAGATTAATGGCACCTACAACAGGCTCAATCAACTTGTCAGTCATTTAAAGCTTGTTGGCTATGTGGTTCCACAAGAAGATGTAAATCTCAAGTTTCTCAGAAGTCTTGCACCTGAATGGAGTATGCACATTGTTGTTTGGAGGAATAAGCCTGACTTTGAAACTATGAAGTTGGAAAGTCTCTATAACAACTTAAGAGTGTATGAACCAGAGTTATCTACTTCATCTACTTCTGGTTCACAAAATCTTGCCTTTGTATCTTCAAAGTCAAAGGGGTCTAAAGAATCTCACTCTGTTGCTTATGGAGTATCTACTGCTGATGGATCTGCTGCTAGTTCTAATGATAATAATTCCACCAGTGATATGGCTTTATGTGCATTCTTGGCTGATCTAACTACAAGTATGTTGACATAAATAATGCCTAAAAACATTATTAACATGTTATCAATATCTCTATGTTTTGATTATCACAAAATATAAACTCATATAACTAAAACTTATGACATAAACAAGTATTTAGTGATTAATATTTCTCTTTACATCCAAATCACTTAAGGTATGAATAAACAAAGTGTTTAGTGTATCTTATGATCAAAGGAAAGTTTAATTAAGCAATTACAAAGTTTATTTAATTATATAAATATATTATATATTTTTGAAAAACACTTTTGGTAATAAAGAAAAATGTTTTATTCATACTAAATATATGAATTCAAATTTTTAACCAAAATCAGTTAGTTTTTCACCAAATAAACTTTCCCACTAAAAGACAAAGAATCTGGCTGTTTCAGCTGGGCGGCCCCCTTAATTATAAAGGGCGGTCCCCTTAATTTTAAGGGGGCCGGCCAAGGTTTAAGGGGACCGGCCACGCTCCTCTGTCAGATTCTGTTGCCTATAAATACCACCTTAAACCTGGATTTTTTCCTCACCTTTTGCACTACTAAACTTTCTGATCTAGATCCAATTCTCCATTCTTTTATCCTTTGATCATAAGTATATAAATTCTTTGTTTCAAAGTGATCCAACCTTCATCCTCTCAAGTGCAAGTGAAGAATACTTCTATCCCTCAAGACAAGAAGTATTACAACTTGTTGTGATCTCCACATCCAAGTTATTGGTACATCATCAAAGATCATTTACATTATTCTTTATGAAGATTGTTGTGAATATTTGATTGTAGATAGTTGTGTTAGATATTGATTGTGTGATTAGTTAGTAGCTTGGTGTGAAGAAGATAAGATAGGTATTAGATTGGTGTGACGAAGATAGGTGTGGAGTAGTTAGTTGTGAAGTAGATAGATTTGTAGAAGTTGTGTAGAAGGTGTGACTTAGGTGTGACGAAGTTGTGGTGTGAAAAGCGGTGTGTAGATTGGTGTGTATATTGGTGTGTACGGTTTTCTCCGCCATAAGGGAGCTTGTTGATATAGTGAAGAAAACTCTCGAGTTAGGTGCTCGGGGAGTGAAGTAGGGCAAGGAAGGTGTCCTTGTAGCCGAACCACTATAAATCTCTTGTCTCGCGGTTCGATCTTTCCATCTCTTACTTATTTCATTACTTATCATTATTATACTTTGTGTAGCATTAATTGTTTATATTGTATAAGACTTGAGATCACATATTTTCGAATCTAAGTTTTAAAAGGCTAAGCAAAACTCTAAAACTAATTTTTATAACTAAGTAAAAAGACGTAAAACTATTCAACCCCCCTTCTAGTTTTCCACAATTGGTATCAAGAGCCACGTCTAGCAAGATTTTTAAAAATATATTGTATTTTAAAACTTGTAACGATCTATGGAATCTGAAAAATATTTAGAAGGGCAATCTATGCAAAGACCACCACTATTTGAAAGTGATGGATTTTTATATTGGAAAAATAGATTCGAAACGTATGTGAAATCAAAAGATCTTGATCTTTGGCATATTATTACCTTTGGTGATTTTCCTCCTATTCAATATAATGTTGAAACTAAAATGAATGAAATTGTATCTTTTGAAAAACAAAATGATGATTTGAAAAAGAAATTAGCAAAAAATAATGAGGCTAAAATGGTAATTTATAATGCGTTACCACGCAAAGAATATGAAAGAATTTTTATGTGTAAAACCGCCAAAGAAATTTGGGATTCTTAATAATCACTCACCAAGGTAATAGCCAAGTCAAAGATAATAAAATAGATCTTCTTGTACAACAATATGAACAATTTATGATTCCAGAAGAGGAATCAATTGATAATGCTTTTGCTAAGTTTAACACTATAATCACAAGTTTAAAAGCACTTGATGAGACATTTTCTAGTAAAAATTGTGTTAGGAAATTTCTTAGGGCATTGCATCCAAAATGGCGAGCTAAGGTCACGGCAATCGAAGAATCAAAGAACTTGATGACGTTATCTCTAGATGAACTAATTGGCAACTTGAAGGTTCATGAAGAAATCATAAGAAGAGATTCGGAAACGGTCAAAGTCAAGAATGAACAAACCAAATCAATTGCTCTAAAAGCCAAAAAGGAACCTAGTGATGATGATGATTCAAGTGACGAAAGTGAAGATGAAGAATATGCAATGGCCGTAAGAGAATTCAAGAAGTTCTTCAAGAGACGAGGAAGATTCACTAGATCATCATGAGACGAAAGAAAAGCATTCCAAAGGAATAGAAGTGACAACTACGGGAAGAGAAAATGCTTTAGATGTGGAAGTCCAAATCATTTCGTTGGCGAATGTCTAAAGCCACCGGGTTACGAAAGTCAAGGTGCTTTTGTTAGTGGAACATGGAGTGATAGTGACAAAGAAGAAGTTGAAAAGCCATGAGACGAAAAGTGCTTCATGGCAAAAGAAACCGACGAAATATGTTTAGGAATTGACTTGGAACCTGACGAATGGATCAAAGATAGTGGATGTTCGAGGCATATGACGGGGAATCGCAATCTATTCTCTACATACAAGGCATACAATGGAGGTAACGTTATTTTCGGTAGTGACTTACGTGGAAAAATCATTGGCAAAGGTACGATCTCTCAAGACTCACTTACTATTGAAAATGTAGAGCATGTAGATAAGTTAACATATAACTTGCTTAGTGTAGGACAAATATGTGATAATAAATGTCGAGTCACATTTACCGAAGATGATAGAGAAATAGTTAAGGATGGAAAAATTATAGGTAGAGGAATTAGAAAAGGTGGCATATATGTTATGAAACTAGGAAACAAACCTGAGGATAGGATATGCCTAATGACCCTAGATGAAAACTCTACACTATGGCATAGGAGATTAGGACATGCTAATATGCAACAAATACAATCGTTGGCCTCTAAGGAATTAGTTAGAAATTTGCCTAATCTAAAATATGACAAGCATTTTTGTGATGCATGTAAAATTGGAAAACAAGCTCATGCTAGTCACAAAGCCAAGAATATAGTATCCACTACTAGATGCCTAGAATTATTACATATGGATCTTTTTGGTCCATCCGCTGTGCGGAGCTATGGAGGAAACAAATATACCTTAGTAATAGTAGATGACTACTCACGATACACGTGGACTAGGTTTCTAAGTGACAAGACCCAAGCCTTTGAAAAATTCGAAATATTTAGTAGAATGATTCAAAATAAATTAGGATGCTCAATAGTTGCCATTAGGACGGACCATGGTAGGGAATTTGATAACGAAGTACAATTCGGAAAATATTGCGAGTTAAATGGAATATCTCACAATTTCTCTGCTCCTCGTACTCCTCAATCAAATGGCGTAGTAGAAAGAAAAAATAGGTCACTACAAGAAATGAGTAGAACTATGTTAAATGAACAATCCATCCCACAAAAATTTTGGTGTCACGCTGTAGATACATCAACTTATATTTTAAATAGGGTATCAATTAGAAGAATTCTAGGAAAAACTCCTTATGAGTTATTAAGAGGTAGAAAACCAAACTTAAGCTACTTTAAGGTATTTGGAAGTAAATGCTATATATTAAACACTAAGGACTATCTTACTAAGTTTGATCCAAAATCATACGAAGGAATATTTTTAGGATACTCACAAAATAGCAAAGCATATATAATACTTAACAAACACTCCATGAAAGTAGAGGAATCACTAAATGTAACATTTGATGAAACACCACCACCTCCTAAAACATTACCTTTAGAAGATGATGATTTAATCGAAGATGAAGCTATTAAGGTTAGTAAAACAAAACCCATAGGAAATGATAATGTAGACATTTACTTAGAAAATAACGAAACTAGTAATATTAAAGAATCTAGATCTCATCCATTAGATAATATAATAGGACATCTTAACCAAAGAACCCTTAGGTTACAAGCCCAAGATAAAAATAATTTCTTTTGTTTCCTCTCAGCAATAGAACCTAAGAATATTAGCGAGGCTTTAAAGGATGAAAGTTGGGTTATAGCTATGCAAGAAGAATTAAATCAATTTAAGGCGAATAATGTTTAGGAATTAGTTCCAAATCCAAAGGATATGACCATCATAGGAACCAAATGGGTATATAGGAACAAGTTAGACGAGAATGGAATAGTTACTAGGAATAAAGCTAGGTTAGTTGCCCAAGGTTATAATCAACAAGAAGGAATTGATTATGACGAAACTTATGCCCCTGTAGCTAGACTAGAATCGATTAGGATATTACTTGCCTATGCTTGCGCCCTAGATTTTAAGTTATTCCAAATGGATGTGAAAAGTGCATTCCTTAACGGTTTTATCAATGAGGAGGTATATGTGGCACAACCTCCAGGATTCATTGACTTCGCAAAACCTGATTATGTTTATAAGTTAAAGAAAGCTTTGTATGGACTCAAACAAGCTCCCAAAGCTTGGTATGATCGATTAAAAGCTTTTCTTATTAAACATGATTATTCCATGGGAATGGTAGATAACACTCTTTTCACTAAAAGGAAAGACCTAAATCTCATCATTGTCCAAATATATGTTGATGACATTATATTTGGATCGACTTGTCAAGACATGTGTGATGAATTTGCCAAAATCATGCATGATGAGTTTGAGATGAGTATGATGGGTGAACTTAACTTCTTCCTAGGATTACAAATAAAACAATTAGAAGATGGAATATTTTTTAACCAATCTAAGTACATTAAGGAAATGCTTAAGAAGTTTGGCCTAGAAGACTCAAAACCCATGAAAACTCCCTTGTCTACGGAGGTAAAGCTCACAAAGGATGATGAAGGTGAGTCCGTAGATAACACCAAGTATAGAGGAATGATAGGTAGTTTACTATACTTGACGGCAAGTAGACCCGACATCATGTTTAGTGTCTGCCTTTGTGCTCGTTTTCAAGAGGATCCCAAAACCTCTCACCTAGAAGCGGTTAAGCGTATCTTCTGATACGTTAAAGGCACTATACACTTAGGATTATGGTATCCTAAGGAATCCGGCATAGAAACCATTGTCTATGCGGATTCGGATCATGCGGGAGACTACGTAGATAGAAAGAGCACTAGTGGTATTTGCACGTTTATGGGATTTTGTCTAACATCTTGGTTTTCGAAGAAGCAAACCGCTCTTGCTATTTCTACCACTGAAGCCGAATATGTAAGCGCCGGAAAGGCATGTCAACTAGCACTATGGATGAAACAAGCTCTCGTAGACTATGGCATTAGGTTAGAAAATGTCCCCATTATGTGCGATAACAAAGGTGCGATAGATTTAAGTAAAAATCCGGTGCAACATTCTAGGACTAAGCACATAGAAATACGTCACCATTTTCTTAGGGATAATGTACAAAAAGGAAATATATCTATAGAAAAGGTTGCATCGGAAGACAACATTGCAGATATATTCACAAAACCCCTTAAGCGTGAATTATTCAACCACTTGCGTTTAGGATTAGGAATGATGGAACAAGTTGACTAAATTATATTGAATTATTTCAAATTTATACTTGCATGAAATTCATTTTTCTTTCATTTTATCTATTCTGAGTCTAGGAATCTATTTTGCACAAAACTAAAGATTGAGAAAAGTTATTTTCTTTGCATAAACCGTTTTCTAAAACTCAATCAATTTTCTCCAAAAATTATTCTCACAATCTAGGAACCCCATGAAAATCATTTTCCTTGCATTGTTGACTAATCCTAAAAACATTCTATTTCAAAATCATGCATAAATTCTCACATAAATTGTCAAGATATATAATCTAATATATGTCTTTGACATTCATGATCGAGCAAAAATTGAATCAAGGAGATTATTTGGATTGGTTCTTAGGATCGTTATTTCTTTTTGCTTCTAGGAGTCGAAACAATCACAACTCCACATTTGTTGCATATAGACACTCACTAGGATAAATTCATTAATAATAGTGTCATCTTGATCCATCATTAGTTATTCTCTCACTAATTATCCTTGCCTTTAATCTAGGATAGATGCCTTAGGAAGCTTAATTGTGCTTACCTTTATTTGCTTTCTCTTGCTTGTTATATGTTGATTATTTGCTCTTGTGTTTATGTGTTTTTGCATGCATGCTATATCTTGATTAGATTAGACTCTATATTGCCTAAGAGACTTGAACTTGCTTGAATTCTAATCCAAACACATAACCTTTCTGCAAATTTTCTGCCAAAAACCCAATTCTGGCAACCTGGAAATCACCAGATGGGCAGCCCCCTTAATTCTGTAAGGCGGCCCCCTTAATCATTAAGGAGACCGCCCCCTAATTAAGGGGACCGGTCATCTGATGGTCGGGTTTACAGAATCTTTTCTGCTTTTTAGCCCATTTCAACCTACATTTCCCATTTTTCACTAACACATTTTGTCCTAATCCTCCAAACAAACCTTATCCATCCTTAAACACACAAATCTTACACTATAAATATCCCCAATCCTCAAAGCTCTCCATTCATCCCATCATGAACTCTCCAAACAAACCAAAATCAAAAGCCTCAAGGCTAGCAAGGATGACGGAAAAACCCGTTTGGCGAAGAAAAAGCCCTCGAAACAAATCCATCATCATAAATGAAGTTGGAAATCATTCCTCACCACCAACTTCTTATTTCCCAAACTTTGCATCAAACCAACAAAATCACTCATTTGATCCACTTTACAAATCATACAACATTGGCCAAACATCTTCCTTCAAGCCAAACTACACCTCTCAACCTCCAACAACTTATCATGATCCATGCAAGTTTGATCAACCATCAAACTACAATTCCAACTACACAAACCCAACTCATCCATACCAAACCTATGATCCCCTCCACATTGCCTCAGAAAAACAAAAGTTCCGTGATGAAATAAACCAAATCCATGATCTTAGTGATCTCCTTGCTATGCATCTTGCACAACGCAACAAAGGGCTACCTCTATCATCACCCTACGCAAATTGCCTTCCCCACTCTCTTAACTTGGATCAAGTTACAAATCACATTCACTTTTGCCCTTGTTGCATATTCCTTCAAAAAACAACTTCTCTACTTGAGTGAAGATATTTCTTGGATTGAATATCTTCTCACTCGCAATCATCCAATACCACCCTTAACACGATACAACATCATGAGATCCACTTCTTCCGTTCCACACTCCACTCCATATCCCTCTCAATCAAACATCTAAGCTTTATGCTTATGTTTCTCTTCAAGCAAATAAAACAATCAACCATGGGTTGCAAGCAAGTCCAAGTGCTCTCTTAGGCAAAATAGGACTATGTATTTTTTTTTTAATATGCTCCAAGCATATTGAATGTTGTAATGTTTATCTTTCCTACAATGCTTGAATGAATCTATGTTTAGTTGCATAATTGTTGCTTTGCATATATGTGTATCTTGCTCTCTTCAAATATTTTTGTAGCAAAGATCTCCATTGCTCATTCCCTTGGTGCTCTCAAATGAGGGGGAGTATATATCAAGGGGGATCTTTCTACCCGTTTAAACTTCCCTCGCGGAGCTTACTCGGCTTAACCTTTTTAATTAATACAAAAAGGGGGAGAAGAGAAATATAAACTACATAATACTTGTCTAAAAACAAGTTTTAGATTTATTGAGTTTAAGGTTTTGTAATAATCAAAAAAGGGGAGATTGTTGACATAAATAATGCCTAAAAACATTATTAACATATTATCAATATCTCTATGTTTTGATTATCACAAAATATAAACTCATAGAACTAAAACTTATGACATAAACAAGTATTTAGTGATTAATATTTCTCTTTACATCCAAATCACTTAAGGTATGAATAAACAAAGTGTTTAGTGTATCTTATGATCAAAGGAAAGTTTAATTAAGCAATTACAAAGTTTATTTAATTATATAAACATATTATATATTTTTGAAAAACACTTTTGGTAATAAAGAAAAATGTTTTATTCATACTAAATATATGAATTCAAATTTTTAACCAAAATCAGTTAGTTTTTCACCAAATAAACTTTCCCCACTAAAAGACAAAGAATCTGGCCGTTTCAGCTGGGCGGCCCCCTTAATTATAAAGGGCGGTCCCCTTAATTTTAAGGGGGCCGGCCAAGGTTTAAGGGGACCGGCCACGCTCCTTTGTCAGATTCTGTTGCCTATAAATACCACCTTAAACCTGGATTTTTTCCTCACCTTTTGCACTACTAAACTTTCTGATCTAGATCCAATTCTCCATTCTTTTATCCTTTGATCATAAGTATATAAATTCTTTGTTTCAAAGTGATCCAACCTTCATCCTCTCAAGTGCAAGAGAAGAATACTTCTATCCCTCAAGACAAGAAGTATTACAACTTGTTGTGATCTCCACATCCAAGTTGTTGGTACATCATCAAAGATCATTTACATTATTCTTTGTGAAGATTGTTGTGAATATTTGATTGTAGATAGTTGTGTTAGATATTGATTGTGTGATTAGTTAGTAGCTTGGTGTGCAGAAGATAAGATAGGTATTAGATTGGTGTGACGAAGATAGGTGTGGAGTAGTTAGTTGTGAAGTAGATAGATTTGTAGAAGTTGTGTAGAAGGTGTGACTTAGGTGTGACGAAGTTGTGGTGTGAAAAGCGGTGTGTAGATTGGTGTGTACGGTTCTCTCCGCCATAAGGGAGCTTGTTGATATAGTGAAGAAAACTCTCGAGTTAGGTGCTCGGGGAGTGGAGTAGGGCAAGGAAGGTGTCCTTGTAGCCGAACCACTATAAATCTCTTGTCTCGCGGTTCGATCTTTCCATCTCTTACTTATTTCATTACTTATCATTATTATACTTTGTGTAGCATTAATTGTTTATATTGTATAAGACTTGAGATCACATATTTTCGAATCTAAGTTTTAAAAGGCTAAGCAAAACTCTAAAACTAATTTTTATAACTAAGTAAAAAGACGTAAAACTATTCAACCCCCCTTCTAGTTTTCCACAAAGTATAAGGTCACAGGCACTTAATCAAGATCTGGATCACCTTGATCAAGATGATCTTGAAGAGATGGATCTTAAATGGCAAATGGCCATGTTGACCTTGAGGGCTAGAAAATTCTGGAAGAGAACTGGAAGAGAGGTCAAGTATAGACCTAAAGAAAATGTTGGATTTGATAAGTCAAAGATAGAGTGCTACAACTGCAACAGAAAGGGTCACTTTGCCAGAGAATGTAGAGCTCCAAAGAAAAATGGTGAAGCATCAAAGAAGACTGAAGAGACAAAGAATACTACTACTGCATTGGTGTCTTGTGATGGATTGGGAGACTATGATTGGAGTGATTTGGCTGATGAAGAACCAAATTATTCCTTGGTGGATCAAGTCAAGCCTGAAGTGCATAACTTTGCACTTATGGCTTATTCATCATCTTCTGGATCTGACTCTGAGGTATCTAATGATTCTGATTTATCTGTGTGTTCTTTTAAGTCTTGTGCTGACACTGTAGAAAAACTTAAGTCTAGGAATGAGAGTCTAATTAGAGAAGTTGAACACCTAAACCTTGATAACTTAGGTTATAAAGTAGGTATTCAAAATGTTGAAAGAAGACTTGAGTACTTAAAAGAGTGTGAGCTAGAGTATGTAGATAGAATTAACCAACAAGATGTTGAAATTTTTAAGAAAAACAGTGAAATTGAGTTTCTTAAAAATAAATTATTAGAAGCAGAAAGAGATAGGGATGCAGCTCTTGCTGAAAAAGAAAACCATATAGTAAGAGTAAACAAACAACAATATGCTTCTGACTTGGTTAATAAATCTATTGAGAGCACCATAATGAGGAAAGGCAGTGGGATAGGTTATAAAGAAGTTGCTCCTCCTGCTAAAAGTGCTTTTGCTCCACCAGGAAAAGAGTTGTCCTTTATTAGTGAGCTTAATATTGAAAAACCAATAGGTGAGTCTAGTACATGTGTCTTAGAAACACCTAAGGTAGAGGACAGAAAATTCCCTGATGCTCCAATCATTGAAGATTGGTACTCAGACAGTGATGAGGAACAAGAAAAGGTTGAACTAGAACAAAGTGATGAAAAGGAAGAAATTCCTGCTAAAGATGAACCTAAAATTGAACAGGTGAAGTTTGTAAGACCTGTGTTAGGTAAGGGTATCTCTAGGAGATTGGTTGAATATAATGAGATTTCTAGAGGTAGAATGAATGGTTTCAATAATAAGCCTAGGGGAAATCAGAGAAATTTTAATAACCTAGTTTCAAACAAATTAGGTAGTGAGTTTCAATTGAAGAAAAAGGCTTGTTATAAGTGTGGTAGCTTTGAACATTTGATTAATAGTTGTCCTGACCACAAGAAACCTGTTTGGAATCAATACACTAGGGTGAATCACAAATATGTTAATCAGAATACTCACCCTCATCCTAATAGAAACATGATTCCTAGGGCTGTGTTGTTAAGATCTGGTGCTACTAGATCCATTTATGCTGCTAAATCAAATGGTGTTTTTAAAACCACAACTGGTTCTGTTGCTGGCTCTACTGCTAGCAAGCACTCTACTGCTAGTAAGCATTCTGCTGCTAGTAAGCAATCTGCTGCTAGTACAAAACTTTCTACTTCTGGGCCAAAAGTTTTATCAAATATAGTTGTTGGAAATCATTTTTATGCTGTTAAGGCCTCAGCTTTTTGGGTTTGGAAACCAAAATCAAATGTTACAAACAATGTTTCCAAAACCAACAGTGCATCAAGTGATTTAAAGAAATTTAACTATGTTGATGCACAAGGCAGATCCAAGTCAGTAATGGCTTGGGTCCCCAAGAGAAACTAATTTCTCTATTTTCATGTGCAGGGTAATCTACTAGATGATCTTAAAGATATGGTTATAGTTGATAGTGGATGCTCTGGACATATGATAGGGGATGAGTCTCAGCTTGAAGATTTTGAGGCTTTTGAAGGTGGTTATGTTGCTTTTGGGAATGATTCAAAAGGTGGAAAGATTGTTGGAAGAGGCACTTTAAGAACTGGTAATTTGGACTTTGAGAAGGTGTTTCTTGTGAAAGGGCTTAAGTTTAACCTCTTTAGTGTTTGACAAATGTGTGACAAACGGAATTTTGTTCTTTTTACAGACACTGAATGTATGATCCTTTCTCCTGATTTTCAGTTGCCAAATGATAAATTTGTGCTATTGAAGGTCCCTAGAAACGAAAATATATACAGTGACCATATTAAGAACATAGTTCCCAAAAGAGCTTTAACTTGTCTGATTGCAAAAGCCACTGTTGATGAGTCCAAATTATGGCATAGAAGACTTGGGCATCTGAACTACAAGACAATGAACAAGTTGGTGAAAGGAAACCTTGTGAGAGGTATGCCTACAAAGTTGTTTAAAAATTGTGAGACTTGTATTGCTTGTCAGAAGGGAAAACAACATAGAGTCTCATTCAAGTCTAAGACAGTGAACAAAAATACAGTGCCCTTGCATTTTCTACACATGGATTTATTTGGGCCTGTTTTTGTGAAAAGTTTAAACAAGAAATCATATTGCCTAGTTATCACAGATGACTACAGCAGGTTTACTTGGGTGTTTTTCTTAGCCACTAAAGATGAAACCCCAGAAATTCTTAAGGAATTTATCACAAGAGTTGAAAACTTGCACAACCACAGAGTGAAGATTATAAGATGTAACAATGGTATTGAGTTCAAGAATAGTGTGATGAACCAATTCTGTGTGGGAAAAGGTATTCTAAGACAGTACAGTGCAGCAAGAACTCCACAACAGAATGGTGTTGCAGAGAGAAGAAATAGGACACTTACTGAGGCTGCAAGAACAATGTTATCTGATTCACAATTACCTATACCTTTTTGGGCTGAAGCTGTAAACACTGCATGTTTTGTGCAAAATAGGAGTAAGGTAGTGAAGCCTCACAACAAAACTCCATATGAGCTTTTTCATGGGAAGAAACCAATGATTAATTTTCTCAAGCCATTTGGATGTCCTGTCACTATTTTGAACACTAAAGATCAGTTAGACAAGTTTGAAGAGAAAGCTGATGAAGGAAATTTGGTTGGTTACTCTGTAAATAGTAAAGCTTTCAGGGTATATAACAAGAGAACCAAACATGTGGAGGAGAATTTGCATATTAAGTTTAGTGAGAACACATCTAATGCTGCAGGAAAAGGACCTGAATGGATGTTTGATGTTGACATCCTGACCAAGACAATGAATTATGTACCTGTTATTGCTAGTGTTGACACTAACAAACCACAAGAAGACATTGTTTTGATTGAGAAACTGAAGGTTGGTCCTACTTTCATACCTTTGCAGCAAGATCAAGATACATAAGAAGATGATGTTCCTCCAGAGAAACCTAAGGAAGCTCAAGCAGATGTTGAAACTTCAATAAATGCAGAAAAGATACCCAATGAAGCTCCAAAGATAGTTGTTGTTGACTCTCCTGCAAGGCCAGAAGACTCTACTGCTGACTCAGAAGACTCTACTGCTAGACCAAAACAAGCAACTACTACTTCAATCTATTATGCTGCTAAGCCTACTCACTCTGCTTCTACATCACAGTTTCCTTCTTTGGATACTCAGGATAGACCTTTTGATGATACAAATTATCCTGAAGATCCAAATATGCCTCCTCTAGAGAATATCTATGAAGACACAGATGATGAAGCTCTTGATGGTAAATTATTTGGAGCTGAAGTAGATTATACTAATTTAGAACTCAATATTCCTGTTAGTCCCACTACTACTACAAGAGTTCAAAAGAATCATCCAAAAGAACAAATTCTAAGTGATCCTCAATCATCTGTACAAACAAGGAAAATGACTAAAGAGCTTAAAGATCTTCAACATCAAAGTTTCTTTGCAAGATCTCTGCATCAAAGAAACAGTCATAAAGATCTACAAAATTGCTTGTTTGCCTGCTTTCTGTCTCAAATTGAACCCAAGAACACTTACAAAGCCCTACAAGAAGCTAGTTGGGTGGAAGCAATGCAAGATGAGCTTTTGCAATTTAAGCTACAAGAGGTATGGACTTCGGTTGATTTACCAAATGGAAAAAGAGTTATTGGTACTAAATGGGTTTTCAGATGTAAAAGAGATAAAAGAGGGATAGTCATCAGAAATAAAGCTAGGTTAGTAGCTCAAGGATACACACAACAAGAGGGACTTGACTATGATGAGGTATTTGCACCAGTGGCAAGAATAGAAGCCATTAGACTATTCTTGGTTTATGCTTCATTCAAAGATTTTGTGGTGTATCAGATGGATGTAAAGAGTGCTTTCCTTTATGGGACCATTACAGAAGAAGTTTATGTATCTCAACCACCAGGTTTTGAGGACCCTGATTATCCTGACAAAGTTTACAAGGTGAATAGATCAATGTATGGACTACATCAAGCTCCCAGAGCTTGGTATGATACCTTGTCAACATATTTGTTAGACTCTGGGTTCAGTAGAGGAAAGATTGACAAGACTTTGTTTCTCAAAAGACAAAAGGATGATATTTTGCTGGTTCAAATCTATGTTGATGACATCATCTTTGGTTCTACTAACAGGGCAATGTGTGTTGATTTTGAGAAGCTTATAAAGGATAAGTTTGCAATGAGTTCAATGGGAGAACTCAACTTCTTCTTGGGACTACAAGTGGTTCAAAAGAAAGATGGCATATTTATCAGTCAGGATAAGTATGTTAATGACATTTTGAAGAAGTTTGGATTTGAAGATGCTAAGCCTGCTAAGACAACCATGGATACCAACAAACCTTTGTTGAAGGATGAAAATGGAAAAGAAGTAGATGTTCATTTGTACAGGTCCATGATTGGCTCATTGATGTAGCTTACTGCATCAAGGCCTGATATTATGTTTGTTGTATGTGCCTGTGCAAGATTCCTAGTATGTCCCAAAGAATCACATCTCAATGTAGTGAAGAGGATTTTTAGGTATCTAATGCATCAACCTAAATTGGGCCTATGGTATCCTAAGGATTCACCTTTTGAATTGGTGGCATATTCAGACAGTGACTATGCTGGTGCTTGCTTGGATAGAAAGTCTACAACTGGAGGTTGTCAATTTCTTGGAAACAGATTGGTGTCATGGCAATGCAAGAAACAGACAGTGGTTGCAAATTCTACAACTGAAGCTGAGTATGTGGCTGCTTTAAGTTGCTGTGGTCAAGTGCTATGGATGCAAAATCAATTACTGGATTATGGGTACAATTTCATGAACACCAAAATTCATATTGATAACAACAGCACACTTTGCATAATTAAAAATGCTGTTTTTCATTCTAAAACAAAACATATTGAGATAAGACATCATTTCATAAGGGATTGCTATGAAAAGAAGTTAATTCAAATTGTAAAAATTCATACTGATAACAATGTTGTTGATCTTCTGTAACACCCCCTAATTTGAAATGCGGCAGCGGAATAGAAATTAGGGTGTTACGGTGAGGATCGAAGTCATAATGATAGAAAACGACTCGAAGAGGCGTTTTAAAAACATAATTTCATTTATAAATATTTGAAATACGATAGGTCCTTATCAGAGTATTATAAAAACTTTGATGTCTTGAAATAAATCAAACATCATTTATTTTACATTATTATTGAAATAAAGTAAACATAATTTGAAGATTTTTGCCGCCCGTTCCATGCTTGCTTCCCCTGTCAAATACCTGAGACACATGCTTAAAAGTCAACAAAATTGTTGAGTGAAATCATAGAGTTTGAATTTAATAATCATTTTGATACACAAGCAAGATTGTATTGGAAAATACAATCAGTTTGAAAACATTGATATTGCAGTTTATATATTGCACTAAGTCTCATGACACGCAAACGTTAACAAATACCTTAACGGCGGGTGTATATCAAATCAATGATACATTTTTGCCCTCGTGTAATAGGTGATTTGCCAGTTCCTATTTTTACTCAAATATAATTATCACGACTAATGCGGCTAACCACATGCATATGGCATTCCATCAAGCATTAGTGGGACAGGCTGTCAAACCTTAAATAGATCTATTCATTATATTCGCGTTCACCGCAGTGATTAATGGTTCATGAATAAGGGTCTTTTGGCAATAGCTAACTTAGGCATATATCAGTCAGAAAAGCATACAGAAAATACTTGTGAATCTATTTATAGCATGTATCCCCCTCACGGAGTTTTGAAAATAATTAAATGTGAGGCTATGACTCACCTTGATTGATACTTAAAATGAAGAAAATAAAGTCGGATGAATTTTATGAAAACGGCTTCGAAACACAACCTGATAAATAAATTTATCTAAGGAATTGACCAAAAACTATTCGGTAACTTTAAAGAAAATAACGAATATTAGATATTCGTTATGATGATTAAGTGATGTGCAATGAAAATGTTGTGATATGCATGATATGACAGAATATGATTTTTAAAAATTATCCATCGGAGTTTTTAATCGTAACTAAAATCTTAATCTTTTTAAAATATCGTTATATATTATTAACGTTAAGTTAATAACATATATATATATATATATATATATATATATATATATATATATATATATATATATATATATATATATATATATATATAAGTCCGTAAAGAGCCTTTTTAAGTTTGTAAACATGATTTGGTTTTTCAAAATCGATGAAGCCCGGTGGTTGAGCAACATACACTTCTTCATTAATGACTCCGTTTAGAAATGCACTTTTGACGTCCATTTGAAAGAGTTTAAAATTATGTGCACACGCATAAGCAAGTAATATTCTAATTGACTCGAGCCTAGCTACCGGAGCAAAAGTTTCATCGTAATCAATGCCTTCTTGTTGATTATATCCTTGTGCTACTAGCCTAGCTTTGTTTCTAGACACAATTCCATTTTCATCCATTTTATTACGAAAGACCCATTTCGTTCCAATTATTGTTTGACTCTTTGGTTGAGGAACTAATGTCCATACATCATTCCTAACAAATTGGTTTAATTCTTCTTGCATTGCAATTACCCAAGATTTATCTTTAATGGCTTCATTAATGTTTTTCGGTTCAATGGTTGACACGAAACAAAAGTAGTTGCTTTCATTTTGAACTTTTGATCTAAGTGTTCTTTCGTTAATGTTGCCTATGACACCGTCTAATGGATGACTTTTAGATTCTTTGACATTGACAAGTTCTTTGTTTAATAGTTCATCTTCCTTGTCATTACCTAAGATTTCTTGACATTCAATTGCTTGGCTTTCAACTAAGTCATCATCTACCAAAGGTGATGTCTTAGAGGGAGGTGGACTTTCGTCAAATGTTACGTTTAACGATTCCTCGACTCTTAAGGTTTCTTTGTTCAAAACAATGTAAGCTTTACTATTTTGTGAATATCCAAGAAATACACCTTCATAAGACTTTGGGTCAAATTTGGTGAGATAATCCTTGGTGTTAAGAATGAAGCATTTACTCCCAAACACTCTAAAGTATCCTAATGTAGGATTTTTACCTCTATAAAGTTCATAAGGAGTTTTATTCAAAAATCGTCTAATTAGGACTCGATTAAGAATGTACGTTGATGTGTCAACGACATTACACCAAAACTTTTGTGGAATAGTTTGTTCATTAAGCATTGTTCTACTCATCTCTTGTAATGTCCGGTTTTTACGTTCTACTACACCATTAGATTGAGGAGTACGTGGAGCCGAAAAGTTATGAGTAATTCCATTTTTATCGCAAAAGTTTCCAAATTGAAATTCATTATCAAATTCACGACCGTGATCCGTTCTAATAGACACTATATTAGACCCTACTTGATTTTGAATTTTCTTACTTAGAATCTCAAATTTATCAAAAGCTTCATTTTTATTTTTCAAAAACTTTGTCCAAGTATAACGTGAGTAATCATCTACTATGACCAAAGTATAGAAGTTACCTCCATAACTTTGTATAGCGGATGGACCAAATAAATCCATATGCAAAAGTTCTAGACACCTAGATGTAGACACCATGTTTTTAGCCTTATGGCTACTATGGACTTGTTTATCGACTTTGCAAGCATCACAAAAGTGTTGGTCATATTTCAACTTGGGTAGGTTTCGAACTAAGTCTTTGGAGGAGAGGTTTTGGATTAGTCTCATGTTAGCGTGTCCTAAACGTCTATGCCATAAAGTTGAAGATTCATCTAATGAGGTAAGACAAAGTTTGTCTCTAGATGTTGAATCCAACTTCATGACGTATACGTTGTTCTTAAGGACACCTTTGGCTACGGTTATACCATCTTTAAGAATTTTACTACCATTTTCACTAAAAAGGACATTATACTTATTACGACAAAGTTGACTAATACTAAGAAGATTAAATCCTAAGTTATCAACATGAGCAACATCGTCTATAGAAAGGGAGTCATGAGAGATTGTACCTTTTCCGATGATTTTGCTCTTAGCATTACTACCAAACGTAACATTACCTCCATCACATTTTTGATATGTTGAGAAGAGGCTTTTATTACCCGTCATGTGCCTTGAACAACCGCTATCTTTAATCCATTAATCCAGTTCCAAACAAACTTTGAGGCACACCTATTTTATGAAAAACACTCAAACATTTGGTCCCCAATTTCTCATGGGTCCATTTTGGTTAAGCATGCCATTAATTTGTTTCAAGTATGAAAATAGAGCATAAGGGTTCCATGGCATGTGGTTTTGAGTTTGGTAATGTCTAGGAGTGTTTTGGTTCCAAACATGTGGGTAGTTTGGTCGAGCGTTGAAGTTGCTCTTTGGAAAGGGACGTTTGGGAATAGGAGTCTTAGGTCTTGGTTGAGTAGTTTTAGCTCTAAATACATTTTTACTAAATCCTACTTCAGTTTTAAACACAGGTTTTGTTCCATTTTTGTATGTAACTTTAACAAATTTTGAACGATCCGAAGTGGATGGAGTTACTGCTGCAGCAGACCTGGCGGAACCTTCGGAACCAACGGGCGGAACCCTATTTTGGGTTCCGTCTGATCCGCAGGTTGCTGTAACAGTTTTGTTTGTTTCATGTGCATTCTTTTCTTGTTTCGTTTGACCCTTAACGGTTTCTACTTTCCTGAACCCTAGACCTGTTTTATCAAAGGGTGACTTTTGAAGTTTCATAATTTCATCCGCACACGAAATGCTCTTATCGAACTTTTTGAACTTTGTGGTTTGTTTGATTAGATCATTTTGAGTAATTTTAAGTTTCTCAACTTCAAGTTTAAGTTCTTCACATGATTTGCATGATGTGTCAATACCTTTACCCTTTTCTAATCTCTTAGCTTTTTCTTTTAACTCATAAACTTCATTTTCTAAAAATTCCTTTTTAGTTTTCAAAAATTTATTTTTGTTTATGATTTTTAAGCTTAACTCACAAAGTTTGTTATATTCATTTTGTAAAGTATCATCATCAATAGAGGAGTAAGATGAGTCGGAGAGTACCTCATTTGAGTTGTGAGCCATGAGAGCAATATCATCATTCTTTGGCTCATCATCATCTCCTTCATAGTCACTCCAAGCACCACCCACAAAAGCTTGTTGAGGTTTGCTCTTGGGTGGTTTTGGACATTCTCCTACAAGATGACTTGTGTCTCCACACCTATAACATTTTCTTTCAACTTTTCCTTTTTGATCATCACGATCTTTCCGGAAGGTTTTCTTGTCATCTTTAGGTTGCCTTACAAACTTCCCTCACCTACGAAAGAACTTCTTGAAGTCTCTCACGGCCATAGCATATTCCTCATCATCACTATCCGAAGTAGATTCTTCATCATCACTTGATTGGACTCTAGCTTTCAAGGCAATGGACTTAACTTTTTCTTTCTTGCCTCTAACTAGTTCCGAATCTTTTTCCATTACCATTTCGTGAACTTTGAGGTTTCCAATTAGCTCATCAAGTGACATGCTTGAAAGATCTTTGGATTCTTCAATTGCCGTCACTTTTGCTCTCTACTTCGGATGGAGTGCTCTAAGAAATTTTCTGACAAAGTTCTTACTACAAAAAGACTCGTCAAGTGCTTTAAGTGAAGTAATAATGGTATTAAATCTAGCAAAAGCATTATCAATAATCTCATCTTCGGAAATAACAAATTGTTCATATTGTTGAACAAGAAGATCAATTTTGTTATCTTTAACTTGTGAGTTTCCTTGATGAGTGACAATTAAAGATTGCCAAATATCTTTGGCGGTTTTACACAAAAAGACTCTTTCATATTCTTTCTTAGGCAAAGCATTATAAAGCATCATTTTAGATTCATTATTTTTACCTAATAATTTCTTTTGATCATCATCTTTGATGTTAGTAACTACTTTATCACCATCAATAATTATATACCACAAATCTATATCTTTAGATTTCACGTAAGTTTCAAAACGGTTTTTCCAATATATAAAACCATTTGCTTCAAAGAATGGTGGTCTTTGCATAGATTGCCCTTCTTTGTAATTTTCAAAATCCATGGATCGTTTCAAGTTTTAAAACACAATATATTTTAAAAGCTTGAGTAACGTAGCTCTTGATGCCAATTGTGGAAAACTAGAAGGGGGGTTGAATAGTTTACCGATTAAAATCTTTTTAACTTGTTAAGTTAGCTTTGAAACTTTCCGTTTGATCAAAGATATATGCGCAAACACAATATATAACATGCAAGTAAATGAAAGAAACGAGCAAACCATAACACGAGTATTTATCGTGGTTCGGCTACAAGGACTCTTTTTCCTTGCCCTACGTCCACGCCCCGAGTATCCAACTCGAGAGTTTCTTTCACTAGTCAACAAGCTCCTTTCACCGGTGGAGAAAACCTTACACGTTGCTTATACTTTTACCGACACAAAGCTAAATGTCGAGTTCTTTTACAAGGGCACAACCACTCCCGTTAGTTCTTTTACTAGGGTACAACAACTCCCAACACTCTTTGTATTTTGAGGACTAAAATACTAACCACTCACTACAGAATATACACAAACAAATGAAGTGTAAACAACACGATTTTACACAATACTAAGCTACCAAGTCTTGCAACGTTGTGTTGGAAACTTGTAACTTTTCACGACCTTGTGAGCTTCTTTGCTACAAAGAGAAACTTCACATTAACAATGTTAAGAGGTTAGAAGAAAAGATGAGTGTGTGTGTAAAATATGATCTCAAGAGGTTAGCCAAAAATCAAGTTATGGCTTGGTATTTATAGCACACCACACTGCATGCTTGGCGGATTAGGCGGAACCCTCAGATGGGTTCCGCCCGTGTACCCCCAGGGTACCGCCGGGTCTGCAGTAGGTTTTTGCAATAACTCTTCAAACCAAACAAGGTCTTGTCTCATAACTCCTAGCAACCAAACAATGTCACATCACTTAAATCAAGTCAAATACAAAGCTTGCAAGCAACAACAAAGTTAGTCAAACACATTTCTTTCCATAAATGCATAATGACAAAACTTGCCATAAATATGATGTGACAATTTCTAATTTAAGAAATAAACTTGTGTTGTGTTTTATGAAATTTAAAATGTAGCAAAAGTCTAGTTTATGCAAGTCTTAAAAACTAAGATTATGTTTTGCTTAGAAACTAAAGTTTACATTTTGTCGTTAACAAAACTTAGCGAAGATCGTAAAATATAAATAACGTTTTTAGGCGATATTTGTATTAACACTATGGTTAAAGAATTTGAAGATCTTATGCAGAAAGAGTTTCAGATGAGTTCAATGGGAGAATTAACATTCTTCTTGGGACTTCAAGTGCAACAGTCAAGCAGTGGAATATATATTAGTCAAGATAAGTATGTTGCAGATATTCTTAAGAGATTCAATTTCACAAATGTTAGGCCTACATCTACACCAGTGGATACTAATAAACCTTTGGGAAAAGATGAAGATGGAGAAGATGTTGATGTCACACTATACAGGTCTATGATTGGATGTCTCATGTATTTAACTGCTTCAAGACCTGATATAACTTTTGCTGTAAGTTTATGTGCAAGACATCAAGTTAATCCAAAGGTATCTCACTTAAATGCTGTCAAGAGGATTTTCAGGTATCTTAGGCAACAACCTAAGCTAGGCTTATGGTATCCTAGAGATTCACCTTTCCATCTCCAAGCTTTCTCAGACAGTGACTATGCTGGAGATAACTATGACAGAAGATCCACAACTGGAGGATGCCAGTACCTTGGAAGCAGATTAGTGTCATGGCAATGTAAGAAGCAAACAATTGCAGCAACTTCTTCCACTGAAGCAGAGTATATAGCTGCTGCAAGTTGTTGTGCACAAGTACTTTGGTTACAGAATCAGCTTTTGGATTATGGATTCAATTTCAAGAATACTCCTATCAACATTGATAATGAGAGTACTATCTGTATTGTCAAGAATCCAGTGTATCATTCCAAGACCAAGCACATTCAGATTAGACATCACTTTATAAGAGATTGCTATGAACAAAGGCTTATCAATGTGGTTAAAGTCCATACTAATGATAATGTAGCAGATCTACTCACAAAGGGCTTTGATGTTTCAAGATTTACTTTTTTGGTTGTGAGTATTGGCATGATTAATATGTAAGATATTTTTGAGGGGAGGCATTAGTAGTTATTAGTTAGTCATTATTTGAGGGGAGGCTACATGTATCATACAAAGGAAAAGATTTTTATTCATCATTCAGAAGATTCATACATCACCATTGTTATCAAGATACAGACTCAGACACAGAACAGACAAGACAAATCAAACAAACAACTACCACAGACTACCACTAAGCTCCATACACCTACTCCATAGGTCTTTTACCCTTGCCCTCATAGTCATGCTTTCCTCTTTGAGCAGTTTTTCTCTTGTCATCAAACGAAGCCTTCTTTCTTGGGCAAGCTAAGCCAAGAACCTGTTTGGGAGGTCTCTCTTTCCTTGGAGCAGGCCACTTCATGTTCTGGATTGCTGATTCCAGGGCTTGAGTCAAAGCTTGTGGAAGCTCATTAGCCAAAGATGAACCAGGGACAGCTTTCTTCTTAGGCTTTTTGTTGGTAGTACTACCTGCATCAGTTATGGTAGAGTTGGCAGCACTTATTGCTGAGGAAGATTCTTGGAGACCCATCCATTGTACATGAGGAGGAAAATAGTCTAACCATCCTGGATCTTCAAACTCAGAATTAGAGTAGTAACTTATCTCTGAATCAGTGGTGCCATCTGAGTCTGAAGAGATGTTCACAATTGGAATGTGCTCATTATGCTTACTAGTTTTTGTGTTAAAGAAAGATATGGTGATTGCAAGTTGTTGATGGTAAAGTTGCTTTTATAAGCCAAGTAAAGGTAAATGGGCATTTATTGAAGTGTATTGATGTTCACTTACCATGGTAGCTTTGGGATTTAATATAGGGAGATAGTCATTAATCATGGTTGACTTTCAAAGATATTTTGGTCAAATGGTCAACATTCAAGATTTTTTTTGGGAAAGTACTTTGGTCAACATATTGTGTGAGATTATAACGGAAGGTACTGCTCCATATTATATGTAACGTACTGCTTGGTGTTATTAAAGGGTTCGCTGACGTATCAGATACTGTTCCAACGGTCAGATTTGCGGCTAACAAACTTTTGAAAGATATGGGGATATTTACTTCCAAAAATAACGGTAAAATCATTAATTAACCGTGATTTTTTTGTATCTTATCCTTATATAAAACCTCATATCTTTTCCTTTTATTCACCTTATTCACCCTTCTTGTTATTTAAACTCATACCTACTTTGCATCGATCATCACTTTTCTCACTCTAACCCTAATCACCATGGCAAATCGACGTACCAACACCAAACACAACATGATAGCAAACCTTGAGAAAACCCAAGATAACCTTGATTTTCATGGTATTATTGACTTTCTCACTGGAACCAACATCTGTTACTCAATCCTAGTCATCCCCGAGATTATTGGACCTTGGATTCAAGCTTTTTGGGATACAGCAAGGTCACAGGTTGAAGATGGAGAGGAAATCATTACTGTTACAGTTGCTGGGAGAGCTATTCGTGTCACAGAAGCTTTAATCAGAGAGGCTTTGTTATTTGATGATGAAGGAGGCTCTGTTTTGTTTGGAAAACAAGAGATTTGGAACACACTCAGGGACATTGGATATGAAGGTCCTTTGACTAAGCTTACTTTTCAAAAGGCTATGGTTAGTCCTCATTGGAAATTTCTCATTCATGTTTTGCTTCATTGCTTGAGTCCCAAAATTACTGCTTGGGATCAGTTTAGCCATTCCATAGCTTCTGCTTTTGTTGGTGTTATTACAAATCAACCCTTCAATTTCTCATACATGATCCTTGAAGGTATGCTTACTCATATTAAGGCTGGCAAACCATTTCTAATGTATCCTAGGTTTATTCAATTGCTTTTAGAAAATCCACTAGATGGGATACCTAAACCTCAGGATTATGTACCTACCATTAGGATGCCACCTAAAGTTTTCACTTTTATGTCTCATAAGGGAGTTAATTTTTTGGGTAGGAATACACCTCTTAATGCTTATATGTTAGAGGTATCTCAGGCAGTTAGGGATGAAGAAGACAATAGTGGTTCTGCACATTCTAATAATGATGATCAACCTGATTCTGCTGAGCATTCTGCTACAGTACATACCCCTACACCACCTATTGTTTCCCCTCAGCATGTTGTTTCAGGTGAAAGGATTCTCTCAGTGACAGCTTCCTTGGATACATCTGTTTCTGCTCAAGGTACTTCTCCACAAAGTACTTCTTCTAAAGGTACTGCTTCAGAGGACTCAAAGGTACCTACTCCCAATGATTATACTTCCACAGGTGGGCTTCAAACACCTGGAGGAGATGAGGGAATTGAAGGAACTGAGAGTACTTCTGATTTGGCTAAGGAATTGGAGAAGATGAAGAATACTGTTAAGGCTCAAGCTGAAGAAATCAAAAAGCTAAGAAAGAAGTTCAGAAGGTTGAAGAAATTTGTTTGGCCTCTTGTTCAAAATTTTTGGCTTTATGTGAAAGAAAAGAAGCAATCTCAGAAGCCAAAGTCAAAATCTTCAAAGAAGTCTTCTAAATCCAAGAGGAAGCTTAGGAAATCATCATTTACCAAATTGGGGAGGAATCAAGATGAGAATTTTGATAAAGATGATACTGAAGTTAAAAATTCAGAAGATGCTCATTTGTGGCAATACCCAGAAAGTCCAAAGACTCTTATACCAGAAAGCTATGTTGAAGAGGATATGAATATTGAACAAGAAGATGAGAATATTGCACAGGAGAAAGAGAATGAGCAAAAAGATACTGAGCAAGTAGATGATGAGCAAGAAATTGTTAAGCAGGATGAAGATGCACAGAACATTCAAAGTGTTGGTATTCAAAGTACTGCTGCAGAAAACATAAGTCTGCAAGGTACTGCTGAGCAAGGTACTTCTTCCAAGAATATTGATGAAAGTGGAGTCACTACAGCTGGACCTTCTACAATGAATTATGCAGATGAAGCTGGTCCTTCTACTCTTGTACAGCAAGAAGAAGTAAGAGTACATACTGCAAGTGATGATGAAACAATTGCTCAAGTTATGATGAATTTGAGGAAACCTACTGGAGGAATACATATTTCTGAGCCTGCACGAAAAGATGTTGAAAGTTCTTCTGAATCTGAAGAGTTGGATCCTAAAGATAAAGGGAAAAGGATAATGGTTCAGAAAGATAATAAGAAGAAAAAGAAGAAATTTTCTCTTGCACAGATAAGAGAGTTAGAGATTGCAGAAGATTTAGAGCTTGCTAAAAAGAAACAAGTTGAATATGATGCTGAGTATTTGGAAGAAGTCAGTAGGCCAATTACAAAGAAGCCAATGACCAAAGCTCAAGAAAGGAACTGGATGATGCAGTTCTTAAGAAAGAAGGGATACAAGAATTTACATAAACAAAGGTATCCAGAAATAAAAGCTCTGTGGGATAAAGTAGAAGAAGATATCAGAAAAGAAGTAGATAGCTTTGTGCCCATAGAAGTTGATAGAAAGAAGAAATTAGAAGATATAAGAAAGGAACAAGCTGAGGAAAGAAGATTGAAAAGAAAGAAAGTACTTCAAGATAATCAACTGTCAAAAAGGCTGAAGATGATTCATGAAGATACAGTTGATGAACTTAGAAATTATTTCAGAGTTGTAGATTTTGAGAATAAAAAGATTGAAGATTCTGGAAAGAAGTCCAAGATAATATCATTTTCTGTGGTTGAATCAAAAGAAGGGAATTATTTTATGATCCACAGAGAAGATGAAAGCTTCACAACATTCAATATGTTATGGGATGTGTTGCACTGTATCACAAGGGCAGATTTGTATGACTTATATGTGCAAGTGCAGACATACTATGCAGAGATTGAAGCTTCAGGAGTGGGATTAATTTTGCTTGGAGACTTAATTATCATCTGGGAAACTGAAGAAACAAGTGTTGATCCTCTGTGGAATGATCAAGAGAATTGGGAAATAACAAGATGGAGATTCTTTGAATCATTAGGAGTTCATACACTAGAGATGGAAGATGGTACCATGATTTATATGCTGGCTGAGAGGAGATATCCATTGATTAGAGAAATTATGCTCAGAATGCTGGATCATGGAATGGAACTAGAAGATGAATCTGAAGTAGCTTTGGATGTTATTAAGCTATTTATCAGATGGGTCAAGTCTGAAGAGTAATATTGCATAATACTAGTATGATTTGTTTTGTAAAATAAAGTATTTTTTTCAAAATACTGCAAAAACAAACAGTACTTTAACAAAGTACTGCTTGCTGATATAAACCAGTATAAGTCCTTTAAAATAAAAATGAAATGTTTTGATGTTTAAAAGAAAAGTAAAAGGATTTGAAAAGTAACACATGGTGTTAGTATTTATACTGCACAACAAATGGTATTCAACTCACCATGTTTAACAGACAAGAAAGAGTTTGACTCATCATGAGGGTACGGCTCTGATGTGATAATCAAATCCGTTTATGGTTGATAGTTTACCAAAAACTATATGGTTATCAACTCACCATATTCCAAGTGATCAAGAGTTGGCTAGTCCAAAGAAAACGGCTATTGGTAAATACAAATCAAATTCGTTGATAGCTGATGATTTGCTAAAAATCATAATTTTCAATGATTCACCTCTCATAGAAGTTAGCACACCTGGAAGTGATGAGAATAGTATGAAACTTTTAAGATTTGATGATTTCTGTACCAAAATGTTGCTGAGTTGCTGAGAAGATATGGTGAAAGATAAGATGCTGATGAAGAGTACTTTGACACATGACAGATGGAAGACAACGTAATAAAGAAACATTTTCTCTGAATGATTAAAGAATTGAAGATTAAAGACAATAAAAAAACTTGAAATCAAGCAAGTGGAGTTCAAGTTAGGGGAGGATTGTTGGGATATAAAATATCAAGGTACTTCTGGATGTCAAAGTACTGCTGCATGAAGAATATAGTCAAAGTACTGCTGAAGGAAAAATTCAAAGTACTGCTGTTATTGAAGAATGTTTAAAGTACTTCGAAGGAAACAAGGACTGATGTGCAATATTAGATAAGAATTAATGTGTAACATTAAACGAATATTCTAGAATTAGTTAGGGATAATGACTTGTCGTTCAAGGATTATATATTGTAAACCGACTTAAGGTTATCTATATAAAGAGCCTTAAGAGGTATTAGTCGATAACAAGTCTTAGAGAAGTTCTCATATGTTTTAGAAGTCGATCAAGTTGATAATAGTTAGGGATTGTTAGTGAATCTGTGTAACAAAGCAGGTTCAAAGTTTGGTTAATATAAAACTTCTTCTTAAGCTTTGTGTTAGTAGATTCCGCATACTTTACAAGGTTAAACAGTGTTACAATATTAATAATATTGAGTTTACTCAATATTGTTAAACCCTTACAAGCTACAAAGTAGTTTGGTCAGAGTATATCGATCCAACAGTGTTGTTGGATTAGTTCGGTCTCATTAAATCGGTTATAATTTTATTCGGGTCATGACACGTGCATAAAAACCGTGTAAAAAAACAGAAATGGGTAAAAACGTATGGAAACGGATGAAAAGGGACTAAACGTGTAAATCGTGTTGTTGGATTAGTTCGCTCTCATTAAATCGGTTATAATTTTATTCGGGTCATGACACGTGCATAAAAACCGTGTAAAAACAAACAGAAATGGGTAAAAACGTATAGAAACGGATGAAAAGGGACTAAACGTGTAAATCGTGTTGTTGGATTAGTTCGCTCTCATTAAATCGGTTATAATTTTATTCGGGTCACGACACGTGCATAAAAACCATGTAAAAACAAACAGAAATGGGTAAAAACGTATGGAAACGGATGAAAAGGGACTAAACGTGTAAATCGTGTTGTTGGATTAGTTCGGTCTCATTAAATTGGTTATAATTTTATTCGGGTCATGACACGTGCATAAAAACCGTGAAAAAACAAACACAAATGGGTAAAAACGTATGGAAACGGATGAAAAGGGACTAAACGTGTAAATCGTGTTGTTGGATTAGTTCGGTCTCATTACCACCACCACCACCACCACTACCACCACCACCACCACTACTACCACCACCACTACCACACCACCACCACCAACATTAGCCACTACCACCACCAGCCACCACCACCACCACCACCAGCCACCACCACCACCACCACTAGCCACCACCACCATCACTACCACCACCACCACCACCACAACCACCAACCACCACCACCACCACAACCACCAACCACCACCACCACCACCACAACCAGCTACCACCACCAGCAGCAACCAACACCACCATTAGCCACTACCACCACCAGCCACCACTACCACCAGCCACCACCACCACTACCACCACCACACCAACCACTACACCACCACTACACCACCACCACCACTACCACACCACCACCACTACCAGCCACCACCACCAACATTAGCCACTACCACCACCACCACCACCAGCCACCACCACTACCACCACCACTACCACACCACCACCACCACTACCAGCCACCACCATCACCACCAGCCACCACCACCACCACCACCACTACCACCACCACCACCACCACCACAACCACAACCACCAACCACCACCACCACCACCATCTTTTTTTTAGTCATCTTTAATTACTAGAGTGTCATAATTTGGACTAAATTATACATTAATTAAGACTTACATATTAAAAACTTAAATAGTGATTTGATTGATATGCATGAGAACATGAACTGACCGCATGGGAAGACTCAATACTTTGAATTAGTACTCTGTAATTACTTTTTGCAATGATTTAGTTTACACAGCCACATATATTAGATTGAAGTGTAGATTATTAATTAATTATTGTATCTATAAGTTTCATCCCTAGCCACATAAATCATCATCAAAAAACACAATTTCTTACTTAACCTTTATCAAATCATCATCTAAAAACATGTCTGGATCTCCTAATCTCGATGAAATGAAAGATTTGTGTGGGTCTGATAAACTTCACAAATGTCTCAAGTTCCTCTTCAGTCAAGAAATTCCTCTAAATGAAGTAATGATCCAGTGTTTGGGTGAGAAGCGTGATGAGCTGCGGATAAGTGTTGATAAGCGCACCGAGAGAATGGCTGAGGTTTTAGATCTTAACTTTGATGAAGAAGAAGCTGCTGCTGATGGTTATGAGTCCCTTGAGGAGGTTCAAGTGATGGAGCGCCATTTGCTGGAGTCCCTTTTGGCCATTTTGGTTGACCTTCATGCTCTGATATCCAAGAAGGAGGAATCCATTGCCGATATGAATTATTATGATCAGAGCTCCAGTTGAATGGTTGTTTAAGTAGGGTCTTTTTGGTTGGGTTTGGTGGTTCCTTAGCTTGTTATGTTTTTCGTTGTTGTTTTGAAGAAACAGCTGGTACATGTAATCACCCTCCTTAATCTTTAATAGTAATAAATATGATTTAGGTTTTTAAGTATGTCATAATCTTGTGATTTTATTTTAAGAGATTGATTGTTTTATCATCATTAATTACAGGCATCCATATAAGAGCTTGATTGTTTTATCAAAATGAAATCAAGCAATAAATAATCAAAATAAACGCTCTATATAAGAGCTAGCTTGATTGTTTTATCATCATTACAGGCATCCATTTGGGTGTTTATCAAGTCATTCATGTATTAGTTTTTTAATTGTATGCTAATATAAGATTTTTAAGTTGATTAGGTTACGATTTTTTGTGTGGTTCGGATGGATTATTAAGGGTTGCTTGATTCTTATTGTCTGCTATAGATGTTATAGAGTGTTTGGGATGGATTATTAAGGGTTCGGATGGATTATTAAGGGTTGCTTGAAATTGATGTATGGATATGTTTGCAAGTTAATTAGATTATTTGTGTTTAAGTAGCTTGTTTAGTTAGTACTCAGGTCAATCATGTTCCATTGGCGACTAATGTATTTATAGTTCTGTCAAGAATTATAATCATTCAACCCTGGCAAATGCTCGTCCCAATGGATCATGATTGGCCAGAAGATGTTGTGAAGGTTCAAGCCAGTCTGCATATAAAACTTTCACCCCACTTTTGGGAGAAACTGATGCTACTAGTAATGTTGAAGAAATGGCTAAGGTGGTACAACAAGACCAAGTTTCTACTGCTGCAGAGGTTTGGATTGTATGTTATTCTTTGTATCTGATCTTGGGAATGCCCATATCAGCAATTATTAATGTTGAAAAAAAAACTTTTGGTAAGTAATATAATTCACCTTTTGTGAGATTACAACTGCTGTAGATATTTGGATTGTATGTTCTTCTTTGTATCTGATCTTGGGAATGCCCATATCAGTTTCTACACTTTTTTTTCCTTCCTGAAATAGTGAATTTTATTAATTAAGGAACCAGCAACTTACAAAGATTATACAAGCAGTCAAATTGAACACACTCATTTGACTGATACAATATAACAGATACATTCTACACAATCATTCACGAATCACGAAACTAGCTGATTCAATATCCACCATTCTTCTAGACTTAGCAACTACATGCTAACATCTAGGCAACCATGGAGAAATATCCCTTATTGGCTACATTTCCACTAAACAAACACCCTTCCTAATTCCATCCTAGTCAGTTTCTATAGTTTAGTTGTTTAGATTTTGTAACAAAATGAAAAAATAGTCTATAAGAGGAATATAAAAATAGTCTATAAGAGGAATATAAATTACCTGTGGCTCCCTTTTTTGGTATGTCCTCCCCAAAATTTTTGAAAAGCCCTCTATATTTTTTTCACCAAATTTTGAATTCTCCCTCCACCCATTTCCATCTCCACCCACGTTTCTCACATTTCTCACCAATCACCACGCACAGCCACCAATCAACAATCACCAATCACCAATCACCAATATATCACCAATTAATCACCAGTCACATCACAGCCACCATTCACCAGTCACCATCCATCATATCACTTGTCGGTCCGGCCATCAACAACGGAGGGAGGTTCATTTAGATATAAATTAGGTACTTTTTTGAATTTGGAATTCATTATGTTTGAATTTTAACTTATTATACATTTTCATTGTATATTTATTTGTTATGGATTTGTTGGTTTCTTGTTTCTTTGGTAATGTTAACTTATCGTGTTTTTGGCTGAATCGTTTAATTAACCAACAACACAATAAAGATAACATGTTGTAATTTACACATTTTTCTTAATACACGTTTTCATATTTGACATTTGAAGCTTAATTAGATTGATGCCCAATACATTCATTCCATTGTGTTGTTGCAATTCTTATTGTAAACCTATCTTATTAATTAGCTAGACACTTGTGACTTGACATTGGAACTTCATCAATCTAAATCTTCATATATGCTTATATTGGTTTAACTTGTAACTTGTAGGATATATACGTTATCATTTGACCTCAACAATAATAGCATGGACAAGTCTTGGATGACAACTTGTAGGACCAACAAAGAATATATTGATGGAGTAGCATCGTTTATTAAGTATGCACTACACAACTTTCCGAAGATGAAGAACATCGACCCACGAGTTAATATATGACAGCTTAAGATGCCATGTCCGTGTACCACATGTTTAAACAAAACAGAGCAAACAGTGGATGACGTGGAGTACCTTAGGTAGGGGTATGGTTGTCTACGCCTCAACCTCCTCCATACACCGTGGTAGACGGTATTGGGACCCATAACCCGTGGAAGACGGTATTGGGAGTTACTTTACTTTACTTTTTTTACACAAAATGGGATAAACATGGAGAAAAGGATGAGCAAGCAACAACAGCCCAAATACCTGATAATGCAGAAATAGAGTTTGTTGACGACACGGATTTCGACATGGAGTCACATTCAGAAATTCCAACAGATGGCCCAGCAACAGTAGAAATGGTTAATGCTACGAAAGAAAATTTTGATGAGGATGACCTTGCCAAGTTTCAAAATCTATTATTAGACGCGGAGAAGCCACTTTATAAAGGATGTCCTGACTTCACAAAGTTGTCCGCAATAGTTAAACTACTCAACTTGAAGGGTAAGTATGGAGCTTCTGATAAGTTCTTTACTGAATTACTAGGATTGATAAAAAAAATGCTACCTGCTGGTAACGAAATGGTTGAAAAAACTTATCAGGCCAAAAAACTAATGAGAATGATGGGATCAGGATACGAAAAGATACATGTATGTAGCAACAACTGCATTCTTTACTGGAAGACTAATAAGGAGTTGACTGTTTGTCCAACTTGTGGGATATCAAGATGGAAGGTGGATAATAAGACACGTAAAGTGTATGAAAACATTCCGGCAAAGGTCATGTGGTACTTTCCAATTATACCAAGACTGCAACGACTCTTTAAGTTAGAGAGTATTTCAGAAGATCTAAGATGGCACACCACAAGGAGGGTAACAGATGGTGTTTTACGTCACCCTGCAGATTCACAGGCATGGCGTACCATAGATGAAAAATTCCCCAACTTTGCTCAATATCCGAGAAATCTACGGCTAGGAATATCGGCTGATGGGGTTGACGTTAACTCAGGAACTAGGCATCACAGTGTATGTCCAGTTTTATCAGTCATATACAACCTTCCTTCATGGTTGGGTATGAAAAGAAAGTTTATCATGCTTTCGGTATTGATATCGGGATACCCGGGAAATGATATCGATGTATTTTTAGAACCGTTGGTTAATGATCTGCATACCTTATTCGAGGATGGGGTTGATACATATGATGCTTGTACAAAAGAAATGTTTAAACTGCGTACCGCTATGTTATGGACGATAAATGATTACCCTGCACTTGGTACATTATGTGGCTGCCTATACAGTGGATTCAAAGGTTGTGTTGTATGTAGGAAAGATACACACTGTGTTAGACTTTCCGCCTCATCCAAGCAAAGTTATGCTGGACACAGACGATATCTACCATACAACCATGTGTTCAGAAAGGAAAAGGCGGCGTTTAATGGAAAAGAAGATTTTCAGCTTCCTCCAACTCCATTGACTGGGGAACAAAAATACAACGAGGTACAACTAATTGAAAATAAGTGGGGAAAAGGAAAACGAACAAACAATAGCACCTCGAATAACCAAGAAGATATGAGAGGCAGTGGTGGGAAGATTACAATGAAGAAAAGGACAAGAACAGAAGTAGAGGGTAGTGCAAGCCAAGTAAATGAACCATATTGGAAAAAAAAATTCGACATTTGGTATCGAAAGCTAAGGTATTGGAGACATAATACTGTTCCACATTGTATTGACTTCATGCATGTAGAAAAAAATGTTGCTGAGAGTCTAGTCGGAACTTTGCTGAATGTTCCTGGAAAGACAAAAGATGGAATGAATGCTCGATTGGATCTGGAAGAGTTGGGGATAAAAAAAGAGTTGTTTGCTAGGAAAGAAGAAGACAAAACAACACTACCTCTAGCAGGTTACACATTAACGAATGCTGAAAAAGACATCTTTTGTGAAACGTTAAGAAACATCAGGGTACCACAAGGCTATTATTCAAATTTCTCTAGTTTGGTCAGCCAAAATGATAAGAAGCTCATTGGCCTTAAATCGCATGACTATCACATGCTAATGCAAGAGTTTTTGCCCATTGCTATACGTTCAATCATCTTGCAAGAAATAGATATGATGCAACAAGAACTTGTTGTGACACTGTGCCTTCTCGAGAAGTTCTTTCCTCCCTCATTTTTTGATATTATGATACACTTGACAGTGCACCTAACTAGGGAGGTAAAATTATGTGGTCCCGTATGCTTTCGGTGGATGTATCCCTTCGAAAGATGTATGAAGGTTATTAAAGGACATGTGCAAAACAGAAATAGACCAGAGGGATGCATCGCTGAGGAGACTATCGCGGAAGAAACAATAGAGTTTCTTAGCGAGTATCATAAAACCATGAAAACTATTGGTATCCCACCTGATAAACATGTAACCAATGAAAATGAGGATGGAAAGCCATTGACGGCCGGCACAACAAATGCACTTACCAGAGATGTCTTTCAGAAAGCACATTTGTATGTAATACAGAATACAGATGAAATTGTGCCGTATATCGAGTAAGTATTACTAACACATGTCTATTTCGTTGCTTAAAATATTGTATCAAATATAATAATCAAATACATTGTTTTGTTTCAGCCGACACAAGCAATTTTTGAAAAAAAAAATACCTGGGTAGAAAAATGGCATTGCTGGAGAATGAGCACACTAAATCTTTTGCTAACTGGTTACGCGGAGAGGTAATTGCTCGTATGTTGTTTATACTACTTGTTTGTTTGTTGATAAATATAAGTGAGTTGTTCCTGCAATTTAAAGGTAATATATACTTGTAATGAAATTCAGGTTGAGAGAGAGTTAGCGATATCCAAAGATAGTGTATCAGAAACTGTGAGGTGGATATCATTTGGACCACGCGCCAACGTAGTGAAATACGAGTCATATAACATCAATGGGTATACATTTCGTACGAAAAGTAATGATGGCATAGTTTACCAGAACAGTGGGGTTAGTGTTGAGGCAGCAGATCTTCACATATCCAAAGAAGTTGCAACCACAAGAAAAGCATTTTATTATGGGATTTTACAAGAGATATGGGTACTAGATTACCGTTTCAGGCAAATTCCTCTTTTCAAATGTGATTGGGTTAATTCAAAACATGGTGGGGTCAAACGCGATACTCTTGGTTACACATTGGTAGACCTGAATAATTTAGGCCACAAGAATGATCCGTTCATATTAGCCTCACAAGCACGACAAGTGTTTTATGTGAAAGACCAGGCAGATAAAAAATTGTCTATTGTCTTTAAAACACCTACCAAGAATTACAAAGATACGTATGACGATGTCGATGAGGAATTTAGTACAGTCATTCACGAGCAAAATGATAACATATTGCCGCGAATAAATCCACAAGCAAAAGATGCCTACCATCGAACCGACTGCGAAGGTATTGTTATACGAAAATCAAAGTGAAGCACGTGTCATTCTCAAGCTGTAACACTCTGTTTAGGGATTTATTTTTGTCTGAAGAACCTATTTAAGCTTTTGTTTTGCTGCAACTACTCTTTTAAAGGATTTATGTTGTTTTTGTTGTTGTGTTAATTGTTTAGTTCGTACTTGCGAATACTCTTTTAAAGGATTCCAGATTATACAAAACTATAACTTCTGGCAGCATAAACTGTGTACTAGCAGTATTAACTATGTACTAGCAGTAGTAAACACTGATGCAATGTTTGTTAGTGCAAGTTTTAAATTTATAAGAGTGAATTACCAAATCTAGAAACAACACATACGAGCAAGTGTACTCGTCCGTTATAGCAAGATATGATGGTAAGTCGGGATCGTTCGCAGGGATTTGTGAGTGAATCGAAATATAAGTCTAAAAGTAAATCTTTAATGTACGCAAATATGATAATAAGCAAATTCAATAAATTAAAAACTACACTTGTTTAGACTAGTTTTCTACTTAATGACACACATGATTGTGATAACTTTTGATGACATGTTGGTTGAGATAATTAGATGGTGATCTAATTTATTGTTTCTACAAGTTAAACCTTCGTCAAGATTTTAGTTCATAAAAACAAGCTTTAGGTGTAAACCAATCAATTCAAGATCTATCCAAGGTTCATAAGGTATGGTGGATATCTTAAACACAAGAAAAACTTTTATTACCAATCAAATACTCTTAAGAAATGGTCAATACAAAAGGTAACCTCTTCATAGACAAAAAGGTCACAATCGTTTATAAACATTTAAACTTTCATCCTACTAAAGGTTTACAAACAATCTGATTTGACGTTATAAAAGAATTCTTATTACAATCATACTTCTTGTTTCTTTGTTTAGTCAAGAATAATTATGGTGAAAAACAATCATTCATAGACAAATGATTATAACTAGTTGAGTAATAACAAATCTTTCGACCTTTGAAACTATTATCAATTAGTTAACCTTGGCTAAACAAATGTCACGATGAAACTTAAGGTACAATTGGTTCTTAGGATTGACTTGAAATTGAATTAAAACATGTTATCACAATCATCACTATCACTAAGTGTAAAACATCATCAAAACAAGTGTAAAAAGATTACTAGCCACTCATGGCAAACATGCAAATAAACTCAGAATATTTAACATAAGAATCCATGGTTATAAGTCTTACAATGCTTTGAAATTGATAACAAATGACAAGGTATTGATAACCTAAGAGTTGGTGATGATTTCTTGAGATTTCCGGATTCCAAATGTTGCTTCCTTGATCCTCCAAAGTTCCTGGTTCTTTCTGCACGAATTTTCCTTCTTAGAGAGCTAGAAGATGATGATAATTGTATGTAGTAATGAGAGTAAATGGTATCTTCAATTGTGTGTTGAATGGTGTTGAGTTATGCACTTTTGAAGTCCCCCATAGGCTTGTCCAACACTCTTGGTCATAAATAAGAACTTAAATGCTTGAACTTGGACAATAAGACACTAAAAAGGGCCTAGAACCTTGGGACAAAAGACCAAGATTCGTGCACAAAAGTTGGCAAAAGCATGCAGAACTGACCAACTGATCGGTTACGGGTTGGCACCGATCGGTTGGTGAAAGGTACTTATGGCCATCCGATCGGTTTCACACCAACCGATCGGATGGTAATTAAGGGCAGCTTTGGACTTTGACTTTGACTTATGTAGCTCTTTATGTACTATCTAAACTTGATTAACTTCTGAACTTGGAACTTCGAAGTGACAAAACTTAGGTTCTCTTATGAATTACTTCATAGATTGGACTTTTGAGCTTGGGAATCTTTGTGTAATCGCGTATACTTCATTTCCTTCACTTTTTCTCCATTTTTCCTGCATTTGGCTACATATGCTACAAAAACATACTTTGATATGATTTAGTGGTAAAAACATATAAAAACAACCAAATAACATACACAAAAACACTAATAATGCTTATAAAAACATGTTAAATTTAAGCGTTATCAAATCCCCCACACTTAAACTTTGCTTGTCCTCAAGCAAATCTAGAAGAAAACTAAATATCCAAATGGTAACCAAAAAATGATGAAAAAAATGTGATGCAAATCGACCAAGTACAAGTACAAGATATGATTCATCGTTTTAAACTTTAGTAGTGAAAAATCGAGATGTTTGACAATACCCAATGATTTTCTTGCTTGATTAACATTTCTAAACACCTCACGAAAAAGGAACGAAGTATAATTCACTCAATCACTCATTATTTAGGTGGTGGAGTATATGTAAGATAAATCACACTCATTGCTCAGTCATGATCTAATTATTACCATAAGCTTGTACAAGAAACAAAACTACACCGCAATGGCGTAAGCACCAAGTCTACATATCAAAGAGGTCTTTTATTCGGGTTATAATGTAAGGCTTAGGGTTATACCAGGCTTATGTTTAAACATCTCATACAAAAATATAATAGATTACTGGCGCGAATTCTTGATTACTCAAAAACCGGATGGTCACTACAATATTCTTGTACTTGATATTCTTACAAAGCCATTACAATACCTGGATAGATAAAGTAATTTGGTAAGGGTAGGAATAAGGCATGGGAATATTTACGAAATTGGTTTTAAAGAAAAATGAAATAAAGTCTAAGTCCCATTGTTGCTAGTCACCAAACAAACCACGAACCCATAAATGATTATAGTTACAATCTTCCTCTTCTTCAAATAACGATACATCGATTCGCCATAACAATATTCTTCATTCTTAGCACATCGGCTAACAACATATCACAAGATTTCCTCTATTCACATATATAGCACATTTGCTATAATTGTCACCTTATAGTTACGATGACTTATTATTATTATTTTATTTTTTTTATTTTTTTTAAACTCTAATAAATAAACTCCCTCACACTTCGCATAAGCATCACCACAACAATACAAATAAGAAGCTGCAGTCTCCGTCTTTGTCGGAATGATACACACATGATTGGTGAAGTGTGGTTAACTAATAATCATCAGAAACTATCCAACAACCAAGCAACTAGCAACCCACCATTTAGACTTTGACAAGGGTTAGGCTAAGGTTTAAAGTGTAAAATATTTTTGTATTTTTCTGGATTTATCAAAAACGAAAAGGATGGCTCAAAGGGTGTAACTAAAGGTATCTAGCGCTAACAATGAATGCTAACAAAAAGGGTTAAAAATTCGAAATTAACTAATCAATGTGACTAGCTAAAAATCAATAATGAAGGCTATTTGGTTAAAATCCTAAAGTTGCCTCTTATCACGTATGTATACTTATATTACAAAAATGTAATCTCACAACGGTCTCGTAATGATTTACAAGCACAAGTTCTAGAATAAATAAAATCACCGGCACACTCATAACAAAAGATTCAAGCATAAAAGATGTATGCTAGATATGAAATAGGCTCAAATCCTCACAATTTAGTGGAAAGGGTTATAATATGCGCTAGTAAATGTTATCAATCCCAGAAATGGATTGCAATATTAATCGGGACACATCTCAAATTTTTCAAAAATTACTAATTTTTACCATTGGATTGATCCAGTTATTCTAATAAATTATTCCTAAAAGCGTGAAAACAACTAGATTATAAGGACAAACAAAATTTAAAAATTAAATCGATATTAGACTTAATTTCTTATTTTACCTACTCACCCCCCACACTTAAGTTAAACATAGTCCTCAATGTGATAAACGAAAAAGCATAAAAGTAAGGAAAATGAGAAAATAAACCGTGATATCCAGTGTTATCCAATCTTCTGTTTCTTGTAGTCATCACCTGTATTTATTAGAAACAAAAACAAACAAACAAAAAGCATTGCAATTTTATTCAAATTAGTGGCACACCCCCACACTTAAGTTCGACCAAGTAGTAAAACTTTGGGGTATAAACACTGAAAATCAAAATCAAAAATAAAAATTAAACACACGGGTTGCCTCCCGAGAAGCGCTTGTTTTATTAACGAGTCCTCAGCCGGACTCAAACTTCGAAATAGATTATGAAGTTTTAGTGTTATGTTTCCTTTTAGGGATATACAACACATTCCCTATCACAATTCCCTCTCCTGTTTCATCTATGTTTACTAATTTAACATTTTCCCATGCTCTAGGAAGAGCATCATAGATAAAACCATTACTGTGTGCCCAAGGAACCATTTCCTTGTGTGGAGCCATGAATGTGATAGCTTCATATTCAAATTCGGATGAAATTTCCTCATTAGAAATCATGTTTAATTGCTCCTTATCATAATAGAGTTTAATTCGGTGCCCATTTACAATGAAACTTCCACCATGTTTGTCATAAAGTTCAACATACCCTAATGGAAATCCATGTTTCACTATATATGGTCCAAACCATTTTGGTTTGAGTTTCAGAGCTCTAAACTTGTATTTCTTATTGAAAAGCAGAACTTTATCTCCAGCTTTGAATTGTTTTCGAATTCTTAGCTTCCTATCGTGATAAGCTTTGGTTCTTGCTTTGTATAGCTTGGAGTTTTCATAAGCTTGAAGTCTTAACTCATCAAGTTCATGTAATTGCAAAAATCTCTTTTCTCCAGCTATTTTTAAATCAGGATTACAGCTTCTTAATGCCCAATAAGCACGATGTTCAAGTTCGAACGGTAGATGACAAGTTTTCCCATACAAAAGTCTGTACGGTGTCGTACCAATTGGTGTCTTATATGCCATACGAAATACCCATAGAGCGTCATCTAATTTCCTTGACCAAACGGAAGGATTGTCTTTAACCGTTTTTTCAAGTATTCTTTTTATAGCTCTATTGGTATTTTCGACTTGACCACTAGTTTGTGGATGATAAGCTGTAGCAAAATGATGATGAACTCCATATCATTTCATTACTTTCTCCATTTGTTTATTACAGAAATGGGATCCTCTATCACTTATTAAAGCTTTAGGAATTCCATAGCGAGGAAAAAGCTTTTTGAGAAAGTTGACAACAACTCGTGCATCGTTAGTAGGAAGAGCCTCAGCTTCAACCCATTTAGAAACATAATCGATTGCAACGAGGATATATTCGTATTTGTGTGATTTAGGGAAGGGTCCCATAAAATCAATTCCCCAAATATCGAATATTTCACAGACTTGAATGCTCTTTTGAGGCATTTCGTCTCTTCGAGAAAGGTTACCGGATTTTTGGCACGCATCACAGTTTTGAACAAGAGTATACGCTTCTTTGAAAATTGTAGGCCAATAGAATCCATCATCAAAAACTTTTCTAGCTGTAGTGGAAGGACCATAATGTCCCCCAGTTGGGCCATGATGACATTCATCAAGAATTTTTCTTGTTTCGGTACCCGAAACACATCTTCGTATCATTCCATCCTTGCACATCTTAAAAAGATAAGGTTTCTCCCAATAATAGTGTTTTAGTTCTGAAAAGAACTTACTACGTTGGTAGTAACTCATCCCTTTTTTAAGAATGTCTCCTGCAAGATAATTTGCGTAATTTGCAAACCATGGTATTTCCTCATCATCGTCTTTATCTATCGTCATGAGAGTTTCTTCTGGAAAATAATCATTAATTTCATTTTCTTTTAATTCTTCCAAATTTGGATTCTCGAGACGTGATAAATGATCAGCTGCAAGATTTTCTGCTCCTTTCTTATCTTTTATTTCGATATCAAATTCTTGCAGTAATAAAATCCATCTGATAAGATGTGGTTTTGCATCTTGTTTGTTAAACAAATATTTGAGTGCGGAATGATCGGTAAAAACTATCGTTTTTGAAAGCACAAGATAAGATCTGAATTTGTCGAATGCAAAAACTACGGCTAATAATTCTTTCTCCGTAACCGTATAGTTTTGTTGAGCATTGTTGAGTGTTTTACTAGCAAAGTAAATAGGACGAAAATGTTTTCCTTCACGTTGTCCTAAAACAGCTCCAACAGTGAAATTGCTTGCATCACACATGATTTCAAATGGTAGTGACCAATTAGGTGCAACCATAATTGGGGCACTAGTCAATTGACTTTTCAATGTTTCGAAAGCTTTGATGCAGTCAGCATTGAAATCAAATACAAAATCCTTTTCTAGAAGTTTAGTCATAGGACGTGATATTTTTGAAAGATCTTTGATAAATTGGCGGTAAAAACCGGCATGTCCAAGAAAACTTCTAACGGCTTTAACGTTAGTTGGTGGTGGTAATTTGGTGATAACATCTATTTTAGCTTTGTCAACTTCCATCCCTGAACTTGATATTTTGTGTCCTAACACAATTCCTTCAGTTACCATGAAATGACATTTTTCCCAATTAAGAACTAGATGTGCAGCTTCACATCTTTCAAGCATTTTATTGAGATTGGAAACACAGGTTTCAAAAGAATCACCAAAAACTGAAAAGTCATCCATGAAAACTTCCATAGATGTTTCAAGCATGTCTTGAAATATTGCGATCATACACCTTTGAAAAGTTGCAGGTGCATTACATAGACCAAAAGGCATACGCCGGTAAGCGTAGGTTCCAAAAGGACATGTAAATGTGGTTTTCTCTTGATCGGCTGGATCGATAGGAATTTGGAAATATCCCGAAAAACCATCAAGGAAGCAAAAGTATTTGTTTCCTGCTAATCTTTCGAGCATCTGATCCATGAACGGTAAAGGAAAATGATCTTTCCTGGTGGCTTTATTAAGTTTTCTGTAATCAATACATACTCACCATCCAGTGACAGTTCTAGTAGGAACTAACTCATTCCTTTCGTTTGTCACTACAGTCATTCCTCCTTTCTTTGGAACACAATGAACTGGACTCACCCATGGACTATCCTCGATAGGATAAATAATTCCTGCATCAAGAAGTTTAATGATTTCCTTCTTAACAACCTCTTTCATATTTGGGTTGAGTCGACGTTGTCTTTCTACAACGGGTTTAGAACCTTCTTCACAATTGATTTTGTGTTTGCAAAAATCAGGACTAATTCCTGGAATATCAGAAGTTTTCCACGCAAAAGCGCGTTTATGCTTCTTAAGAACAGAGACGAGTCTTTCTTTTTGATTTGTTTTGAGCAACGACGATATGACTACTGGAAGAAGTGAATTTTCTTCTAAGTAAGCATATTCGAGAGTATTGGGAAGGGTTTGGCGTTCCAAATCAGTGGGTGGTTCTTCTAGAGATGATTTGATTTTCAATTGATCTTTATCAATGATATCTTCAAATTTCTCTTCTTCCTCTTCTTCTTCTTTTATTTCCATGAATTCCACAAATTCTTTATCAGAATCTGTTTCACTAATCTTTTCTGAAGTAGTCATGAATGGTTTCGAATCGTCAAGTAATGCATCCAATTCTTCTTCAGTGACTTCATCAATTACATCGATGTTATAGCATGTGTCATCACTGGAATTTGGATATTTCATTGCTTTATCGATTAAGAATGTGATTCGATCTTCTCCTACTCCAAGATTTAGTTCTTTACCTTTAACTTTAATCATTGCATCAGCAGTGTTTAAGAAAGGTCATCCTAAGATTAAGGGTACTCGACTATCTTCTTCCATTTCTAAGATGACAAAATCCACAGGAAAAACAAATTTACCAACTTGAACAAGCATATTTTCAGCAACCCCAACAGGATATTGGTATGTATGGTTGGCTAATCATATACTCATCTTAGTAGGTTTCAATGTATTGATGGAAAGTTTAGAATACAACGAATAAGGCATCAAATTGATACTTGCTCCTAAATCGGCTAAAGCATCACATGTGATGTTGTTTCCTAATGTACATGGTATAAGAAAACTTCCGGGATCTCCAAGTTTTGGTGGAATTTTGTTTTGAATTATAGCAGAGCATTCTTCATTGAGAACGGTAACAGAAATTTGTTCTAACTTGTTTCGATTATTAAGAAGTTCTTTCAAAAATTTCCCATAATTGGGCATTCCAGCTAGAACATCAACGAGTGGTACGTTAATTCTAACTTCTTTAAAAATATCTAAAAACTTCTTATTTCGCTCCTCTCTTTTCTCTTTTCTTAGGGCTTGTGGATATGGTATTTTTGGTGTATAAGGCTTTATTGGTGGAACGGTTGGTTTTTGGGTTGGTTCTTTTTCAATTGCTTCTTCCTCTTCAGCTTCTTCCTCTTCTTCTTGAATAAGAGTAGTATCGGTAGGAATGGGTGGTGGATCATATGAGAGACCACTTCGAGTGAATACAGCATTGATATGCTCATTTCTGTTGTGTGGTGGACGATAATTCTTATCGTTTGATTCAGATGGTTTTGGATTGGATTGGGTGTTACTTGGTAATGTACCAGGAATTCGAGAAGAAAATTGATCAGAAAGTCTACCAAATTTTTGTTCAAGATCCGGAATAGAAGCTTGATGATTTTTTTGACCTTGCTCAACTTTGGTTTTGAGATTGAAAAATTGAGTTTTTACAAACTCATTTGTGGTTCTTTGAGCATTTACGAATTCTCGCATCATTTTTTCGAAATCAGATTCTTCCTTTTTATCTGAATTTGTTGGGTTTGGATTTTCTGTTCGAGGTTGAAAATCACAGTTGTTATCCCTTTGTTGGCGATCTTGCCAATTTCCAGAACTTCTTCCGTAATAATTACCATGAAAACCTCCTCCACGATATCCTCCTTGGACATAATTGGCTTCCCCTTCTTTTGGTCCATTCATAGGTTGGTCATCACACTCAGATGATGTGTGATTTCCTCCACAATTATTACAGCCATCTCGCATTTCCTTCATTTCTCCTTTTATATCTTTGTATTGCGAGTCCATTTTAGAAGACAAGGCTTCTATTTTGTCCATGAGTTTTGAATTATCTGAACTTTCGGCAAAAGCAACGGTTTTCCATAAGGGTTTGGTTTTGGAATCTTTTGACCAATCGAGTTTAAGAAGTACTCGATCTTCAAGAAGTTGATATGCCTCATTTGGTGTTTTGTAAAGGAAAATTCCTCCGGCATCAAGGATTGCTTGAGATGCTTCATCAAGACCATGATAAAAGATTTGGATTATTGTTCCTCGTCCTAAATTATGACCATGAAAACTACGAAGCAAATCTTTCATGCGAAGCCAAGCTTCAACAAGAGATTCATTAGCATTTTGTGAAAAAGCACGGATTTCTCCCATTAACCTATCATACATGGCAGGTGGAAAGAATCGGCTTACAAAAGCTTGCCTCATCTCCTCCCAAGTATTAATAGTTCCTGGGGGTTAATTCGTTATACCATACTTTGGCATCTCCGGCGAGTGATGATGGAAAAAGTTTGAGCTTGATAACATCGACATTAGTGTCTCCATAACGAAACATGCCACAAATTTCAATGAATTCGGCAATGTGTTTATGCGGATCGGCCCGCGAACGGTCATCGAATTAACGGTCTTTGATCATAGAAAGATGGTGACCTTTGACGGTAAAATTTTCACCAAGGTCGGCGACAACAATAGCAGCTCCAGGAGTGGGTGCTACGGTTCTATTGGCGGCCCACATGGGTAAATCGTCAGCCATGGGTATTGGTTCAAAAAGATTAGAAATTGGATGTTCTTCGGAAAGATTATCAAACCAAATAAGAATAGTTGAAGATCTCTTCTTACGAAACAAACTTTCGGGATCGGATAAAGGTGTACTAAGCTTTTTAGTAGTAGAACGAGTGTTCATACAAATATCAAGAGAATCGAATTAATTACCTAAACAAAAGAACAAGAAAAATAAAAAATAAAAACAGAAAATTTTCAAACCGAATCGGTTGAGAATCAAACTGATCGGTTGGACGCTACGGAAAAATTAAAATGTGAGAAACCGAATCAGTTGGAAGAGAAACCGATCGGTTTGTCGCTACGGAAAAAAAATTTTAGAAAACGAACACGAAAAGAAACGGACTTTTAAAACTTAAAGAAACACGATCAAAATCCCCGGCAACGGCGCCAAAAACTTGATGCGATGTTTGTTAGTGCAAGTTTTAAATTTATAAGAGTGAATTACCAAATCTAGAAACAACACATACGAGCAAGTGTACTCGTCCGTTATAGCAAGATATGATGGTAAGTCGGGATCGTTCTCAGGGATTTGTGAGTGAATCGAAATATAAGTCTAAAAGTAAATCTCTAATGTACGCAAATATGATAATAAGCAAATTCAATAAATTAAAAACTATACTTGTTTAGACTAGTTTTCTACTTAATAACACACATGATTGTGATAACTTTTGATGACATGTTGGTTGAGATAATTAGATGGTGATCTAATCTATTGTTTCTACAAGTTAAACCTTCGTCAAGATTTTAGTTCATAAAAACAAGCTTTAGGCGTAAACCAATCAATTCAAGATCTATCCAAGGTTCATAAGTTATGGTGGATATCTTAAACACAAGAAAAACTTTTATTGCCAATCAAATACTCTTAAGAAATGGTCAATACAAAAGGTAACCTCTTCATAGACAAAAAGGTCACAATCATTTATAAACATTTAAACTTTCGTCCTACTAAAGGTTTACAAACAATCCGATTTGACGTTATAAAAGAATTCTTATTACAATCATACTTCTTGTTTCTTTGTTTAGTCAAGAATAATTATGGTGAAAAACAATCATTCATAGACAAATGATTATAACTAGTTGAGTAATAACAAATCTTTCGACCTTTGAAACTATTATCAATTAGTTAACCTTGGCTAAATAAATGTCACGATGAAACTTAAGGTACAATTGGTTCTTAGGATTGACTTGAAATTGAATTAAAACATGTTATCACAATCATCACTATCACTAAGTGTAAAACATCATCAAAACAAGTGTAAAAAGATTACTAGCCACTCATGGCAAACATGCAAATAAACTCAGAATATTTAACATAAGAATCCATGGTTATAAGTCTTACAATGCTTTGAAATTGATAATAAATGACAAGGTATTGATAACCTAAGAGTTGGTGATGATTTCTTGAGATTTCCGGATTCCAAATGTTGCTTCCTTAATCCTCCAAAGTTCCTGGTTCTTTCTGCACGAATTTTCCTTCTTAGAGAGCTAGAAGATGATGATAATTGTATGTAGTAATGAGAGTAAATGGTATCTTCAATTGTGTGTTGAATGGTGTTGAGTTATGCACTTTTGAAGTCCCCCATAGGCTTGTCTAACACTCTTGGTCATAAATAAGAACTTAAATGCTTGAACTTGGACAATAAGACACTAAAAAGGGCCTAGAACCTTGGGACAAAAGACAAAGATTCGTGCACAAAAGTTGGCAAAAACATGCAGAACTGACCAAACGATCGGTTATGGGTTGGCACCGATCGGTTGGTGAAAGGTACTTATGGCCATCCGATCGGTTTCACACCAACCGATCGGATGGTAATTACTGGCAGCTTTGGACTTTGACTTTGACTTGTGTAGCTCTTTATGTACTATCCAAACTTGATTAACTTCTGAACTTGGAACTTTGAAGTGACAAAACTTAGGTTCTCTTATGAATTTCTTCATACATTGGACTTTTGAGCTTGGGAATCTTTGTGTAATCGCGTATACTTCATTTCCTTCACTTTTTCTCCATTTTTCCTGCATTTGGCTACATATGCTACAAAAACATACTTTGATATGATTTAGTGGTAAAAACATATAAAAACAACCAAATAACATACACAAAAACACTAATAATGCTTATAAAAACATGTTAAATTTGAGCGTTATCAAACACCCTGCATATTTTTGTTACAGTTGTCTTGTATATGCAGTTTTCATGTATGTGGTTATGCCTTTATATAGTGCAGAGTTGAAAAAAAACAGTGTTTGGTATGAAAGATTCTCAATTTCAGGCACAATTTGTTGAAAAAACAATGGTTGAAAAACTAGTCAATATGCAGTCATGACTAATAGACTGAACTCAATTAAGTGAATATCAAATTACATAAGTTATCAGAAATGTGTGACCATATTTATCGAATTGTGACTACGCTTAAGTAATGTGTGACAAAATATGACTATGATTTAGTCACACAAAAACTCAATGTGATTAATATCAAGGTTAATGATAACTCATGACTTCACACTTTGCTATAAATAATAGTCACATGAATATTTCACAATGTGACTATTTTGAATGTATTGGTCACATAAAATACCCTTATAATGTGGCCATAGATACACATTTGTGATATGGTGTGACTATTGTAAAGCCTATAGTCACATGATCGTGCTTCAATTAAGTGTGACTATACACATTAGGATTTGGCAAGCAAACACACACTAAACTTTAGACACACTTATTAACTTACGTGACCATATGTATCGAATTTTCGTTACACTTAATCATGTTTCTATGGTTTAGTCTGACCATATATGACATTTGGTCACACTCGTCAACTGTGTGACATATATTTGTCACTATTAAATGCATATCGTGACTAACGCTTCAAACTTACTTTTCCGTTGTCACACATTTCAGACGCTATGTGGCTAAATATTCAGCAAAGAATAGCAGTCACGTTTAAATAATGTGTGACAAACTTGACTATATAATTTAGCCACATACACAATTACCTCATGTGACCATATATCTATTTTGGTCACACTTTTAAATTGTGTGACATATATTTGTCACATATGTATATTTATAGTGTGACTAATGTTTCGAGCTCATTTGTATCTGTCACACCTCTCGAATTAAAAGTGACTAAATAATCCAAAATTTTTTTTCCAGTTACCTCTAGTCACATAAATATTCAAATGTGTGACAATAGAATTCCGAAATGGTCACACAAGTCGGATCAAGTGTGGTTGTTCATTTTATTCTGGTACATTTAGTCACGTATAAATGTTACAGTGTGACATTTCAAAATCGACCATGCGTGACCAATAACATTTTTTGTACTAGTGATATCAGCCATTGTATCATGATGAATATCAACCACTGTATCATGAGGCACATCAGCCATTGTATCTTGAGGCATGGGGTTTATATCAGCTGATTCAGGCTTATGAGAAACTGAATCAGTAGGTGTTGCTATGTGTTGGTCCTTGTGAATGTTACCACTGACCTGCCCACCTTCTAAGCCTGTGACAGTACTGGCAGCCCGCACCATTGTGTCATAGACAGGCTCATCTACTACATTTGGTTCAGTAGGATATCTGGGCTGCGGTACAACAGATTCCTTTCTGATTCTTCTAGTAAATGTTTTTGTAAAATGAGGTTGTGATGATGATGGAACACTTCTGGGTGTGTCATGGGACTGAACTTAGGTTCTTGATCTTTCACCCGCAGCTGGTGGAACAATCATTGATAAAAATAGTGGTGCTTCACTACCTTTATACCCATTACAAATCATACTCATATTACTAAAAACCTTTCGGCTAAGGGTAGGAGTTTTTAAAATGTTTTTGTGAGGTAGAAGCTGATACTTGTTCAAAAATATTTGAATGAATCTGGGATACATTAAAAATTTGTATTTGCTTTTCACATTTATCACCATACCATCAAAAATCAATTTTGAAAAGTTAAACTTCCTTTTTGTTGCCAAGCAAACAATAGCAGTTGCTATGTTGCTACTAAATTGTTCCAAACAAGTTTTCTTTGGACTTAAACAATGTTGGATGGTGTGAATGAGAAATCTCCATTGAGGCGGAAATTTGTGGTTTTTTAAAAGTTAAGTTATCATAAGTTAACCCATATCCCATATAGGAAAGATTTTGAAAAATTTCACTATTTGGCAATGAACTGATAGCACCATCATCTGCTAGTTTGAGATGCCTCCTAATAGATGACTCAGTAATGGCCATGGCAATGCCATCAACTGTAGCATTTAACTCTTTTTCTCCATTATCAAGTGTTTTGACACTAGCAGTGCGCCAAAACTGATTGATTTGAGAAACATATATAGTAGGATTCTTTGTAATAGCATACCTTATGTAACTGGAATTGAGAAAATCGACTATCTAGTGAAACTGTTGACTTCCCTCAGGTTTCTGTAAGTAAGCAACCATGTTGTGTGCCTTAGAATAATCCAAAATCGCCATTAAGATTGAAAAAAAATTTGATTAGGATTCTGGGTTATGATCGTTTAGAAGATTATGTGTGGTTGGTAAACACGATTGAGATGATATAGATTTAATTTAGGGTTTTGATTTGACCGAGTGCATAAATGTTATGTTTCACTTGAAGATATGTTTGTGTAAACTAAGATAATGAATTACCCAATTTAGTCCCAAACAGTACGAAACGTAACCGACCTGTCCTAAGTTTTTGCCTACCAGTACCAAGGGTAACCGACCCGCACTAAGTTTTAGCCTACCAGTACCAAGCGTAACTGTTGGTCCCTTTTACTTGGTTATCAGTAACTAGAAAGCTAAAGTAACCAAGTTATATGACTTGAACACAAATGTATGAAAATGATTAACAATAAAGTAACGTAAAGATAAGAGACAATATTTTCCAACGTTTAATTCTTTATTAGAAGTTAATCACAAAGAATCGTACCCAAGTGTTTGCGGAATAACGCTTGGGGTTGAATTGACAAGTATTGTATGGACTCCTCACTAAACTCAACTAAGTTGAGTGACAACTTAAATTACCCACTGAGCTATCTCAGGGGCTTGTGTTGTTCTTTGGAGGAGTAAAGTGGTTTGTGAATGCTTTGCATTAATTGCACAAACTTGTCAACTTTTACTCCTCACATTTGCTTCCTATTTATACACAAGTATAGAACAACTAAATATACATTGGACCTAAAGCTTCCTTAACAATATCTTGAAAGATATTATTCTTCTGGCAAGGAACCTTCTTTGAGTTAGATCCAAAAGGTACTTTCTGATGGCAGACTGGTTTTAACCATTTGGGGAAAGTTTGACATTAAAGTGATAAAGCACTTTAATAAAGCAGCTCAGACTTTCCCGCCCAGTCCCGCCAAAACTTCAGTCTTTATGTCATCAGTCTTCAGTACGATTAAGTTGTTGAGGAGTCATTGGGGTTCAGTGAGTTATTGTAATCCTCACTGAACCCATCACCTTCTTCTTGGCTTAGATCACACTTCACTGAGTTCCGCTTCACTGAATGAAGAACCTTTCTTCTTAGGCTCGATCTTAGCATCCTGAAGGTGACTCACTGAGTTACTGTTCACTCAGTGACTTGTTTGCACTTAGGTTATTTTACGTTCAAATCCTTGTTAGAAGATGTGGGGAATTCAGTGACCCAACAATCTCCCCCTATTTGAACATACAAATAGCCTAAGTGTTACTTGATTCAGCATGAGTTGTCAGGGTACATCTTCTCTTACTGAATGTTTGTTGTAATTGAAAGTAGGACATAACTATTTAAACAAAACATCATTTTATTTATAGCTATTACATTTTTCCTACAAATTACAAACAAGATAAAGATAGTTGTTGCAGATCAGATGTTCAGATGATAGCCAAGTCCCTCAATCTTAGCTTTCTTTGAACTCAGCAGGTGTTTCTCAGGATGCTTCTCAATCTTGGTCCTAAGGTCCTTACAGAACCTTTGGTTTGCACCACTTTGTATAGGAGAAGCTAACATCAGGTACGTTACCATTGCCGTGACCCTTGCCTTGTCTATATCAGACCACCTTTGGAAGGCAAGGTCTCCATATTCATCCGTAAAGCATAGACCTCATTCAGGGTGTTCAAGCACGGTATTGTTCACGAAGGTGATTCCTTCAGGAATGGACCTATCACAATCCAATCCTGGGACCTTGATCTCAGGCTCGGAATCAATGTGCTTCCTTTTTCTCCTGGTGGTAGTTGATGAAGCAGTTCTTGTTGTTGGAGCAGGAAGAAGGGAGGGAATGTTGAGGGCTTCAGGCATTGCTCTCAGTCTGTCATACCTTTCACTCAGTGACTTGAGAAGTTGATCAACAACGGCACCATTTTTCTTGGCAAAGATGGGACGGAGTTCATCAAGTTCAGTGATCCCAAAGTCAGCGAATCTGAATGGGTTATGAGTGTCCATGATTCTTTTATTAGCCCTCCTGAAGACAGTCACCATTGCGGGTTTGGTATTCCTGTGGATTTTGATGTCAGTGATGGTTTCAGGCTTCAATCTTTCCTTCATCACCCAATGATATCTTTCAACCCTGGTCTTCCTGATTTGAGCTTGCCTTTTCAGCTTCTCTTCCCTTTCCTTTTTCTGAGCAATCATCTGTTCTTCTTGAGCCTTTTTAAAGGCTGCACCAGCTTGCTCAGTAGCTAGTGCCTCAGTATCCAGACCAATCTTTTCAGCCTCCTCATGAACAACCTGTATCAGTTCAGGCTTGCTCAATCTCTCTTCTTCAGCTGCCTTTGCCACTTTCTCAGTTCTCTCCATGTAGTCTTGTATTTGTTCATTGGTGAGTTGATAGATTTTTCCATTGATTGCAAATGAGACCCTGATAGGTTCATCAGGGTCAGTTCTCACCATTGTGGAGGCAGGCTGGAGTCTTACTTCAGGTTCTGAGGTGGTAGCTATGCTTTTTCCTCTGTCCTGAAAGAGAGTGGAGGAGACTGGTTCCTCTTGTGGTGGAACTTGTGTGATTGGTGTGGCTTCAGTGACATGCTCCCCCTCAGTGTGAGAGGGCTGTACAGCTTCTTGTTCATCAGTAACAGAGGTTTCAGGAACATTCTCCCCCTCAACAATTGCCGGAGCTGCAGTGATGGCAAGTGTTGGAGTTACTGAAGATGAAGTAGAAGTACCCTTGAAGGCTTGAAACATTTCCGTCATCATGGACTTGATCTCCGCAGTATCCTGATGAATGAGAGATACCTTGGAGTCAAGTGAAGCCTGAGAGTTTTCAAGAGCAGTCATCCTGGATCCCATTGTCCATGCCAGAGATGTGGACTTCAGGGATTGAGCTGTCACTGATGCTTCCAACTGAGTGAAGGATGACTTGAGGGACTCCACCATGGAGCTGAGATTCTGAACATTTGAATCCCTTATCAAACCAAGTAACTCAGTAAGAGCCGCCGAGTTGACCTGATATGTCTCAGATGCCTGAAGAATTTTCTTGTTGAGCTCAGGATCATCCTTTACTGATTCTTGAACTGACTTAACCCCTGTAGCCAGCTCCTTAAGGGATTCCAAAAACTGATTGATGTGCGAAGCCATTTGTGTCTGGGAGTGAGAGACAGTGGAATTTTGCTCCCTGACATCATCATTGTAGTCTTCAACAGCATCCTTGAGGAGGTGATAGTGGACTGCTTGCTCAGTAGGCATGTCAAACACCTCTTCAGTGACCCCCCTGTACAGAACATTGGTCATTTTCTTGATGAACTTTTGGAAGGCTCTTTCAGTGAGAGGAGTGGAAGCGTCTTCTGAGGTTTCCGGCTCGGAATGTTGTTCATCTTCATTATGTTTAGAGGTTTGAGGAGACTGAGTAACAGGTTCAGGGACTGTCTCCTCATCCTCCATATCATCTCCGGCCGTGAAGACTTCCTCGTCACTGTTAAATTCATCATCAGAAAATAAGAATGCCTGAGCATCCGCCAGGGAGGTAATCTGCAACAAATGGAGGTTATCCGGCTCCTCTTCATAAGAAGATTTGCCTTCGTTTTGGCCAGGTCCTGACCCCTCAAATCCGGTAGGTTGGGTTTTACCTACCTGGTCTTTAAGGTCAGTTCCCAAGTAATGCACACCTCCGGGAGTGGTTTTGGGTTCCATATCAGCGGGTGGTTTATATCCCTCTGAATCTTTGTCCCCCGTGACCCCTTCAGACACTGATGGGTGTTTCTCAGTGCCATCATTAGGAGCCATGGATGTTGTGTCCCTATCAGCGGGTTGTATATTTCCCACTAAGTCTTGGGGATGAGTAGGGGTGCCCTCAGATAAAAGCTTTGATTTGCGAATGTCCTCATCAGGCAAATGAGTGGTTGAGTCCCCCTTTCCAACAGGCTTGTTCTGGCCTGTCGAAGGTTTAGGAACATGAACTCCCTGATGCTTGGGTTGTGATTTACCCGAACCTTTAGCAGGATGTGATTGTTTGTGGACCCCCTTCTCAGTGGAGTAGTGCTGCCCCACCGAGGATTTAGGATCCCTTACTCCCTGAGACTCTGGTTGTGATTTGCCAGAGCCTTTAGCAGGATGTGAAGGTTTGGTTTGTTTCGGCTCAACTGTCTTGTTTATGACAGTAGAGACTTTGGAAACGGGTATGCCCGAGGACACTGAGTGTGATGTCTCAGTGCCCTCCGTTGGCTTTTGTTGCAGGCCTAGTGACTTGGTAATAATTCTCATGGTGTCAGCAGTCAAGGGCTGTTGTGGTTGCCTCATTGTAGGCTTGGGATCAGAGGTCTCAGTGTCGAGTGACTTGGGTTGAGCCACCTTCCTGGACCCCTGTCCCTTCTTCCTCTTCACCTTTTTGGTGGGAGAGGGGACTGGTGAAACTTTATTGTCACCCTGGATAGCAGTACGCATGTACAATGTCAGGGTGACAGGTGTAACCTCAAGAGGGTCACGTGAGTAATTTGCCTTGTGTAGGACGTCAGGCTCAAAACCTATTGCGTCAGGCCTATCATACTCAGACCCAAGCAAGTCTTGTAGGGCACAAGAAACAAATCTAGGATATGACATATGTTTTTGCCTAGACTTCCCCCCTAACTTTGCTATGAGGTCCCTAAAGATGATTTCTCCAAGGTCTATCATTTTACCCTCAATGAGACAGAACACTATCATTGCCTGAGTAGTGTTTAATTGCTCAGTCGAGGATTTATTTCCCCAGAGAACCTGAATGACAAAAGTCATTAGAATCCTCCAGGGAGCTGGGAACCAGGTCTTAATTATTGGGGCTTTGGATAATAGGGACCCTGGTGTCACCTCAGGGTGATTTTTGTCATAGGGTCCCAATTCCAGTAAGACCTCCTTTTCCTCTTTCTCAGAGGGTTGGGCAGTGAAGGTCGTGGTGTAGTCAAGCCCAGTGGCTTTGACAAAAGTTTTATAGTCAAGAGTTAGGGACTTAGTTCCATTCTTGACTATAAACTTTATTTTGGCCTCTTTTGGCGCATCAGGGTTTTCAACCACCGCTGTGCACCAAAATTCCCTCAAGTAGTCATGATAGATGACTAAGGGGGTCTTTGTGAATGAGGTGGTCAGGAAGCAGTTCTGAAGGAACTTCACCACATCCCTGTATTCAGGGTACCCAGCAGGGTAGGCAAAGTTCCCCACCACATTGTTCTTGGTAAGGTCTACGCTTTTCATTTGGAAATCCACATTGGGTGCGTATTTTATGACCTTAGAAGAAGCCATTTGGTAATAAAAAGGCCTGGTTTTGAAAAAATGGTATTGGTGAGGGAAACACACGCAGTTTTGAAAACAATTTGCAAGAGTTTAGTTATGATTTTAAAAGCGTGTGTGTTTTTCCCTTTTTGTGGGGGTATTTATAGTGGGAATTAAGGTAGTGATGTTGCGGATATCAAAAACTTATAATATTCAACCGAAACGGCATAATAATATAGGTTTGAGATCCGCATTAAATATCACGATTCCCACTACCCTCTTTTCTCTCACCCTTTGGGGTGCCTCTGCAAATAATGCACTTTTGCAGAGGAAAAATCATCACACTTTTTGTGTGTGAGAGAGCATTTAATGCTCAGTGGTGTTAGGTGAAAGAGATGTGGGGGCCCACGATGTGGATGCCAGTTGTGTAAGTGACATATATTCCTATATTTAATAGGAATCAGTTACCTACCTGGGACATTTACTAACTAAGTATTCGGAACATTTAGTTAGGGTATTGAATGCCATTTTTCATCCACAGCCCCCTGAATGAATTATCATTAAAAAAAAAACTTTCAGGAAGGGATGTGATCAGGGACCTAGAGAATATACATCATGTTGGAACACTTTTGATCAGTTCCCTGATTCTATGTCCAACATGCCCAGTTCAGCTTTCAATCTTGTGAAAGTGGGTTCATCCAAAGGTTTAGTGAAGATATCAGCTAGCTGATACTCAGTGGGGATGAAATGTAGTTCAATTTCTCCATTAGAGATATGGTCCCTGATGAAGTGGTATCTGATGTCAATGTGTTTGGTTCTTTGATGAAGTACTGGATTGTTTGAGATGGCTATGGCACTTGTATTATCACAAAAGATAGGTACCATTTTATACTGAATGCCATAGTCACTCAGTTGGCTCTTCATCCATAGTACATTTGCACAACATCCTGCAGCAGCCATATATTCAGCTTCAGCTGAGGACATGGCTACTGACTGTTGTTTCTTTGTACTCCAACACACAAGTTTACCACTAAGAAATTGGCAGGATCCTGAAGTACTTTTCCTATCCATGTTACATCCTGCATAATCAGAGTCAGTGTACCCTTTGAGATCAAATCCTGAACATTTTGGGTAATACAAACCAAGGTTTGGAGTACCCTTCAGGTACCTGATGATTCTTTTGATAGCAGTGAGATGTGATTCTTTAGGGTCAGCCTGGTATCTGGCACACAGGCAGACTGAGAATTGGATATCAGGCCTTGAGGCAAGTAAGTACATCAGGGAGCCAATCATTCCTCTGTATAGGGTTTGATTCACTGATTTTCCAGTGAGATCAGGGCCAAGGTTGTTTGGAGGAACCATAGGGGTTTTCACTGAAGAGCAGTCAGTGAGCTCATACTTCTTCAGTAGGTTCCTGAGGTATTTTTCTTGGCAAATGGATATTCCTTTATCAGTTTGCTTGGTTTGGAGTCCAAGAAAGTATGTGAGTTCACCCATCATGCTCATTTCAAACTTTGTGGTCATAAGTTTTTCAAATTGTTTGCAAAGTTTGTAACTTGTTGAGCCAAAGATGATGTCATCAACATATACTTGGACAAGAATGACATCATCCTTTGTTCTGTAGATGAACAGTGTGTTGTCAATTCTTCCTCTGACAAACTTGTTTTGGATCAAGAAGGCTGAAAGAGTTTCATACCATGCCCTGGGTGCTTGTTTCAGTCCATAAAGGGCTTTGTTAAGCTTGTAGACATAGTTGGGGTATTCACTACTTTCGAAACCAGGAGGCTGTTGCACATAAACATCTTCTTTGATGTTACCATTCAGGAATGCACTTTTAACATCCATTTGGTAAACTTTAAAGTTCATGTAAGTTGCATAGGCAAGGAAGATCCTGATGGCTTCCATTCTTGCAACAGGTGCAAAGGTTTCCTCATAGTCTATACCTTCTTGTTGATTATATCCTTTGGCAACCAGTCTTGCTTTGTTTTTGATGACTGTGCCATTCTCATCAGTCTTGTTCTTAAAGACCCATTTCATACCAATGATTAAAACACCCTGGGGGCATTCAACAAGGGTCATGACATCATTTCTGTCAAATTGTTCCAATTCATCTCTCATGGCCTGAACCCAACTTTCATAAGTCAGGGCTTCTTTGACATTTTTAGGCTCAATTTCTGAGAGATAGTCAGCATAAAGACATATATTGGCAGTGGCAGCCTTAAGTTTGGCAGCCTTGCTTCTTGTGAGCATGCCTTCAGTGGGTTCACCAATGATGTTCACAAGCTCAATGATTTTGGATCTAGTCCAGCTATCCTGGGGTTTGGGATAGGAATTTGAGCTTGTAGGAGCCTGATTAGATTCAGACTCAGGAACATGAGGTAACTCATTAATATGTACTTCAGTGACAACTGTAGGAACAATTTGTTCTGTGGGTTCCTGAACATTTTGTTCAGTGGTGTCAGTCTCATTTGAGACAGGCTGAGTTTCTATGAACTCACCGATAGGTGGTTGGGGTAGGTTGTGAGGGATGATGTAATAGGAGACATCAGCATCAGCTTGGTATTGAGTTGAGGGATTGTTCTCAGGATGATACTCATCAGGAGGATATCTTGATGAGTCATCAATACCAATTTCTTCTACTGAGGAATTTGAGAACCTGATGGATTCAGTGCTCTCATCAACAGTAATGTGATAAGTTTCCTTAGTTTGCTGTCTCCTTGTGTTGAACACCCTGAAGGCTTTAGAGACCAAGGAATATCCCAGGAAGTATCCATCATCAGCTTTGGCATCAAATTTACCTAAGTGATCCTTGTGATTATGTATAAACACAGGACACCCAAATACATGAAAATAGCTGATGTCAGGAATCCTTCCTTTGAATATCTCATAAGGTGTCTTATTATGCCTTTTCACAATGATTGACCTGTTTTGAGTGTAGCAGGCTGTTTTAACTGCCTCAGTCCAAAAATGTTTTGAGAGGACTAAGCCATTCAGCATTGTTCTTGCTGCCTCAATGAGTGTTCTATTTCTCCTTTCAGCTACTCCATTTTGTTCAGGAGTATAGGGAGAAGTGAAATTTTGAGAAATTCCTTTCTCATCACAAAAACACTCAAGGTCTTGGTTTTTGAATTCAGTGCCATTGTCAGTCCTGATCTGTTTAACTTTGACATCATTTTGATTTTCAATGTTCCTGACAAATGACATGATGGTTTCAGCTGCCTGACTCTTTTTGGTCAGGAAGTAAACCCAAGTATATCTTGAGTATTCATCCACTATGACCAGAGTGTACTTCTCATGGTGTATGGACATTGGACTGATAGGTCCAAAAAGGTCCATATGAAGAAGATGCAGGCAGCTTTTGATGGAAAAGGTTTGTTTGGTTTTGAATGATGTCCTGTGGTGTTTTCCTTTTTCACAAGCAGAACAAGGCTTGTCTTTGGTATACACCAGGGATGGAAGGCCCAGAACTTTGTTCTGTTTGGCCAGGTTGTTGATGTTTTTGAAGTTGAGATGAGAGAGTCTCCTATTCCATAGCCAGTTGATTGTCTCACTTGCCTTTGAGAAAAGGCAAGTCCCATTTTGAGTCAGGGATGACATGTCAAGGACATATACATCATCCCTCCTGGGGGCAATCAACACAACTTCCTTATTGGCATTAAAGATGGTCCCTCTCTTGTCATCAAACTGAAATATGTATTTGGCATCACATAGTTGGGAAACACTTATCAGGTTGTACTTCAGACCATTAACATAAGCTATTCTTGTAAAAACTATACCATTGCAGTTTACTGAACCATAACCCTCAGTGGGAGCTGATGAGTTATCACCAAATACTACTTTGGGTCCTGGTTCTTCCACATATTTGTGCAGAAAACTTTTCACACCAGTCATACTTCTGGAGCATCCACTGTCTAGATGCCAGGTAGGATCCTTGATGTGTTTCTGCACAAACAGTAAACTGGGTTAGTTTTGCTTGTTGACCCACCTTCTAGTGGGCTTAGTCCTCAGGGACTTTTTGAACTCAGTTAGTGAATCATGGTCTGAAGTTGTGTGACCTGAGCTTCCACATGTTTTACATTTTGTGGATGTTGATGCATCAGGTGACTGAGAAGTGTTGGTTTGGTTTTTCCTTCTGGACTGAATCACTTTGTCATGCCCCCTGGTTTCATGGGAGGGATCTCCACAGATGTCACAACATTCTTTCATCATACAATCATCAGGAAGATGATCATTGAAACCACAGTGAGGACATGGTGAGAAAGGCTTAGCCTTCAGTCTTTGTTTGGAAGGTGTGGCATACTGATAGCCTTGGGTTTTGTATTGACCCCTTGCCTTTAAAGAGGCAGTGTGGGGGATGTGATCACAAGTTCTGTGGTCCTCTTGTTTGCATATCATACAAAACAGGACTCTGTAGCATTTATCAATGCTGTGATTTGGATAATTGCACAGTTCACATCTCCATGAGGGTCTGGGTGTGGTTTTTGGTTTAGAAGAACCTGAGGATACTGAGGGCTTTGTAGATTTAGAGTCAGAGTTTTTCTCAGTAGACTCAATTTTCTCACTCAGCATCCTGACAAGTTCAGCAAGCTGATCAACCTTTGAATCAGTGCTTTCAGGCTTCACTTCAGTAGTTACTGAAGGTTTCTGGTGTTCTATGGGTGCAGGAGTAGGTCTTTTCAGTATAGTCCTTCCTAACCCTGATTTCTCTTTAGGAGAATGTGGTTGAAAGACTAATGGTGCAAGGTCAAAATTGGGTTCTGCTCCCTGAAGTTGTTTCAGTGGAGGGAGTGGTGAATCAGACTTAGACTCTGTGATGGACTCAGTAGGACTAAGTTCATCAGTGACTCCTAGCAGCTCCTTGATGGCCTGACTTTCAGGCTCCAGGATTCTTCCAGTGTTAAAATTTGGTAATTTACTATCAGGATTGTTTCTTTCAATCCAATCACTGGGTTTGGGAGCTAGTTCTTTGCTAGAGAGTATGTTGGTTAATAGAAAAGTTGTGGAATGGCTACTCTCCCCTGAAACTTCAGTGAGTTGATCATCACCCAGACCAGCCTTATTGGGGCTGGGTGAGAGACTCAGTGTTTCATAAAGTTTGGGGTTTTTCTGAGTCCACTGCCAAATAATTTCCTTTTCTTTCTTAAGTTCTTCCTGAAGAGCTTGATTTTGTTTTACAAGTTTAGAGTTTTGAATTTGAAGTGTGACACTTTCAAGTTTGGCTTGTTTTAAGGCAAGTAATTCATCTCTACAATGATTTAATTCAAAACTAAGTTTGTTAAATTTTGAAAACAAATTAAGTCTTTGCTCTTCAACATACTTAAGATCAACATTAATATAGTCTAAGTAAGATTTCCAATCATCATTATCATCCATAGAAAGTAAAAGATTTACCTTCCTCATTGTGATGTTGACCCATTCACCATTTCTTGCATGACTCTTTCCCACAGCAAGTTTGTTGTCTTCTGACAGAGCCATCAGGGCACTGATGTGAACTTCATCATCATCAGAGGACACTTCAACCTCATCCCAATCATATGTTTCAGCAACAAGCCCTTTGTTCTTGGCTTGAGTAGGCTTTGGAGGCTGAGAGACTGTTGAGGATGATTCAAGAAGGGCAAGCTTAGCTTTTGCCTTCATGTACTTTGCTTCAAAGTCAATTTGAGGGACTTTTTCAAATCCTTGACTAGACTGAAGCATTTTTGGTTGAAATTTGCTGGGGCCTGAAAAAGAGTTATTTCCTGAAAATTTGAAAGATGGTTCTGAGGTTGTTTTTGAAAAACAATCTTTAGCAAAATGCCCCATTTTGCCACATTTAAAGCATTCAGTATTGTCATTAGCTTTAGAAGGAAATTTGTTTTTCTTAAAAAACCTTTTTGAATTAGCAAGGAGTGCTCTTTCATGAAATTCAATTTGAAGATCATTAAGATACTCCTCACTGGTTCTTTGGTCAACCTCATCATCAGATCCATCCTGAAAATCCTGCACAACACCTTTTGAATAGAAAGCAGTTGATATGGGTGTAATTGTCAAGGCCTTTTTGGTCTCCTGAGCTTTACCAGGGTATCTCCTGGTGAAAAGATTGTCTTCATAGACAAACTTCCCATAAATGGCAGGGAGCTCAAGGTTCTGAATGTGGTTTGCATTTCTCAATCCCTGAGAGAAGTTTAACCACTTCTCAGGGAGACTGTTGACAAAACCAACATTGATTTCATGTTTTGACAGTATAACACCATCATTGGTCAGCTCATTCAGGAGGGTCTTATACCGAGTATAAGTCTCAGAGAGACTTTCAGAATCCTTGGCCCTGAAGGTATTGAATTCAAGCTTCAGGTCCATGATTCTATTCTCTTTGGTATCAGAAGGGCCTTCATAGCTATGAACCAGGTCAGTCCATGTCTGCTGGGCAGTGGGACAGTTGATCACTGATTCCATTATATCATCAGGAAGGCATGATATAATGATGCTTTTCAGGCGTTGGTCTTGATTGACCACCCTCCTTTCATCTGGGGTCCACTGAGCTTCAGGTTTGATTAAACCTTGGGCAGTTGTTGGGACATATGGACCCTCATTAATCAATTTGATGTAATAAGGTTCCATCCCAGTTAAGTAGCAAAGCATTCGCTTTTTCCACTTATTAAATTTGCCAGCTTCAAGTCGAGGGGCAGTTGCTGAATAACTTCCACCCTTTTTATCAACAAGCTGGGGAACATCTATGTCAGTCATAGTGGGATCTTGATTTTAAAAACTCGAGCACTCTTAGGTTTTGAAAACAGGTATAAGTTTTACAAATCAGAGGCTCTGATACCACTTGTTGGTCCCTTTTACTTGGTTATCAGTAACTAGAAAGCTAAAGTAACCAAGTTATATGACTTGAACACAAATGTATGAAAATGATTAACAATAAAGTAACGTAAAGATAAGAGACAATATTTTCCAACGTTTAATTCTTTATTAGAAGTTAATCACAAAGAATCGTACCCAAGTGTTTGCGGAATAACACTTGGGGTTGAATTGACAAGTATTGTATGGAATCCTCACTAAACTCAACTAAGTTGAGTGACAACTTAAATTACCCACTGAGCTATCTCAGGGGCTTGCGTTGTTCTTTGGAGGAGTAAAGTGGTTTGTGAATGCTTTGCATTAATTGCACAAACTTGTCAACTTTTACTCCTCACATTTGCTTCCTATTTATACACAAGTATAGAACAACTAAATATACATTGGACCTAAAGCTTCCTTAACAATATCTTGAAAGATATTATTCTTCTGGTAAGGAACCTTCTTTGAGTTAGATCCAAAAGGCACTTTCTGATGACAGACTGGTTTTAACCATTTGGGGAAAGTTTGACATTAAAGTGATAAAGCACTTTAATAAAGCAGCTCAGACTTTCCCGCCCAGTCCCGCCAAAACTTCAGTCTTCATGTCATCAGTCTTCAGTACGATTAAGTTGTTGAGGAGTCATTGGGGTTCAGTGAGTTATTGTCATCCTCACTGAACCCATCACCTTCTTATTGTTGGGTCACTGAATTCCCCACATCTTCTAACAAGGATTTGAACGTAAAATAACCTAAGTGCAAACAAGTCACTGAGTGAACAGTAACTCAGTGAGTCACCTTCAGGATGCTAAGACCGAGCCTAAGAAGAAAGGTTCTCCATTCAGTGAGGCGGAACTCAGTGAAGTGTGATCTAAGCCAAGAAGAAGGTGATGGGTTCAGTGAGGATGACAATAACTCACTGAACCCCAATGACTCCTCAACAACTTAATCGTACTGAAGACTGATGACATGAAGACTGAAGTTTTGGCGGGACTGGGCGGGAAAGTCTGAGCTGCTTTATTAAAGTGCTTTATCACTTTAATGTCAAACTTTCCCCAAATGGTTAAAACCAGTCTGTCATCAGAAAGTGCCTTTTGGATCTAACTCAAAGAAGGTTCCTTGCCAGAAGAATAATATCTTTCAAGATATTGTTAAGGAAGCTTTAGGTCCAATGTATATTTAGTTGTTCTGTACTTGTGTATAAATAGGAAGCAAATGTGAGGAGTAAAAGTTGACAAGTTTGTGCAATTAATGCAAAGCATTCACAAACCACTTTACTCCTCCAAAGAACAACACAAGCCCCTGAGATAGCTCAGTGGGTAATTTAAGTTGTCACTCAACTTAGTTGAGTTTAGTGAGGAGTCCATACAATACTTGTCAATTCAACCCCAAGTGTTATTCTGCAAACACTTGGGTACGATTCTTTGTGATTAACTTCTAATAAAGAATTAAACGTTGGAAAATATTATCTCTTATCTTTACGTTACTTTATTGTTAATCATTTTCATACATTTGTGTTCAAGTCATATAACTTGGTTACTTTAGCTTTCTAGTTACTGATAACCAAGTAAAAGGGACCAACAGTAACCGACCCGTACTAAGTTTTAGCCTACCAGTACCAAATACACTGAACAGTACAAACTATGGTTCCCAACAGTATGAACCCAAACTGTTTGAGATAATGTCATTTCAAGATTTCGTGGTTATGCTTCATGAAAATCTTACATTTTCTAAGTGTTGTCTTATACAATTACATTTCCAAACTAACTTCTTTGAATGTGTAATTGCAGTCTGCAAATGCATCTCTAGAGAAGCCATAAACCAATACACAAAAAAATGCTCATGTGTTGAATTGACTTTCAAAATTCAGCTAACAAAAGAAAAACATTGAAAATTACTAGACTTAATATTACTTATTAATATGTTGATTATAAACATACCATACACCAACAACAATAGGGAAAATTTGGAACATTTCCAAGCATTACATAAAGTACCATCGACCCACAAAATAAATTGTTTACCGGAATGTAGCTTAACCAACCATGAAGTCAACTTGAAAATCACTGGAATTTCTAACGGATCTTGCAGAGGCAACCACTTGAACTTTATGAGCCCTTAAACCAAGTATCAATCCAGTGCAAAGTATAACAGATCCAGCCATTATAGTCTATGAGGTGTGTTTCATGTGCAAAGTATAACATATCCAGCCGTTGTCAAAAGCAGGTACTCCTAAACAACTTTCGTCGCTTTGCGTCTAATTTCTGATTTATTAACCAAAAATAGTTCAGTTTGCTCCTACAACGAAAACATAAGCTCACTGCCAACCTACAATACATAACAAATTTAGTATGCAGACACGTATACAGACGCCGTAAACACTATCACCAACAGTTCAGCTGATACATACAAATGCATATTTAATAATCATTGAATGCCTAATTGGAACCTAAGTACATCTCCTTAGTATTGGACCATTTAAATAGAGAGTTTTGTCTACGCGTATATCAGTGGTTATGACCCTAGTTGATTCAGGCCTGTCATATCATTAACCCCATATTTCCAGTACAGTTTCCACCTTACAAGTGATGAGACATTAACAACAAACATGTCTCAACTAAAGTGAATAAAATCGGGGCTTATCAAATACAAACTATAAACACAAATGAAATCATAAACCATATAAACGGTTAAAAATTGACACACAAACTATAAACCAATGAATAAGTGCACAATCGAAGTAACATCTATATAAGATAAAAACTAATGTAACGGCAACCTTCGATACACCATAACGACTAAGGATAACATTTCAATTATTTGACATCAAATACTTTTGGTGTCAATCAGGGCAATAGAATATCACAATAAACATACTCTGTTATACCACATTCTAACTGATAACATCAACCATCATTGGTACACTTAATTTTGTGTAATCACTGTTCAATGAAGTGCTTTTGCGAGTCAGCGAAACATGCAAACTAACCGGAGCAGATTGAGTAATTGAAATAATATTGTAAGAACATTAGATATTGAACATTGAAGATTCAAATAATAGTGACTCGATATGGAGGGAAGAAGGGGTTAATGGTGATAGAGGAAATATTGTTTGTTTTTAATGTTTATGATTATTTTCCTTCGTATTAGTTTTTTTTTCGTATACGGTCCTAGCAAAAGTCAATGGGCAAAATAGTGTATAATGTGTAAAATGACCAAAAAACCAGTTGCCCTATTACGGTTGCCCAACTAAAAATTGTTGCCCAAAATACATATACGCGACACGTGTCTCCATTTGATGGAAGTTGTGTTAGCATTAAAATATTTATATATAGAAGTGATGGTCATTCTCATATTGTAACTTTGTGTCATTTGTTAAGATTAGTAATAGTTTAGTCATTGGGCCTTGGACTTGGCAAGCTAATATGTCATGTGCTATGTTTCATAAGCCTTATTATCTAACCATGTAACCAAGTCCAAGCCCAAGTCCATTAGAAAGCCCATGAGGCCTTTCTCTCTAACTATAAAAGACACCTTACCTCTCATTTGTAAGGTGTGCTTGTGTGTGTATTGTGTGTGTTTTAATAAAAGTTCTCTTCATCTTTATGCTCTTTTTCTCTCATATTAACGCCACACATATTGCATCAAGTCACCATCTTTACTTCATCTAGTTCTTATATTGGTATTAAAGTTGATATATCTAAGGTCCTACAAGTGGTATCAATCGCCTAACAATGATTTAGGAGTGTTTTCATCAAGTTTTTTGTTAAAAAGTTACACTTTTCATTCATTTGTGTACTTTTTCTTCATAAAAGTTTTGATTTTTACGTGGTTTTAGTGTTAAAGTTGTTGTTTTTATTGAAGTCTTAGTGATTCTAAGTGTTTTGGGAAAGATTTGATCATTAGAAACAAGTGAAAAAGGAGTTTTTGGGTGAAAAAATCATATTTTTGAAGTTTTCTGGTCATCCTATGCGTAAGTTGGGTGTATAGTATAAGTTATAGCTGTCTACAGTACTATCTACGCGTAAGTTGAGGTCAAAACCCTTTTTCTACGCGTAACTCTGGTCAAAACCCTCTTCTTACGCATAAGATTGATTTTCTACGTGTAAGTTGAAGTCTACGCACAAGATCCTACGCTTAAGTTCAGTTTCTACGCAGAAGTTTGTTTTTACGCATAAGATTAAATCTTACGCGTAAGTTTCAGAAATCTACGCATAAGTTTCTTCAAAGGTCTTCTCTTAGTGCATCGGTGACTCAGTACGTCCCTGACTTGGATAAGTTTGTGGAATACTTCGACACGGGATATCTTTCAAGCTTGGACAAGTTTGAGAGATTTGTTTGGTTTTTAACCTTACGCATAAACATTTCTTACGCATAAGTTACAGCTTACGCGTAAAGTTCAAGTTTACGCATAAACTTATTGTTTACGCTTAACCTTACACTTTACGCATAACCTTAACCTTACGCATAAGATTCCATGTTACGCGTAAGATTCTAAGTTAAGCGTAAGAATCACTGTTTACGCATAAGTTCAAGGTTTACGCGTAAGAAGTTGACCTTTTGACAACCAAACTTCAAACGGCCATAACTTTTGAACCGTAACTCCGTTTTCGAAGAATCAGCTGTCAAAACGACCGTGAGACCGAGAAGAAGGACACGTTAGCCAAGCTTCGAGGCCCAAATCCACTCCGAACGGAAGTTATTGAGGTTTTAAGGTTCCAGATCAAAATTTTCACCATAAAAACTTGCATCAACTTACACTAAACACAACTCCTACTTCGTTGAAACGATCCGAGAATCAACTTTATCCATCTACACTTCATCAATGGCAACTCAGCAAGACATTCATGCAGCCGGTGCGGAAAACCGACCTCCAATGCTTGAAAAAGGTGGATATCTCCCATGGACAAGCCGCATGCTTCGTTACATCAAAACAAAGCCTGATGGTAAATTAATGATCAACTCCATTACAAATGGTCCATTCAAGCCAAGACAAGTTCAAATTGAAGGTAATCCAAATACAACACCTCCTACTCAACCATTCGTGCGTGAACAAACAGAAGCAGATTACACAGAGGAAGACAAGAAGCAGATCGCCGCGGATGATATGGCAATGCATTTAATCCAACTTGGATTACCCCGGGAGATCTTTGCTGCGGTCGACAGTTGTGAAACTGCTTATGCTATGTGGGAACGTGTTAGAAGGATTTGTCATGGAACAGAGATTGGACAACAAGACGTTGAGAACAAACTTCTTACTGAATGGGAGAACTTTACATCCACTAAAGGTGAACAGATTGAATCTTACTACACAAGGTTTTGCACTTTGATGAATGAGTTAATCAGAAACAAGTTGACACCTCGAACAATTGCAACAAACATCAAATTCATCAATAACCTTCCAGAAGAATGGGGTCGTTATGTTACAATTGTCAATCAAACAAAGGATTTACATAAGGTGAATTATGATCAACTCTATGACTTTTTGAAGCAAAACCAAGCTGAGGCTAATGAAGTAAGGAAAGAAAGATTGGCAAAGAATCATGATCCTCTTGCATTAATTGCTACTACACCAACACCGCTACCAGTGAACACACAACAACCATCATCATCTTCCACTCACAACTACATGCAACCATCATACATTCAACAACCAACACCGGTCTACCAACAACAGTTCTACCCACAGCAACAACAACATGTTATTCCACAACAACAATACCAACAATTCCAAGAACCAGAATTCACTGAAAATGATGAAGCTACTGCAGCATTGACCCAAGCGTTTGCTTTTCTGTCCAAGGCATTCCAAGGACGTTATTCTACACCAACAAACAACAACCAAAGGATTTCATCGAACACTCGCAACAAGCAGATTGCTCAGCCAAGTTTCAATATGGGCAACGCAGGCCAAATGGTTAGAGTTTATAGGAATCAGCAAGGATATGCCACTGGAATTAACATGGGGAATCAAAATATGCTGAATGCAGGGAATCAGAATGCAGGAAATCAGTATGGTCAGTATGCAGGGAATAAGTTGGGACAGTTTGTTGGAAATCAGAGGGGTCAGAATGTTGGTAATCAGGCGATGGGTAATCAGAATAGAAATGTTGCAGCTCCAGTAGTTGGGAATTTGGGAAATGTGAATCAGGGTAATCCGGTTAAGTGTTTCAACTGTCAGGATGTAGGTCATATGGCAAGGAACTGTCCTACTAAGCCGAACAAGAAAGATCTAGAGTACTTGCAGAAAGCAGTGATGTTGGCACAAAAGGTTCAGGCAGGGTTTCAGTTGAACGCAGAGGAGAATCATTTTATGGCTCTTATGGATGACATGGAAGATAGAGAGGATATCGATGCGAACTGCATATTCATGGCGAATCTTCAGGAAGCTAAGTATGACACGGATTCTGATACACTTCCTGTTTATGATACCAATGCACCATCTGAGGTATCCAACTTCAACACATGTCACAATAATGATATATTTGATATGTCTCCTCATGAGGAACAGCATTCTGAGAAGCTAGCACCCACTTATGATACATACCTGGACACGCCAAGTAGTAGCAATACTCCTTCAGCAACTCCAGATGTGAATCATAATGGAGGCTTCGTTTCACAGCATGCTGAGAATGATGAGGAAACACGTGCTTTATTTGAATCATTATTGAATAATTGTCGTATTGAAATTGAGAATGTGAAAAAGGTCAATCGCGATGTTAAGGCCGCGAATGTTAAATTGACCACTGAGCTTGAGAGTTACAAAGAAAACGTTAAAGCTTTTGAATTTCATAACAAAAGATTGTCTGAATTAGAAACTGGTTATCAAAATTCCGTTTCAAGGGAAAAACAATTGCAACTCAAGTTTGATACACTTGATGTTAATTCTTTCAAAAAGATAAAATCTTTAAACGCGGAAATTTCTGATTTACAAAACCAACTTTCTAAACAAAAATCAGCTTATACCAATCTTGAAAAAGAAAGGGACGAGCTGAAAAAGGACTTTGCAAAGAAAGAAGACAAACTTTTGGCCGAAATCGTAGAGTCTGAACACATGATTGCTCATTTAGAAGAATTGGTGGTTAAATCGGGTCAGTCAAGTCAAACAATGAAAATGATTTCAAATCAAACTAATCCGGTTTACCATACGAAACATAAAGTGGCTCTTGGTAACAATACCCCCAGTAATCTCAAGAAAGCTCAGCAAGAACAGAATGTTTTGTATAATGGTAATATGATTTACACCAAATATGATCCTCCCGTCGTTCGGGATTCTGTGCAAACGATAGAACATGTCGAAGAGAGCATAATTAAAATGAAACAAAAGGATTTGAAACCCATTGATTACAACAAATTGAACAAACTTTCGGGAATTACTTTTGTTCCACAAAAAGAACCATCTGTGTTTTCCATAAAACGACCATTCTCAAAAATGTTTTCTAAGAAAGTAATTGTTTCCAAATCTCTTTCAAAAATGGAACAAATTTCTTCTAACAACACTTTTAATACAAGTGAGGCTAGAGAAATTTTGGATGACGTTAAAAAGAGAATTCAAGAACTTCAAAATATTGTTGCTTCTAAAACTACAATCAATATTAACAACTGGCATTCCAGTTTTCATATTGAGCAGAAAAAAGTTTTTGAAAACGAAATTACTATCCCACTGAATAACATCAGTGCGAGGGTAATCCATTTTGAACAAGCTTTCTTAAAAGAAACGGCCGACTTTGTCAAGGACCACAAATCCCTGGTAAACAAAGCTAATGATACTCGTGATCAAAACATTAATGTTTTGGAAAACCTGAATGATTCTCTCTTCGAAGCTGTTATGACCACTGACATTATGTCCATCATTTTACAAACATATTCTGTTCAAGACGATGAAAGACTGAGAGCTGAGACCTCCGAAATTGTTTCAAAATATGAAAATGCTCTTATAAAGCTTGAAAAAGAAAATGTGTCATATTTTAAACAACTTGATCGAAAAAAGGAAGAATGCAAGTATGACAAATTGCCGTATGAGCGTGCCTTAAAGAACATGAAAGAGCAAAATGATCTTTTGAGGGTTCAGCTTAAAAGTCAAAAAGGAAAGGGTGAGGAAACTAAGTTTGCAAAACCGTTGACTTCGGAGAAACCAAATGTTTCAAACACGGTTCAAAAACCAAAAATGTCAATTTCACGGTTTGCTCCAAAAGTCGATGAGAAAAAGGATTTGACAAAACCAGTCACTCCAACACCCTTGCCTAAGAAAAGTGAAAATGTTAAGATTGTTGATAAAGGAAAAGCGGTTGTCGAAACACCAAAAGTGATAGCACCTGGCCTTTTTAGGATTAGTCCCACTAATGCGTCTGCCTCCACTTCTAAGACAAATGCGTGCAAAAAGGATAATTCTAAAGAGTCTAGTGATGCTAAAAAGGACAACAATGTAAATCCTAATGTGTGTGCCTTACCTTCTACAGGATTAGAATGCACCTCTAGGAGCAGCAGACTAAAGCCTAGGAGCAATACAAGGAACAATAGAGTCTCGCCTGTTTCTACGAGTAGTAGCAAGAATAAAGTTGAAGAAGTAGAAGAACACCCTAGGAATTTATCGCTTTGTAATAAGAGACATGTTTCATCTGAATGTAATGTCACAAGTACTGTTTCTGTTGCATGTAATGACTCTGTTTGTTTAATATGCAAGAAATGTTTAATTAATGATGTTCATGATGAATGTGTTTCTAAGAATGTGAATGTTACGCCTAAACAGAAGTATGTTCCAAAGGGAACTAGTGCCAGATCTAGATCTATAGAAAGATTAGTTTCATGCTTTAGGTCTACCACTAGTAGTCGAATGCCTAGGAACTACCTTAAGTTTTGTATGTGGATTCCAACGGGTAGAGAGTTCACTTTTCAGAACGGCAAATTAGAAATAGCTCAAGCTAAACAAGTAGCAACTGTCTATGAGTGTGATTTAGATTTAACTCCTAACCTCATGGAACCAAATTCAAAACGGTTTCCAAATACAAACTCTTCTGTTCTTGGCAGGTTATCGAAATATGTCTTTGGATCGTCGACTCGGGTTGCTCCAAGCACATGACCGGGAATTTAAAGCTGCTGATCAATTTCATCTGGAAATTCATGGGAACTGTACGCTTTGGAAATGATCATGTAGCAGCTATTCAGGGTTATGGAGATCTTCAGTTTGGGAATTTTTTAATCACTCGAGTTTACTACGTCGAAGGGTTGGGACACAACTTGTTTTCAGTCGGGCAGTTTTGTGATGCTGATTTAGAAGTTGCATTCAGGAGAAACACCGTTTTTATTAGAAATTTGGTTGGTGATGATCTCTTAACTGGTAATCGTGGAACAAACTTGTATGCAATCGACATCAACCAAATGGCTTCTACATCACCAATTTGTCTTATGACAAGGGCAACCGAAACTAAGTCCTGGCTGTGGCATAGACGTTTATCCCATCTCAATTTCGACACGATCAACAAGTTAGCCAAAGACAACATCGTCACCGGACTTCCTAAGTTCAAATACACCAAGGAACACCTATGTCCATCATGCGAACAAGGAAAAAGCAAAAGAGCATCATATAAACTCAAAACCGTACCTAGTTCGGAAGCAATGTTACATATGTTGCACATGGACTTATGTGGCCCAATGAGAGTTGAAAGCATTAATGGGAAGAAGTATATTCTCGTTATTGTTGATGATTATTCACGATATACTTGGGTAAAGTTTTGAGATCAAAAGACGAAGCACCAGGCATCATCATCACCTTTCTGAAGCGTATTCAAGTTCTACTTCAAGCTCCAGTAAGGATTATAAGAACAGACAATGGCACAGAATTTACAAACCAGGAGTTAAGAACTTACATTGAAGATGTTGGAATCACACATCAAACATCAGTTGTTAGAACTCCACAGCAGAATGGGGTAGTTGAAAGAAGAAATCGAACTCTTGTGGAGGCTGCTCGCACAATGCTAATTTTCTCTAGTGCACCTCTATTCTTATGGGCAGATGCTATAGCCACTGCTTGTTTTACTCAAAACCGATCCCTAGTCCATCCGAGATTCAATAAAACCCCATATGAGCTAGTGAACAACCGTAAACCTGACATCTCTTACCTTCACGTGTTTGGCGCTTTGTGCTATCCGACGAATGACAGAGAAGATCTAGGGAAGTTAAAAGCTAAGGGTGATATTGGAATCTTCATTGGATATTCAGAAAACTCGAGGGCATTCAGGGTGTATAATAGAAGAACGAAAAAGATAATGGAGACGATGAATGTGAAGTTTGACGAGATTTCACAAATGGCTTCTGAGAGATATGCTCTAGAACCCGCGCTTAATCCAATGGCTTCTAATCATAACGGATTAGGACCCGCACCAAACATGCAGACTTCTGTACACATCAGTTCAGGACTCGTTCCTCAAGGAGCTCAGTCAACAAACACGGATAAACCTTCAGAACAAGATCTGGAAAATTTCTTCGAGTTAATGTTTGATGAATACTATGGTGGAACTTCGACAAATGCATCTCCACAACATTCCGCTGCAACCGCTCAAAACCATCAACCACCACCACCACCACAAGATGCATCCACTACAATCGAAGCTGAAGCATCAACTACATCAACATCATCTACATCTACTCAAGTAACTCCAGTACTTGAAACTGTTCTACCAAGCGTTGATGAGCAAAACCAAAACACAAATTTTCAAGAAGAACCTACAAATAATTCAAACGACGTTGTGTTAGAAGAAGAAGAAGTATTTGAAAACCCATTTGCAACAGACTCTGCTGAATCTTCTTTAAGGTTACAAGATCCATCTAACACATATTCGTTACACCCAAGGTACCCTTCTACGTTTCAATGGACAAAAGACCATCCGTTAGTACATGTTATTGGTGATCCTTCAATGCCAGTTCAGACGAGGAGACAACTTGCCACTGATCTCGAATTGTGCATTTACATTTGCTCAATAAGTACCAAAGTACCTAAGAACATTTGGGAAGCAATGGCAGAAAACCCATGGATTGAAGCAATGCAGGAGGAATTTCTTCAATACCTGTTACATAACAGTTGGGAACTTGTTGAACGACCACTTGATAAACGAGTTCTTGATCTCAAGTGGTTGTGGAAGAACAAACTGGATGAGGAAATGACTGTCATTCGCAACAAAGCTCGTCTCGTGGCTAAAGGATATCCACAAGAAGAAGGGATAGATTTCGAAGAATCATTCGCGCCTGTAGCTAGACTTGAAGCATTCCGGATTTTCTTAGCCTATGCAGCTCACAAAAACATCACAGTCTATCAGATGGACATTAAGACAGCTTTCTTGAATGGAACTCTGAAAGAAGAAGTGTATGTGAGTCAGCCAGAAGGATTCGTTGATAAAGAACATCCAGACTACGTCTACAAGCTTAAAAAGGCCATTTATGGTTTAAAACAAGCTCCAAGAGCGTGGTATGACGAACTCTCATCTTTCTTGCTCAATAACAATTTCACCAAAGGAACAGTTGATGACACCTTGTTTATCAAAAAATTCAAAGATGACATTTTGATTGTTCAGATTTACGTGGACGACATTATCTTTGGGTCCACTAATCCGAATCATTCAAAACATTTTGAAAATCTCATGAAAAGCAAATTTGAAATGTCCATGATGGGGGAACTAAAATTCTTTCTTGGTTTACAAATACATCAATCCCCACGTGGTATTTTTATCAATCAAGCTAAATATACTATAGAGATTTTGAAAAAACATGGTATGGAAAACTGTGATTCTGTTGGTACACCAATGGTCACTTCACCAAAAATAGGTGCTGATTTGTTTGGAAAACCCATCGATCCGAAAAAATATCGGAGCATGATCGGTTCTCTCATGTACCTAACTGCTAGCCGACCCGATATTCAATTTGCTGTTTGTTTATTAGCACGGTTTCAGGCAAAGCCTACCGAACTTCACCTCAAAGAGGTTAAACGGATCTTTCGGTACCTACAAAGCACCATTAACATGGGACTTTGGTATCCGAAGGATTCGGGGTTTAATCTAACAGCATTTTCAGATGCAGACCATGCTGGTGATCAAGTTACAGCAAAGAGTACATCAGGTGGAGCACAATTTTTGGGAGAAAAGCTAGTAAGCTGGTCGTCAAAGAAACAGGATTGTACTGCACTATCAACCGCCGAAGCCGAGTATGTGTCTCTATCTGCTTGTTGTGCCCAAGTTCTATGGATGCGGACACAGCTCACAGATTATGGCTTTACTTTTGACAGAATACCTATGTATTGTGACTCAAAAAGTGTCATAGCCATCTCGTGCAATCCCGTACATCACTCTAAGATGAAGCATATCAAAGTCCGCTACCATTTCATCAAAGAACACGTGGAAGAGGGTACTGTTGAATTATTTTTCGTTAAGACTGATTACCAACTCGCCGATCTATTTACTAAAGCCCTTCCAAAAGAACGGTTTGACTATTTAGTTCGACGAATTGGCATGCGAAGCCTAACTCCTAAGGAGCTAGAACGTCTTCTCGAATCTTCTTGAAAAATGATTTTCAAAATCGCTTCGCTGTAAATATTTTTCAAAAAACAAAATACAAAATTTGAAAAAGCAACAAAAACAAAATACAAAAATATAAAATTTTCAAAAAATACAAAAACAATATAAAATCAAAAAATCCAAAAATATTCTTCTCACGACATGTCTCTCGTATAAATCAATATTCTGTACGTTTCTAGAAATGTCATTCAACAATGATACGGACATGTACAGATGCTTGAGCGGGAGTTCTTTAAAATGTTTTTCTAAAACATGTCGTATCTCAAAATTTTCTTCACAATGGCTTTCGTATACTTCAGTACGAAACCCGGACTAAAACGATGACTTCTGATTATTTTCAAATCAAGGACTCGTACGTTCAATGATGAAATCTTTTTCAAAAAGTTCGAGTCTAAACAAACGAAAAGGATTTCAAACATAAACTCGTTTTTCAAACAAAATTCTTGAGCACTTTTTCAAGGTTGTTCAAAAGATTTCTCAAAATCTTTCAAATGCGTTCTCAAGATAACTCCCTCAAAACCCTTAATTGATTTTAAAATGTGCTATCATTAAGGGGGAGTACAAAAACAAAAATGTTCCGTATTCATGCAAAATGAAATCTGTCTTTCTCTCCAAAAAATTTTTTTTACTCAGTTGATATCAAAAATATCACAATATGCTATTTTTGAGGGGGAGAAGACATGATTAAAATGTGATCAAAGATGCTTAAAGTTTGTGTCTGAATCTCAGAAGAGCTCGACTCAGAAAGTACCAATGAATTGACGAAGCTTAAAATGTCAATAATCGAAAAGACTTGTCCTGGACGGGTAATAATTTCAAGCTAGTCTAACTAGTGATGTAAGCGTGTCTCGAATAGGACTTGTCTGAGTAGAATGTACCGTATCGAGAGACTTTCTTTAGACTTGACCAGGACGGGTAATAACTTCAAGCTAGTCTAACTAGTGATGTAAGCGTGTCTCGAATCGGTCATGTTCACTGAAAGTGGATCAATTCAAAAAGGTGCAAACTCCTCCCGCATGTGCAAATTTCTTAAAAATTACATGAGCACATGTGAAGGGGGAGTCCTTCAAAATTGCAAAACTCTCGAAGTGGTAACAACAATGTGTTTTATTATCATAAACACTTTGAGAGATTTTCAATAAACGGTTTCATGGAAATGATAGGATAGTCATGGAGTTATAAGGTGACTAAGGTTAGGGAAAACCGTCCTATGATCCGCCAGAGCCGGAAGGATCTACCCAAGGACAAATCCAATAGATTAGAATTAGAAGTCCTTAGGTATGATTGAAAAAAGGAGAAAATGAGAAAGGAGAAAGAAGGGGTTGAAGAATTAAAAAGAAAAGTTAGGAAAAAGGGTGAAAAGAAATAGCCCTCCATATGTTCAACCTTAGGGCAGACACCGGGTACAATTCGTATGCTACTGGTTGTTACTATGGTGACACTGGTATTGAAGACAAAGACGTCATGGACCCAGTGACGCACTGCACTAAACCTTCTTAACCACTCAAGTTCTCTTAAAAGAGCTTGTTTCATTCTCACGGGGAACCGGTGTAATCTATCGACCTGTCTCTTAGAGATGGTTGATATTGAAGTAGGAGACCTCTCCCTAATCTCCGCATAGGAAACCAAATGTGCACTTATCGAGTCTAGAGCCCCGAGATTCATCAAAAGATCTCATAGGAACACATGATAATTCTACTCTGGTTGTTCATCATTAAGGACGTCAGATGTAAACTTAAGAGTCCTACGTAGATCTTAGCAATCTGCCAGAACATTTATGAGAGAATTCACACAAGTGTTTCTCAATGATTGAATGGAAACTCCTGCCAGGGTCAACATCAAGCAGCCCTGACAGCAGGTCACTTCGGTAATTCTTTATGGGTTACGCTTAGTGTTCGCGGTGGTTTCAAACGGTCTACAGTCGTGGAGTGATCCCCAGCGACTCACCCAGTCATTGAGCTACTAAGTAGGTCTCGTAAGCTCTCTCGAGAGTATCTGACGTGGGAACGGCCTTGGTAAGGGTTAGAAGGAGTCTTCACACTATGCTGTTGACGATCTCTAATTCTTATCTGTAAGTACCGGATGTTTTATTGCTAACTGTTTATATGCAGGGACACTTCATCTCCATGGCGACAGATTCCACGTGCTCATACATACATCTGGAAGTTAAAGAAAGCTCCCTCAAAGATCTATACAACACAAGGTTCAAAGAAAGATTCTACGCCAAAAAGAAGAATCTACAAAGTATAAAGACTAAAGATCTAAGTGAAAGAAAGGGAACTACGTGCATATGAATATCTAAGTCCAAAGATGTATGAGCATGTTGGAATGGCAAACAACCACCACAGACGCAGAAGTGACGAAAGGCAGATAACTCCACATAACAAAGAAACAAAGAACGATGTAAAGTCAGTTATCAAAGATCACAAAGCATGAAGGAACAAAGACTAAAGACTATTCTACAACGACACACAAAGTTAAAGACAAAGAACACGGAAGACCCACTCACGTGGAGCATCATTCGAATGACCACCCCTTAGGGGGAGATTGTTAGCATTAAAATATTTACATATAGAAGTGATGGTCATTCTCATATTGTAACTTTGTGTCATTTGTTAAGATTAGTAATAGTTTAGTCATTGGGCATTGGACTTGGCAAGCTAATATGTCATGTGCTATGTTTCATAAGCCTTGTTATCCAACCATGTAACCAAGTCCAAGCCCAAGTCCATTAGAAAGCCCATGAGGCCTTTCTCTCTAACTATAAAAGACACCTTACCTCTCATTTGTAAGGTGTGCTTGTGTGTGTATTGTGTGTGTTTTTAATAAAAGTTCTCTTCATCTTATTACTCTCTTTTATACTTATTAACGCCACACCTTTATAACATCAAGTCACCATCTTTCCTTCTTCTAGTGCTTCTATTTGTGTTAAAGTTGATATATCTAAGGTCCTACAAGTTGCCCAATCTTAAAAGTTGCCCGGGCTAATACGGGAATTTTTTTAAAAAAGGCTAAATATGCCTATCCGTTGGACAACTGGGCTATTTAATTATTTATCCCATAAAGAAAAGGGTGTGAAAATAAAAGTGGATGGGTGACTTTATGGGCAACTATTTTTCTCTATTATCATTAAATTGTGGCATTTTTTTGGGGTTTTTTTTTCTGCATGTTTTCATTATTTTTAAGGGCCGTAAGTTTATAATATGCCCGGTCCAGTTTTCAAAACTAATATGAAAAAAAAAAAAAAAAAAAAAAAAAAAAAAAAAAAAAAAAAAAATTCTAGACTTGGGCCATTGGAATTTAGTATTTCCATTCCTGCATATTCCAATTTTGGTTCCTTTAATTTTTTTAACTCCTTCAAAAAATTTCCGTTCTTTTTGATCTAAAAGCAGACATTTTATTAACAACGAAAACTAAACAACACTTGCAACAGCAAACCAGTCTTAAAAGCTTAAAGACCACAAGATAAAACTGCCATCAAATGGACCAACAGCTTAGTGCATGGATAACAACAGCCAGGCAGACCCGATTTACGACCTAATCGATCAAAGCAGTCACGCAGCAATAGACCTCTCAGGATCTCAGCTTTGACAGCGAGCATAACCCATGCACCATCGCACCCATTTCATGTTGAAATTTTAATCTTAATGTTTAAAATGGGCTAAACACCATACATGCTGCTTCACTTGTGTTGTGGAGTTGAATCTGATTCAACAACTGTGCATCGACTAACTGACTAAATGCATCGTGTTCTCAACATGTGTTCATGATTCATATTCATATTTAAATCAATTTTGCAATGGAGCATATCTGCTATCCAGTTGATTCAGGATTCCTAGTTCTTATTTTATCTTTACATGCCACCCTTAACATGTGTATACATTTTTTGATACCACAAAAAGACAATCTGTTTGGCTTTGAAATTAACATAGAGAAGAACAATAACAAAGATTCAGAAGCATTAACAAATCCCTAACCCGATAACTCGAGGGAGGAACGACCTCTTACAATAATCTGAATTTTCATAATCAGATGAGTTGTAGTGTGATACCGAGTAATACATAGCCCAAAATATAAGTAAAAAAACTGAGCCACTAAAGTCCAACGACAAAACTAAAAACTGCATACATTGATGTTTCTTTCTCCCATCTAACAAAGGATAATGGCTAGACTTTGGGGTTTTCATAGTAAAGAACGTGTTTTCTGGGTTTAAAGAGGTACCTAGAACCATATGTCGACCGAAGGACATCAAAGAAAAGAGCATATTGCAGCCTAATATATAGAAGGACCGGCATCACAGCAAATACACCGATAAGGCTTGGGATCCAAATCACACCTTCATGGTAAAGAACAAAAAAGCTGAGACTAAAAGCAACCGTCATGGTTGTTATTGATAAGAAAAGAGTTGCTAGACCTGCCATCAGCTTTTTAGGTAGTGATACCAAGAAATCACGTTCAGCATAGCGAGACGTGAGGATAGATAAGAAGATGAGAATTGATGTTGTAGATGAAAATAGAGAAATGGCATCTGCCACAACGAAAACAATAAAGGTTGCTTTCGATTGGAAGATAGGTTTACCATTATTTTGGCCATATCCACCAGGAACCGTAAAAGCTGCTGCAAATACTATGGTTGCAATGAGTGCCGCAACAACCATACATTGATTAGCCGTTTCTTTCATCCATCTTTCACCAAGTTTAACTAGCTCTTTATGTTCCAGTGTGAATAACTCATACGCTGTTCGACCATCATTGTTCTTCCGTTCTCTATAAGAAGGGGGGATCATGGCCTCTACTTCCTGCAACAGAAACGATAATAGTTATAGACTTCATACACATCGATAGAGTAGCCAAATGGGTGGGCTGTAACGGCTCATTTTAGGATGGGTCGGGGAAGATTGACAAACATCCGTTATTTATTTGACCCATGTGACCAGTTCCCCATTGAGCTTTTTTTTTTTTTTTTTTTTTTTTTTTTTTGACCCATTTGAGATAAAAGTTAACACAAACTGACACATTCATAAGTAAATAGGTCAAAATATCCATGTCTGCTCTCTGTCAAAGAAAAAGAAAGATTGAAGAGATGCTTATACCTTAAACCATAATAGTTCTCGTTGCATTTGAAAAGCCACTCCTGACACATCCTGGTGTCGCCTTTTCCTGCTGGCACTCTTCCCAACTAAATGCAACATATTGTTCCCATGGACATCTTTGATAGGAGTTATCAAATCTTTCATTGAGCCTATCTCGTACAAGAGGTTGTAGATACCCTCATGACGACGTTTGACAGCAATGTGAAATATAGTTCGATTTTTATCATCGACCTTCCATATAAGATCAGGATATAGGCGGATGAGCTCAACTAAAAATTTAGTATTGCCCATTTTTGCTGCAACAAACAGTATCCGAGAAGGGTATACTTTTTTCTTTGTATTTTGACTTTTCGAAGTTGACGCAATCCCTTTTTCAGAATGTATTCTTGCACAACATTCACAAGATAGTTTCTTACCTGGCTTGCTCTCTTGCTTCCATGCACCTGACCCTCTGATTATATCGTCAATCTGATTCTTAGGCTTTTTTGCTATAGCATTCCAGATGATTGTTAGTAACTGCAATGCTTCATCGTTTTTTTCAGGAGGTACCACCTTTGAAGCAATGTATGTGAAAACTGAAAGTGTATACCAGAAAAGAAGCCAAATTGATGATATAATATATTTACGAGTAACATTATGATGGATGAAGTTGGATTTTTGTAACTCGGCTGAAAATATATACGGGATCTAGCATATCATATAAATCTTACATTTGACAAAAGGTTCAAATTGACAGATAACCTTGTACAATAGAAAGGCTATTAAAAACATTTATCGGCAAATTTAAGTCCCTAGAATTTTGTTATGTACAAATTTAATTGAATCCTTCAACTTGCTGATCTTCTTAAAATATATATCCTTTTTCCTTACCGGTTATAAAAATTAAATGAAGTTCATGGACTTATATGTGGAAAAAGTAAAATACCTTCATCTGCCCTTACGTTTTAATCTCCTTGACTGGTTAGCAGTCAAGACTTGTGGTAAAAATTACCTTTTTATTAAAGATTAGAAAGTTGAAGGAGTACACAGATGTCTACAAGACGACCAGGTTTAAATCTCAAAAATTGATAAGACGGTTGATGTGCAACTAAACATAAAGGAGTGGAGATGTTTACCAGACTTGACGGCTCTCCCGATGATACTAGAGGAGTAGCGATATTTTCCAGATGTAATGGCTTTCTCAATGATACTAGAGGAGTGGAGATCTTTGCCAGCCTTTATCGCTGCCTCTTGATTCAAATCTCCAGAAGCACTTCCATTGCCGTTTTGAGATGTTTGCTCTTGATTCAAATCTTCAGGAACACTTCCATTGCCATTTTGAGATGGTTGCTCATGATTCAACTCTCCAGAAGCACTTCCATTGCCGTTTTGAGATGTTTGCTCTTGATTCAAATATTCAGGAACACTTCCATTGCCATTTTGAGATGGTTGCTCTTGATTCAACTCTCCAGAAGCACTTCCATTGCCATTTTGAGATGGTTGCTTTTGGTTCAAATCTTCAGGAACACTTTCATTGCCATTTTGAGACCGTTGATGTGTAACATTCATCTTAGAGTAGAGATTTATACCCCAGCTGATGGTTCGCTGGATGAAATTAGATTCTGGTTCACAAAATGCTTCAGGCTTTTGAGCCAGAATTGTAAGTACACTCCCAGCTCCAAGTTCTGGATAGTTTGTCAGTATCTTTAGTGCGACATCTGAAATAGATTTGAACTCTCTCCATGAGGGACAATGTTGTACAAAAATCAAGAACTAGAAAGCATAGATATTCTTGTTTGGGATAATTATATGACTAGATCGTTGCCCTATGGTGTGTCACTTTTTAGACCGGGGGATAATTTTAATTCGAAAATAGACCGGGCAACTTGTACAACAGGACACTTGTCAGCTTATGAAATTCGACAAGTGTCCCGTTGTACAAGTTGCCCGGTCGCCCGATCTATCGAAAAAGTTGCCCGGGTGACTGGTCTATTTTGGTAATTTTCCCTTCTTGTTTTTGTCTTTTACATTGGCTAATAGATACAGTATAACTTAAGTTTGATATGGACAATGAAGAGAGTAAATAAGAAAACAGATTAGAATTTATAACAATGCCCAATATGATAAGCAACAAAAGATTAGAATGTGTAGGTACTAAAATGCGTACCAAACATATTATTCTCAACACATTTCTCAAGAAGCCAACAGCGAGTCTGATGTGTCCAATGCTCACCAATCAAATCATTAGATTTTTCATACATATACTTCACAACATTGTGATTTCCAAACAAGGCAGCAACATATATTGGCATCATTTTTGGTGATGAGTCAGTGCTACCACCACCAAGGATTTCCAGCAACCTCGGATTCTTTTCCAACATAATCTCAACCGTGTTAACGTTTCCAGCTGTGGCGGCTGAATAGAGCGCGGTGTTGTAATTTGCATTTTCAAGTGCTAAGTCTTTCATTTCCATTTTTTCTACCAGATTTTCCACAAACTCTTTTACCTTTCCTGGGACTTTTGCAGATGCCGCAATGTGAAGTGCGGTTTCCCCATTTTCAGTAATACTATATTTTACCAAATCTAATATTTTACCAAATCTAACTCTGAGTACTTTCTAAAGATTTCTTCAGCAGCTTTCCAGTCGCATTTAATAGAAGCTTCGTAGAGAGGGACACCAATTTTGAGGTAATCTTCTCTAGGCCCTTTAAAGTAATTTCAAAGCATATATCGTTAATTAATAATTAGTACGCTATTAATCTCAATAGTCTTTTTATCTAAATTTAATTCCAATTCATATAGCCAGTTTGAATCGGACACTTTGCATTGGTTTAATTCATTAAAATCAAACACACTATAATCAAAAAGGTTAAAGCATCTAATAGCAATGAACTTTCTCAAATGTTTGATTATCAGTTATGGACTCAATAAAATACCATAATACCATAAAACTTTCAAATTTTAGTTCAATATCATACTTTTGCTTACGTGTCGTGACCGGCAACCGGCTATACCAGTTAAATTGATTACGTATAGGGTTGGGTTAATAACTTAATATAGCAAGGAACTTTCTCAAATAATGTTCACTTATCAGTTATGGATCCAATAAAATACCACAATACCATCAAACTTTATTAGTTTTACCTCGTGCAATTTGGGGGGTTTAAAGTGTTAAGGTTCTTGGTAAAATAGCTTTCATTTTGGGGAAGAACACATATATAACATAAAGAATCTGACGTGGACAATAACAGTATAATTTATGAAGTGGCATGTACATTTGGCGGATGACGTGAGTTTTCGAGGTAAAAAAACGGGTTTTTGTTCCCAAAACCAACTATTAAAGATTGCATGAGATCTTATCCATATCATACCACCGTCCCACTTGTTAGATCTTATTCCTTTGTTAGATCATAATCTCTGCACATCCACTTGTGTAAGATTGTTTTAGATATATGTGTAGCCTCTATATAAAGGTGATCCTCTATCATGTATGAACTCACTCAAATGTAATAACATAAACATCTTACTCTCTACTTTCTATCTTTTCCTATGATCCTTCCTTTTTATATAACAACACCAACAAAGTTTGATATTTTGGTATTTTATTGGTCCGATAAGTGAACATTTGAGAAAGTTTGCTATTAGATGACTTTATTCCTAATCAAAACTACCACGTCATATATGAGAAGTAAAAATCAATTCCATTTCATATTGGGCTTCCTAAAAGCATGGACAGAACCACTTGGTGCACCTCATTTTAAGTCACAAACTGTGAAAAATAATTCTTCAAAGAGAGTTATTTTTTAGTATGTGATTAAAGAGCATACTTTATGAAACATAGCTAATCGTCCTAGCTTTTAAAGAATTGCTGACTCTACCTCGGCTCAGCCTTTCTGCCTATAATCTAAGAAACTTATTATAAGGCAGCAATAGAGCTCTAAGAAGCGGGGGTGACCTTGTCGTTTTATAATGATCATCCTTTCGGTACTTATAAGTTGTTTAAGTCTTACTAAACACATATGTGATATGGTATCTATGAAAGGTTGTAGATTTAAGTTTTATTTAAAAAATGTTACATACTATTAATGAAACATGTTGTGTAATTTGTAAAAGTTATCGCTTGAACGAAAAAATAAATAAATAATAATAAGAGCATTGTTTAATTGACTCTCACAAATATGTGATACAATGCTTAAATATATTATCATAACGCGCAAATGCTATGCGGGAGAAACCACTTGATCTACACTTTTGGAATTTCTCGTAAACTATACATCGATATTGTTATGTGTGGGTATTATTACAAAATTTGAATCTTAAACGACTATTCTGAATTAAAACTATGCTAGCAAATTTGTTGAAAAATGTATATTGTCGGCGCGCCATGCAACCATGCCATCAGAAAAACAATTATCGGAAAAATATTCTTTAGCGCTACAAATAAAGTTTTTCAAAAGAAATACTCGCCGCCGAAATTTTGTCGAAACTAGACACCGCTGCCGCTAGGCGCGGGTACTCGTCTAGTACTTTAAGTTAAGCGTCTTCCTGAATCTACTTATTCGAATATGTTTATTTAATCTCAAAATAAGCGAAAAGCACAACTTTGTACCATTAAAACACGGGAGTTTATCTAGGCTTATTTAATGGGCTCATAAGCTTATTAAAAGTTTGATGATACCCTCGTAAGCTCATTTTTAATGATATTTGTCTGTTTAAACAAGTGTTGTAAAAAGTGGCCGCCGCTTCGATTTTACAAAATCGGCCATAACATCGGTCAACATGATGGTCATAGGTGGTCAACGTCGGTCAACACCCTATCTTTAACTTTGAATTAGTTTAGGTTTTTTTTTTTTTTTTTTTTTTTTTTTTTTTCTCAATTGGTTGGATTTTGTTTTTGAATGGTGAGAAATGATGAACTTTGTGAATTGTTGTAGGTCATACCTAAAATTTCATGTCATCAAAACTTTTTAGTTCTGATTATTACAAAGTAATAGTCACAAAAGATAATAATAATAATAATAATAATAACAATAATCTTTTCTGACTAGTAAAGTGATGTCATAAATAAAATAAGATAAAATAATAATAATAATAATAATAATAATAATAATAATAATAATAAAGTACTAGTCAGAAAAGATAATAATCATATTTTCAGTATGATTAGTTTTGCTATTGTTAAAGGTGTGGGAGCCCAGATAGTTTCAAGGCTTCCCACTAATTTCTTCTAATCCTATTATTTCATTTCTAATGGAAGTGACGTTTAATAATAATAATAATAATAATACCCTCAAGAAGATCCATTTTAGCTCGATTTGGCCCTCTTGAATAATCACGTGGCGTAGTAACAGCAGCATTCATCTCTTGCATCTCTTGCTCATTCTGCTCATTGATTGCTTGCAAAATTGGTTGTTTCATCTAAACAATGACACCATTAATTTATGGTAAATGATTAAACATTATCTAGTTGCTTGCATAACCACTAAAATAATGGCTTAACTCATATTAGTAATAATAACCATACCTTTAGGTCAGCCATAGATGAGTGAAATGTAGTTTGAAATGCCTTAAGATTGCTGTGATTTATATAAAAACATCCATTCTATGAACACAATTGCCTAACATAAGTCTACGTCAAAGTCAACGTCAACAATGTACTATTGACTATTGAGTAGATTATATGCATGAATGGTCCATGTAGTTTATCCAAATAACAAATTCTGCACACACACTCAATCTTTATCTTTCAAAACTAGACTACACATTGTCTATCACTAGGCGCGCTAGAAGTACTAAATCTTTGCACTAAACAGTCGTAGTTATACAATATTACAGTGGTTTTCTCCCTCTTCATCATTGGTGAAATATGCATGTAAGCATAAATGACAGAAACTGTGAAAGTAAGCATAAATGATACACTCCACATTTGAATGTGATAACTTTCGCAATTTTATTAAACTGCATGTGTGTTGAAGATAATCATAACATCCATATATTTACACCTAGATATTGTTTACAAAAATTTATAAACTCTATCATGTGGCTAATCCAAGTGCAATCTCTTCATACAAAAAAGTTATGTGAAAAAAGATGATTAAAAGAAATATAAGGGAAATAAATCTCTAGATTGTTATCTAGTGTCTAAATTCTGAAATATATGTGTACAATTGTCCCGGTTGATGAACGCATCACACATGGGCAATTGAAATTCAGTATGCATGTGGACAATAAATATTCTAGCTCATTCGGAATTTAATTCCTGCCATTTTATTTCTTGCAAAGTTGCAAATCCCATTTTTTCTTTCTAAATTCTAACTCCATTTAACATAATTAACTAGCTTTAATGCATGTACAGGCATCAAGTTCAAAAACATAATTAACTAGTTTTAATGATGGGAGACCTAATACTGTGTTCTAGAGTCCGATTAATGGAAGAAAATGAAAGAAAGTGAAAATGTTTACTCCCACATTGTGTTCTTGAGTTTTAGTTAAAGAAAGGAAAGTGAAAAGGTTTACTCCCACAGAGTATGATTTGAGTGATTTTGGAAGTAAAATATTTCCTACGGAAAATGTTTACTCCCACTTTACTTTCATTTTCTTTATTATGAAAACTCAAGAACACACCGTAAGTGTATGCCTAATTTCATGCCTAAACTTATGTGGCATGATCCTGTTGGTTTGTGAAGAAGTGACTCCATTGACTGCAGCCAACATGATGATGCCACATGTGTTTAGGTATAAATTTAGGCACATCTTTTAGGTCTCCCAATCACCTCTCCTAAAACTAATACATATATATTTAAATTTGATTTTATTGTCAATAGATTTAATTATTCCAAAAATTATCAAAAATATTTAAAAAAACATATATTTGATGACATAAAGGAACACACATTCCTTTATATGTGACTAATAATAATATATATGACTAATAATAATAGTGGGTACTCGGGTGTTGCGGCGACGAGTATCCTTAATTAAAACTTTCATCGAGCATTGTTTTACGATTATACATTTTTCGTAAAAATAACATTACATATAGCGAGGTTTTTAGGCTGAAATAACTTTGGCCAATGACAAACTATATCTTATAAAATAGGGTACTGCACGATGTTGCATGAATATAAATGCAATAGCTGGTAATTTTATGAAGATAGGAGTCAAAAAGTGGTTAACATCAACTTGTAGTCGCAAGCAGTTAACATATTGTGTGATACCGAGAACTCGAGGGAGAGTTTCTCTTACAATAATCTGAATTTTTATAATTTTATGAGTTGTACTGTGATACCGAGTCATACATAGCCCAAAATTTAAGTAAAACAAGTAAGCTGAAAAGTCAATGAGTAAACCAAAAACTGAATACATTGATGTCTCTTTCTACCCCATCTAATAATCGATAATGGCTAGACTTTGGGGTTTTCATAGTAAAGAACACGTTTCATGGGTTTAAATAGGTACCTAGAACCATATGTCGACCGCATGACATCGAAGAACAGAGCATATTGCAGCCTAATATATAGGAGGACTGGCATCAAAGCAAATGCACCGATAAGGCTTGGCATCCATATAATACCTTTATGGTGGTAAAGAACAAAAAAGCTGACACTAAAAGCAATCGTCATGGTTGTTATAGATAGGAAAAGACTTGCTAAACCTGCTGTCAGCCTTTTAGGTAGTGATACCAAGAAATCACGTTCAGCAAAGCGAGACGTGAGGATAGACAAGAATATGAGAATTGATGTTGTAGATGAGAATAGAGAAATGGCATCTGCCACAACGAAAACCATAAAGGTTGCTTCCGAATTGAAGATAGGGATACCATCGGTTTGATCATATCCACCAGGAACCGTAAAAGCTGCTGCAAATACTATGGTTGCAATGAGTGCCGCAACAACCATACACTGATTAGCCGTTTCTTTCATCCAGCTTTCACCTAGTGTAACTAGCTCTTTGTGTTCCTTCGTGAACAACTCATACGCCGTTTGACCATCATTGTTCTTCCGATCTCTATAAGAAGGGGGGATCATGGCCTCTACTTCCTACAACACAAACGATAATAGTTATAGACTTCATACACGTCAATAGAGTAGCCAAATGGGTGGGCGTTAACGGGTCATTTTAGGATGGGCGGGGCAGATTGACAAACATCCGTTATTTTAGCACGGGTGAGCTTTTTTTTTTTTTTTTTTTTTTTTTTTTTTTTTTTTTTTTTATTTGGCCCCTTGAGATAAAAGTTAACACAAACTGACACATTTATAAGTAAATAGGTCAAAATATCCATGTCTACACTCTGTCAAAGAAAAAGAGAGTTTGGAGAGATGCTTATACCTTAAACCATAATAGTTCCCATTGCATTTGGAAAGCCACTCCTGACACATCCTGGTGTCGTCTTTTCTTGCTGGCACTCTTCCCAACTAAATGCAACATACTGTTCCCATGGATATCTCTCATAGGAGTTATCAAATCTTTCATTGAGCCTATCTCATACAAGAGGTTGTAGATACCCTCGTGACGACGTTTGATTGCAATGTGAAATATGCTTCGTTTTTTATCATCTAGCTTCCATATGAGATCAGGGTATTGACGGATGAGCTCAACTACAAATCTAGTGTTGCCCGCTTTTGCTGCAACAAATAGTATCCGAGAAGGGTATGTTCTCCCAGTGGACCCAGTAGCTGGCTGCCCTCTGATTATTTTATCAATCTCAATCTTTGGCCTTTCCGCAATAGCATTCCAAATGAGTTTTAGTAATTGCAATGCTTCATCATTTTTTTCAGGAGGTACCACCTTAGAAACAATGTATGCGATAACTGAAAGCAAACACAAAAAAGAAACCAAATTGGTGATACTAAATACTTAAGAGTGAATATGGGATGGATTTAGTTACATGGTGGAAAAAATATACTTGGAAAATTATGGCATATCACATGGATCTCACATGCATTTGACAAAAGGTTCTACTTGATAGATAATGTTTTACAATATAAAGGCTATTAGAGTAAAAATAGTTATTGTCAAATAGAAGTCCCTAAAGTTTGTTTGGTATAAATTATATGCATAGTTTGTTTCACTGATCTATAATAAAAGGATCCTTAATAGTTACATGCTGATGTAGACGTCATATAAGCTATTTTTGCTGACGTGGAAATAAAAAATTAAATCAAGTTCAAGGACTTATATGTGTAAAAAGTGAAATACCATCATCTGCCCTTACATGTTTATCTCCTTGACTGGTTAGCAGTCAAGACTTGTGGTAAAAATGACCTTTTTATAAAAGACTAGTAAGTTAAGGAGTACACAGATGTCTACAAGACGTACCAGGTTTAAATCTCAAAAATTGATAAGACGGTTGATGTGCAACTAAACATAAAGGAGTAGAGTTGTTTACCAGACTTGATGGCTCTCACGATGATACTAGAGGAGCAGCGATGTTTGACAGATGTGATGGCTTTCCCAATTATACTAGAGTAGAGACGTTTGCTAGCCTTAATGGTTCTCCCAATGGTACTACATTTTTTTGCACCCTCCTGATCCAAATCTTCAGGAACACTCCCATTGCCGTTTTGAGATGGTTGCTCTTGATCCAAATCTCCAGGAGCACTTCCATTGCCATTTTGAGACGGTTGTTGTGTAACATTCATCTTAGAGTAGATATTTATACCCCAGCTGATGGTGCGCTGGATGAAATTAGATTCTGTTTCACGAAATGCTTCAGGCTTACGAGCCAGAACTGTAAGTACACTCCCAGTGCCAAGCTCTGGATACTTTTTCACTATCTTTAGTGCGACATCTGAAATAGATTTGAAATCTCTCTGTGAGGACAATGTTGTACAAAAATCAGCAAGGAAAAGTAAGAACGAGAAAGCATAGAGATTCATGTTTTGGTCTTTTACATTGACTAATGGATATAACTAAGTTTGATAAGGACTGCATAATTTTGCTAACAATTTGATTAATGAGGAATGCTGGACCCACATAAGAATTACACAAAGAAAATCCACACGCTGATGTGTCAGGTTTTCTTTGTGTAATTCATATGTGGTTCTAGCATTCCTCTTAATCAAGTGGCAACATGAAAAGAGTATATAAGAAAACAGATAAGTGTAGGGACATGTGTCTTCTCCTTGTTAGGATGATGAACTGGGCGCATAAGAGAGGATTTTATAACCATGCTTGATATGATAAGCAACAAAAGATTAGAATGTGTAGGTACTAAAATGCATACCGAACATATTATTCTCAACACATTTCTCAAGAAGCCAACAGCGAGTCTGTGTCCAATGCTCACCAATCAAATCATTAGATTTTTCATACATATACTTCACAACATTGTGATTTCCAAACAAGGCAGCAGCATATATTGGCATCATTGTTGGTGCAGTAAGTGGTGGACCAGTGCTACCACCACCAGCGATTTCCAGCAACTTCGGACTCTTTTCCAACATAATCTCAACCGTCTTAATGTTTCCAGCTGCGGCGGCTAAATAGAGTGCGGTGTTGTAATTTGCATTTTCAAGTGCTAAGTCCTCCTCTGTCATTAAATTTAGCAGATTTTTCACAAAGTCTTTTACCTTTCCCGGGACTTTTGCAGATGCCGCAATGTGAAGTGCAGTTTCCCCATTTTCGGTAATACTACATCTTACCAATTCTAACTCGTTATACTTCTTAAAAATGTCTTCAGCAGCTTTCCAGTCACATTTAATAGAAGCTTCGTAGAGAGGGACACCAATTTTGAGGTAAACTTTCCTAGATCCTTCAGTTTTAAAGCAAATAGTTAGTTAGTTAGCGTTTTATTCATCTCAATAGTCTTTTTTTTTTCTAAAAACAAGCATCGATTCCAATTCATATAGCCAGTTTGAATCCTTCAATTTGCATTGATTTGAAACATTGAAATCAAGCACATACTATTATGACAGCACATTATGTACGAGAACTAAAATCCAATTCCACTTCTTATTAGGCTTCCTAAAAGAAATGAAATTGCCAATATTTAGTATTTAGTTCCTCACTAGCCCATTTTATTTAATAAACTTTTTGCCCTTAATAAAAATGAAACAACATAATGTACGTAGGATAAGAGGATGTCTAGGATTGTGGGGTGTTCAAAATATTCGAAAACAATTTAAAATCAAACCAAAAATTTAACAAACCGTACCGTTATTAATTTTTATTTTTATCTTCTACTTGTGTTGTGGATAAATATAAAATAAATAATCTTTTTTTTTTTATTATATTATCTATATTTTTTGTATTTATCTTCTACTTGTGTTATGGATAAATATAAAATATTACCTAATAAGAAAATATATTTTTTTTTAAATAAAATTATTACTAAATCAGGTATGAATTGATTTTTTTTAAATGCAAAATTCCCAATAGTGGTTTTGTTTTATTATATATATAGGGGGCTTTATTTTCAGAAGTCTGTTAAGTGCGGGAACTGCGAGAACTCCAATTTTGCATTAGAAAACATGCATGGTCATATAAAACATATATATTTTCTTACATACACCTTAATACAAATACATGCGTAACATACATGTTCATATAAAACCATTTTGCATTGATATGTTGCACTTAACAGGGTTTTATATGAACATGCGTGTTTCTAATGCAAAATTGGAGTTCTCGCAGTTTCCGCACTTAACAGGGTATATATATATATATATATATATATATATATATATATATATATATATATATATATATATATATATATGTGTGTGTGTGTGTGTGTGTGTGTGTGTGTGTGTGTGCGCGCGCGCGCGTGCGTGCGTGCGTGCGTGCGTATATATATATATATATATATATATATATATATATATATATATATATATATATATATATATTGAGATCAGGGACGGAACCAGGGGGACCCATGAATTTTTGTCTCGTAGTGTTAATTTTGTTATAAAACCTCTATTTTTTTATAAATGCACCCGGTCCTAAAAAGTTATGCATGTAGTCTTGTTTGATTTTTTAAAAATGCACCCAGTGACTTTGTTTTCTGGTTGCGTCTCTGATTGAGATCAAATGAGAACTTTCTTAAAGTTGTAAAAATGAGAATCAGCCAAAAACTCACAAATGACACTCAACTTAAAAGAAAATAAAAACATAATTAATTACATCTAAAATTGTTAAAGATTTGATGGGTTTTCTTATGAAAATTGACGTAAACTAAGTGATACACTTTGATTCAACATGTAATGTGTATCAAGGTTTAGTATTGTGTATCATGTTTTTAGTGGTTGTTGTGTATTAGGTGTATCAATTTATGTATAAGAAATTAGTTTTTTGAGATTTAATGTATATGTATCAAACCTTCCCATATATATATATATATATATATATATATATATATATATATATATGCAAAAAAAAATAATAAAAAAATAAAAAATAAAAGATGAAATATATTACTCCAAACGATATTTACAAATATAAGCATCTTTAACATTACTGTTATTTAGGTTAATTGAAATGTTGTTTTCATTATTTTTGGTATGCTTAACCGGTCTAAACAAATTGGTTTTTAGTTCGGGATCCTAGCTAGGATCGTTTTCGTATTTGCAAGATCGTAATCGTAAGATCGGATCGAGATCTTAAGATCCTACTATAATGTCATTTTCTTAATAGTTTTTGTAATATTATACAAATTACAAATTATTATATATCATAAACACTTTATATGAATGTTTAATTGAAATGTTGTCCTAAATTATGATTATGAAATATTTAATAAGATTAACATATTGTTTTTTAAATTCTACAAAAAATAATCCAAAAATTGCAGTTTTCTAGTTTGTTATACGAGAAAAGTATGATCGGATCGGATTAGATCTTAAGATCCTATGGTCAAGATCAGGATCCTATAAAATCTTAAGCTTACAAAGATCCTATCTAAGATCCGGATCGTTTTTGCTTTGTAGTATCGTAAAATCGTAAGATCCTAAGATCATGATCGGGATCCTGACAACCATGCGTTTAACAGTTCTTGATTTTGGTGATAGACAGTTAACCGAATAATCGAATAACCGATACATTGAACAATGATATCTATTTGACATTCAACTTTCATCAAAATATTAACCCATAACTTAAAACATCTACTTGTTACCCTGGCTAAATGTTCACTACTATAATAAGACTACAAAATACATCCTTGTAGTTTGTTAGTTTTCACACTTAAGCATTCTTGTCAGAAACTTTTGGCACTAATCATCCTTCATTTAGTAAAAGTTAAACACAATACATCCTTAAGGACTAATGATGTAATTTTTTCTTCGTTATCTTCTCTATCGACTAAAAGTTAAACACACATCTTGATAAAATCACTCTCAAACACCATTTTATTCATTTCATCTTTTTCTGCTCATCACCTCTACTACCCATCAGTCCATCACCATCATCTTTTTCTCACTACCTAAACCACTCACCATAAAATCACTTACAACAACCATAAAGTACCTAAACTCACAAAATACCTATATCTATCACCATAAAATCACTCCCAACCATCACAAAATTTACGGCGGCCAGATTTGTGACCACCACCGCTTGCTACCTCCACCACCTCCATTCTCTACCCTCCGCTACCTCCATCACCTCCACTTCCGCCAACTAATATGGTGAGCGTATTGGCTGGTGGAGGTAGCGAATAGTGGTGGTCACAAAGCCAACCACCACATATCCGAAGGATTGTGTTAGTAGATCGATGTGGCAGATGGTGATGGTGGTGGTAGAGGTGATGAGAAGAAGATAGTGATGGGTTTTGGTATTTTGCGTGTTTTTGAGTAATTTTATAATAATAGGTATAAATATGTTACGGGTTTTGGTAATAGTATTTGAAAGTGATTTAATGGTTAGTAGTTTAATTATTTTATGGTAGTGGAAGTAGTAAAAAAAAGATGATGTTGGGTAATGACGATGGTGAAAAGAAAAAGATGCAATGAATAAAAAGGGTGTTTGGGAGTGACTTTAATTATCGAGAAGTATGTTTGACTATTAGTAGATAATGGAAAAAAAATTACAATATTAGTCCCTAGGTATGTATTGTGTCTAACTTTACTAACGTACAGATGATTATTTGTAAAGGACAGTAAAGGTTATGACATGAATGTTTAGAGGTGAAAACTGACAAATCACGTAGATGTATTTTGCAGTTTACTTAAAATAATAATAGCAATACATTTTATTTTGAACAACAAATTATTCACGTACCTAAACCACCTAATATCTCACATAATTTTGCACATACTTCGGTCGATGCATTATTTACATTTGGGTTTAAATTTGCAACATCCAAACAAGGCACCCGTAAGGCCGTAGCAACAATACTTTTGGGTTTTCAAACTAGCAACTCTAACTTTCTTTGTTTATTTCCTAGTTCCAAGAAAGGTCATTTTTTATTCACATATGAAAATGCTAAGAACATTTATAAAATATTGCCAGATTAGTGGAAAGTAAACTTAAGCAGTTTAATAGTAGTGGTAAATAATACCCTTAAGAAGCTCCATATCAGGTAGATTTGGTTTTCGTGGAGGAACAACAGCGTTGATCTTTTGCTCCTTCTGCTCATCAATTGGGTCTAATGGGAAAGCTGGTTGTTTCATCTGCACAATGACACCAAATAGTAATGATTAAACAATAGCTACTTGTTGATTCACTAAACTGATAAGAATAATAATAACATTAATACCTTTAGTTCATCCATATGAGTGAATGTGGATTGAAAAGCTTTGAGATTGCTGTGACTGTGTATGGAGTATGAATATGAATGGGTACACTTGCCTACAAACAAGACAAAACATCTAACATAACTTCAAAGTAAATGTCCCACATTCTATTATTTTTAAATGTAGAATATGAATGGTGCTCTTTGGTGCATGTACTTAATAAAGTAGGGCGACTTTGTATCAGACCACTAGTATTAGATATTAATCTATTATACTACTAGTTGGTCTTCCAGCACAGCCCGATAACGTCGATGATTATATTCTTTTAACACATACAGTTGCAGTATAATGCCTACTTGAGTTTTGAAACTTGTCAAATATTATACACATGAAACTTATGTCATCTCTAGCTAGAACCACTTAAACGTTACATATGAAAAACAATCCCAAAACAATCAAAGATGTCGTAGATAATTTGTACTGTATTGTAGAAGCATCAGGTTTCATTGCATCAATGATCAAAGGGAAAGCTCCATGGATTGGTTTCATAAGAATATTAGTAGTACTATTTTTAATTTGTAAAGGGCATTACTAAAAAGTCACATCCTGTCTTTGGTTTGCATGAGTGAGTTTCCACCCATTACCTAAAGAAACGCCAAACAACTTTTATATTTATGTCAAACATGTTTTGTCTTGTTTTTAGGCAAGTGTACCCAGCTTGAGGTGCACTGATTATAGCAATTTTTTCATTGCAGTTTATAGAACTCTCACAGGCTATGTTTGGCGGAGGCTTACGAGGGGCTTATTGAGGCTTGGGTTTTTAAAATAAGCCGGCTTATAAAATAATTTTCGTTTGTTATAGGGCTTATGGAAGGGCTTATAAAATAAGTCGGCTAAAAACTTTAGCCCTATAAAAGGGGCTAAAAACTTTAGCCCGGGGCTTTTGAAAAATAGATTACTTATTTACCCACAAAAATATCTAACATATACAATAAGTTTCGTTTGTTATAGGGCTTATGGAAGGACTTATAAAATAAGTCGTCTAAAAACTTTAGCCCTATAAAAGGGACTAAAAACTTTAGTTCGGGGCTTTTGAAAAATAAATTACTTATTTTACCCACAAAAATATCTAATATATACAAAAACTCATTTAATTATGTCCTTTTTAGTAATTTGCAATAATAAGCCCCAGCCCATTTACCAAACAAGTTTATAAAAATACAATTTTTAATTTCGGCTTATAATAAAAGTCCCAACCCCAGCCCCAGCCCAGCCTCAGCCCATTTCGCCAAACATACCCGTAAATGGTTTCACTATCATGATGAGCTGGGGATTATATCCAAGCTTCAAAACACTACAAGTACCTTTCGATGACAAAACCAACAAATCTAAATATTACATAATGGGTGTACACCACAATCTCAATTACTAACAATTTAGCCCTTAGCTATAAATAAATGACCCCATCCACTACTACAAAAACAGTCTAATACAATGAAAATTTGCAACGGTAAATTTCCGTTGCAAATTTGCAACCGTAATGCAACGACAAAGAAAATAGTTACAAATGCGTTGCAAAATATAAACTAAATTCTTTTACAGTTATTTATATATTTCCCATTGTAAATGCGTTGCAATTTATAAAAATTTGCAACGGAAAAGCAACAAAAGACAAAAAGTAAATCTAAAAGAAATTATAAATTTTTTTTCCGTTGCAATTTTCAAAATTTGCAAATAGCAACCGAAGACAAAATTTATATCTAAAAGAAGTTATCATTTGTTTTCCGTTGCAATTCGGTTGCAAATTTTCAAAATTTGCAACGGAATAGCAATGGAAGACAAGTATTAAATCTAAAACGAATTATCACTTATTTTTTGTTGCAAGTCTGTTGCAATAATCTAAATTTGAACGGAATAGCAACAAAAGACATAATTTGAATAGTGTTTCTTGTCGTCGCAAATCCCTTTGCATTTATTTTTTCCCGTTAAACCACTAGAGAACGCGTGAAAAGGTCAATGATCCTCGTAGCAAGAGTAATATGTTTTTTTTGGAGTAAAGGGTTTTCTGGTAAATGTATTACTCCAAAAAAGCGTTTTAAGTACATAGGATGTGGGTGAAATCTCACATCTCAACCTGTTACATAGGCGAAAACAAACGCACCTTTCGTGATTTAAATCATACGTATCATAAGAAAGACACCCAAACTTATGAACATACTATAAAAAACAACCACTAACGGCAAGATTACATTTGACTCACAATGACACCAAAAATAACCTTATCGTTTTATTTGACCTCGAAGAGTGATATCGAACGCAGTACAAAATGCTAATTGTTGTTTGGTTGATCCAAAATCATCATTCTCCTAACCATCATAAATGTCATAATCTTCATCCTCAAGTAGACTTGCATTGTTTGCACCACCACCACCTCGATTCGATAAAGAAGCCATAAATCGAGTTGTTTCATCATATACTTCCTCAACTTCACTATCCGAATTTCCTTCTTAATCTCTCATTTAAGTAATAGGCATAGATACCGATTCCAAAGCCAACCCCTTTTCAATGTGGCTCATCACACGACCTAATATTCCTATTTTTGATCGTATGTTTATTGTTTATCCCGTTACCAGAGACACGACTCACATTCCCCTTCCATAGGAAACAATATTGTGGAAAACTAGAAGGGGGGTTGAATAGTTTACCGTTTAAAATCTTTTTAACTTGTTTAGTTAGCTTTGAAACTTTCCGTTGATCAAAGATATATACACAAACACAATATATAACATGCAAGTAAATGAAAGAAACGATCAAACCACAACACGAGTATTTATCGTGGTTCGGCTACAAGGACTATTTTTCCTTGCCCTACGTCCACGCCCCGAGTATCCAACTCGAGAGTTTCTTTCACTAGTCAACAAGCTCCTTTCACCAGCGGAGAAAACCTTACACGTCGCTTATACTTTTACCGACACTAAGCTAGATGTCGAGTTCTTTACCAAGGGTACAACCACTCCCGTTAGTTCTTTTACAAGGGTACAACTACTCCCAATACACTTTGTATTTTGAGGACTAAAATACTAACCGATCACTACTGAAAATACACAATCAAATGAAGTGTAAACTACACAAGTCTACACAATGCTAAGCTAACAAGTCTTGCAACGTTGTGTTGAATACTTGTTACTTTTTATGAACTCGTGAATCTCTTTGCTACAAAAAGAAACTTCACATATGAAATGTTAAAGGGTTAGATGAAAGAATGAATGAATGTGTGTAAATATGATGTAGAGTGATAAGCCAAAAATCAACTTGTGGCTTAGTATTTATAGCAAAGCCTTCTGCAGGCCTGGCGAATACGGCGGAACCCTCAGATGGGTTCCGCCCATGTACCCCCAGGGTTCCGCCGGGCTTGCAGTTGGTTTTGCAATAAATCTTGCAAACCAAACAATGTCACATCTCATTACACCTTGCAAACCAAACAATGTCACATCTCATTACATCTAGTCAAACACAAAACTTGCAAGCAAACACATAGTTAGTCAAACACATTTTCTTTCCATAAATGTATATTGACAAAACTTGCCATAAATGTGATGTGACATTTCTATTTTAAGAAATAAAAAGTGTTGTGTTTTATGAAATGTAAAATATAGCAAAAGTCTAGTTTATGCAAGTCTTTAAAACTAAGATTATGTTTTACTTAGAAACTAAAGTTTACATTTTGTCGTTAACAAAACTTAGCGAAAATCGTAAACTATAAATAACGTTTTTAGGCGATACTTGTATTAACAATCTCCCCTTTTTGTTGATGACAAAACATAAACTTTGTTTTTAAGTAACTCACAAAATCTTGGTGTTTAAGACTTAAAAAAAATATATATTAAACTTGTTTTACTTAAGTGATGAAAATCATATTAAGTTTTAAAGTTTTAATATATTTCTCCCTCTTTTTGTAGAAACAAAAAGTAGAGTAGCGAAGCGGAATAATGCACTTGCTCCCCCTTGGTTGTTACTCCCCCTAAAAGGAGTGCCAAGATGGGAAACATGGATTTTGATCATACAAAAAAAATGGTTAGTTGGTGATATATATATATATATATATATAGTCAAGCTTGTAGTTACCACACACATTGCAACCACAATGACAACAAAAATGATCAACCAACAATGCAAGTAAGTAAGTAGAAAGAAATATCATTCCATGTAAAATTTGACTCTTAAAAGTCAAAGACAAGAAATGTGAAAGATTTTTCTACTTCTAAAATAAAAAATAAAAATAACCAAGAAAATAAAGGAAATCAAATCCTACTTTCCTAAATGGGGTGAAAGGCCTCCAAAGGTTGTCTAGGATTTGTTTGGGTGGGAAAGAGCATCCAAATGTTCTATGACGTGTTGGAATGCAAACCGGGTTTCATCTTGTAATTGGTGAAGCAACAATTTGATGCTTGCACCCATTTGCTCACAATTTGAGCAAACATGGGGATGAGTGGGTGGAAATGGGTGGGTTTTGGTTTCTTGGTTTGAGGGTTGGTTGGTTTTTGGTTCTTGGGTGGAGGATGGGTTTGGTATTGAGTCAAGCAAGGTGGTTTGAAATTCCATTGCTTGATGGAGGTGATTCTCAACCATGCTTTGGATTTCCTCATATGAAGGAAAGAAAGACTCAAAGGTTTGGGCTTGAGAATGTGGTGGAGTTGGGTGATCATGGTTTTCAAAGTTTGGTTCCCCATAAAGAGGACCATGGATGTCATGGTAGATAGGGTGAAACAACAATGGTTTGGGTTGATGGTACTCTTGTTGTGGTGGTTGGGTGTGGTTAAAATGCTCATTTTGGTCTAGAATTGACCTTGGTGATTCATTTGCAAAAGGTGGTGGTTGTGTAGGTCTTGGTGGAAGATCATTGAGATCTTGGACAAAAGGGTGTGGTGATGTTGGAGGAGACCCAAATAACTCCATAGGTTCAAGTTTGGGTAATGGTGATGGTGATGGAGTTTTGGATGGTTGGGTTGGAGCACTTGGTGGAGTTGGGTCAATGGGTGATTTGGTTGGTGGTGGAGTGAGCTCATTGGGTTCATTGGGTGATGGAGATGGAGATGCAAGGTTCAAAAAATGTTCATTTTTGATAGGTGAGGTGAATTCATCTGAAGATGAGGAGCTTAGGTTGATGGATTGGTTAGACCAAAGTGGTTTGACACTTATCCGGGCGGTTCTCCGGATGGGTCATGATGGTTGAGAGGTGATTGTTGACTTAGTCATGGTAAAAATGGTTTAGAAGTTCAGAAATTGTGATTAAGAAGGTGTGATTTGATAGTGTTTAGGATGGTTTAATTTATAGTGATGAAGGAGTGTGGGAAGGAGTGTTTGGATTTGATGTTAGGCCATACAAAAATGGAGGTTTCTAATGATTTGGAAAACTAATTGTGGGTTGTCATATAATAGAAGTCAATCCAATAAAAATGGTGAAGTGAGAAAACAAGATTTGCACTAAATGCTTAGTGGTTTTGGTAAATTTGTTGAAGGATAAATCTCAGGGATTTCAAGGAACCTTTGGAAGGGTTCCTTCCTTTATGTGTGAAGGTTCCTTGGGGTGTGATGAGTGTGTAAATACTCATCATTTTTACCGTATTTTAACTGCCAAAACACGTGAAAACACTCAAGAATGCATCAAAATAATGAAAATATCCCAAAGATCGTGTTTTATATGTCTCAGATGCAAAATGATTGAAAACAAACGAAAAAACAAACAAAGTTTGCATAATTGGCAGTTTCAGTCCCCTAACTTTCAAAAATTATCAAAACTAGTCCCTGAGCGTTTATTTCAAATGAAAAGTCAACCCAAGTTTCTTAAAAGTCAAAAAAAAAAGTCAAAAACGATCTTTGGGTAAAAAGCTTTCAAAAATGTACAAGTTTGGCCCCTGAATTTCACAATTGGCAGCATTGGTCCCTGTACTTTCAGAAATTGTCAAAAATGGTCCCTGGAGAGTTTTTATGAAGAAAAGTCAACAAAAAGTCCACCATGAATCATATGATGACATTTCTGGTCCCTGAATGAAGTTTTAAGAGTTTAGCGATTTTAGTCCCTCAAATCTCAAAGATGGCAATTTTGGACCCTGGGAATTACACTTTGAAGAAAAATACTCAAAATGACCTTGGGAATTCAAGACTTGGCAAATTTTACCCTTGGATGAATTTTGGAAACATTGATAGATTTAGTCCTCCAAAATCAGAAGTTACATTTTTTGTCCTTATTAATATATAAGCTCAAAACCAAATGGACCCTTTTGTAATTAACAAAACCAAATCCAAAACAAGTAAACCTAACCCTTGCCTTAAGCCCAAAATACTACCAAAGCCCAAACACGTTTTGTATTAAAAGATTGGTCCGGTCAAAAGGTCAAAGAAGTAAAAAACGGGTCAAACCTATTACCCCTTTCTTCCCCACTCCATTTTACCCCCTGGATATACCACCTCCATCACACCTGCAACACTCCACCATACTCCCAAGACCTCAAAAGTACCCCTCACCACCCCCAATCCCACTACTCCCCTCACAATCCCTACCTACCCCCAATATCCAAGCTGGCAATCCAAATTCCCTCACAACTCTTTTCCCGCCAAAATGCAAGCAAGGGCCAGGATCTATTAAAGTTTAATTAGATGGTTGGGATTGATTCAGGAATGCAGAAGGACCAATTTATGGCTGTTTTATCTCAGAAGGAAAGCACAAAGAAGGACAAAGACCAAAACCCTAGCTCATGTATTAGTATAAATAGGGCACTATGTAAGCCTTCCATGGCATCCAATTTCAATCTATCTTTCTGTTTTTCCTTATCATTCAGTATTGTATTTCCAAAGTTTAAGTTAATTAAAGTTTTCATTTAAGTTTCTTGCAAATTCGTATTTTATCTTAATTTACCAATTTCTTGTATTTACTGAGAATATTGTTGTATTTCGTATGAAAGTGTTTAAGAAGTATTCCTAAGTTGTTTTAAATCCAAAAGAAAACAAGAAAACAGAAAGAAAAAGAAAACAGAAAAAAATTGTTAGAATTCAAGAAAAAAAAAAAAAAAAAAAAAAAAAAAAAAAAAAAACAAAAGAAGAGAGAAGAAGAAGATGATGCAGAAGTATGGCCTGGTTTAGAGCCTCATGGGAGGCATTTAGGTTATTCTTGTGGTTACTAGTTCTCAGAATTTTCCAGCTTTGAATAACAAGTAAGAGTTTGTCTGTGATTTTTCATACTATGTGTTAAGTAACTATAAGTGGTAATTAATTGTTGAATCTTGTTTATTTATTTCCACTATATCTCAGTAGAAGTAGATTTCTCAGTTTTCCATGGAAGTTTGATCAATTGCACAGGAAAATTCTCAAAGCAGTTTAAGGGGTGTTTGGATTAAAGGGTTTAACTGATTTATTGGGCTCTTTGGTGTTAAAAATCTGTTTAGCCAACATACGTAGGTTTAAATTGAAAGGTTTAAAGCAATTTCTCATGTTTCATAAGCCTAAGTAGTCAAACTCAGCCTTTAACCCTTGAAAAATCTCACTGTTGGAACTTTGAGACCCCAATCCATCATGATGGCTTTGAAATCTGTTGGTATTGGTAGTTTTAGCCTCAAATTGACATAACATTTCACCCTCAGTAGGCCACATTCAACTAAAATCCATTTTAGTCAAAGCTCCTCCCAAAGGTGAAAAGTCAAAATTGTATAAGTAAATGAAAACACAAAAGTTAAGTGATTTTTCCTGAATTTAGGGCTTAGAATCAGGGCTTGAAATTTCTTGTGGGTGAAGTATCCTAGCTAGACTTTGGGAATCCATCTTCATTTCATTTTTATGATTTTTATTGTGGGCCCCACAACTCCCTAAACAGGGCTGCAGGGACTTGTCTGCTGCTGATACGACTCAGTGGACTGAGTTGTTATATGTTGTTCTTGTTTGATCCTTCTTCTTCATTTGATCTTGTTGTAGTTGTAATTGTTGTTGTTATTACTTGTTGTTTTCTTGTTGTTTAGTTTGTAAAAGCTTATTTGAGCTTTTGGCTTATTGTGGGTGGCTGCCAAAATCTCAATAAGCTCACTTAAATCTTCAACACTCAACTGTTGCAATTTTCCTTTTCAAACTGATTTTTTATTGATTTTGTGAAAAAGTTTTAGTTTTAGAATTTGCTTAATTTCATGTATTTAATAAGTTTGCAAAAGAAAATTTGAAAAAAAATAGTTGTAAAAAAATATGGGGTTGGGTGGAATCGAACCTGGGGTAGCATGCAACAAACAGACACAAACACCACACATATACCAACTGCCCTAGGGACTTTTCTCAACTATACCTTGCATAATTAAATACTTACATAGCCTTGTTTTTTTAGCTTATTTAGCTTATCAGTGTTTTGAGCTTATTTTCTGCTTAATTGTTCCACTGTACCACATCTTTTATATTTTTCTTAGGTTCTCATCAACTTGTAGTATTTTTCTAAAAATTTTCAGATTTTTAGGCCTTATAATTTAATTATTAGAATTTAATTAGTATTAATGAGATTTTAATTCGTAATAAATAAAGTTTTTGTTGAAAAATTAATTTTCTTTTTTCTAAAATTTTCTTTTGTCATTTAGTGCGTTAGAAAATTATTTTGAAACCCGTAGGACTTGCGTAGCTAAAATTTTACGTTTTATTTTGCGCGTCGACGTTTATTTTAAATAAACGTCGCGTTTGAAATTTAGATTACGTTTTAGGTTTTCCCGTTTCCTATAACATGTTTCCCGTAGCATTTTAGGTTATTTTAAATAGTTCTTAGCATTCCTTAGTTTAATTTTCCATTTAGGTTACGTTTATTCCATTTTCGTTCGTTAATTCGTAATTTTCGTTAATTTAACGTTCAACAAAACCAAACAATCTTTCACAACCAAACATACAAGGTTTTAATCTCGATCTTTCCTCGAAACTTTCCATTCACACCTCGTTGGGGTACGACCCGGGAAATCACTTCCCGGTCTCACAATTTGAATATCACTTTCACAAGTTTTGCGAGGTAATCGTTTTCCTAAACGGTTTACTCGTATTACTTTCACGTCTATTTGTCTCACGATAAATTAGACTTCACGTTTGTGGATATCTTTGATAAATTGTTTTTGCACACCAAAACACAACGAATCAAATGGCGCCGCTGCCGGGGAGGCTGTGTGTCGAAAGTCTCGATAAGGTTTAGACGATTAGTCTTGTAGAACCTTCGCAAGAAGTTACGCTTTTATAAAACTTATAAAAAACCAAAAATATTTTTCTTTTGTTTCTATATATGTATTATATCTATATGAGATAAGAAAAACACAAAAAGATTTTCCCGTTTCTTTGTTTAATAATAACAACATTAAAATCTTACCACCGCAAACCAAGGCAGAACACCTACCAACTGGGGGTGTGACCATAATAAGTTCCCAAACCAAAGATCAAAACTTGCCTTTGTATCACTTGCGTTTTGGAAAACTTTTAAACGAGAAACACACTTTAAGAGGAGTCGAAACGGTATGTGGCTATCCAACGAACTTCGCTCAGTGAGAGATCCATTCTTCTCTCCCGCTCCTTTGTGCGTTTTTCTTTAGAAGTCGACCTTGCGTTCTTGATTATTGGTTTAAGTTCCCTTGTCGTTAAAGTGGTATTGTTTTAATTGATTTTTTGTGGTGCATGCGTACTCGTTCACAATCGAAGCGAAATCGTCAACTTAGAAATGTCACCGAACTACGTCCTATTGTTGTAAATCACGTTCCGAAAATGGATGATAATCGTGAACCTCCGAAGGATGACCTAATTCCCGATCTCCGCACGATGGAGGAATTGTGTCAACCTACTATGCACGGAAGGGGTGGCCCTATTGCCCCTCTCAACATCGCGGCTACGGATTTTGGACTTAAGCATCATATGATACAACAAGTCCAAAACTCGTGCCAATTCCATGGTTTACCGGGTGATGATGCAAACAAACATCTTGATAAATTTCTCATCGTCACCCAAAGCATGAAACAAAACGGTGTCACCGATGATGCCCTTCGTTTGTGCCTCTTTCCATATTCTTTGACTCATCATGCCACTGCGTGGTTTGATCGACTTCCAAAGAATTCCATTCATACCTTTGAAGAGATGGTTGCTAAATTTTTAGCCAAATACTTTCCACCATCTATGGTCACGAAGTTACGTAATGAAATCAGTAACTTTCGTCAGCTTCTCGAAGAGTCCTTATTCGAGGCATGGGAACGCTATAAGCTTTCAATTGATCGGTGTCCAAATCATAACATGTTGTTAATCACTCAAATAGATACCTTCTATAATGGGTTGACAATGAGACACCGAGATACAATCAATGCTGCTGCGGGTGGTACCTTTATGAAAAGGAGACCCGAAGAGTGTTATGATCTCATTGAAAACATGACCGCTCACCATAATTTTTGGGACTCCTCAGCCGAGAGAAACGAGTCATGTAGATCTATCACTCTCGCATCCAATGAAATAGCGACTCTCACAAAGAAGCTTGATGACTTATCTACGGCTATGTTGAGGATGAATCAAACCATCCAAAACCAACAAGTCAAAGCCGTAGCTCAAAGTTGTGAAACGTGTGGAGGTCCACATTCTTATTCCGAGTGTCCTGCCATCGTTGGCCACACTCAAGAGAACGTATACGCTGCTCAAAGTTCCTACAATACGGGAGGTAATGTTCACCAACCGCAAGGGGACCAAAATCTTCTTAGCTATCGTTCTAACAATTTCCTTGGACCACCTGGGTTCAATCAAAACCAAAGCCAAAGTTTCAATCCTAACCAAAATAACCAAAACCGTAACCAAAACCAAAATCGAATGAACCAATGTTTTCAAAACCAAGGGAATTTCAATCAAGGGTTTCAAAATCAAGGAAACTTGAATAGAAATCAAGGTTATGGTAATCAAGGTTATGGAAATCAAGGAAACAATTTTCATGGTAATGGTAACCAAAACCAAGGAAATTTTCAAAACCAAGCTTTCAATCAAAATAACCGAGCTCCAAATTTTCAAAATCAAAACCAATCCGTTGTTCAACCTCAATCATCATCTGATGAGGTTTTGAAACAATTCATGAAAGCTCAAGAAGAAACAAATAGGTTGTTGATCACTCAAATTTCTGAACTAAAGAAGTCTTTAAATGATCGACATTCGGGATCGGGAACGCTACCAAGCAACACGATCACTAACCCGAAGGGCGATGTAAAGGCGATCACAACCCGTAGTGGAGTTTCTTATGATGGACCCACGATTCCTACTACCTCATCCTCTTCTCCACCCGAGGTAGTGGAGCGTGAACATGAGGCTACAAAGGACAAAGTGCAAATTACAAGCACACGAAGTACCGCACACGTCCAGCCTCATGTTGTCCCAAAAACCAAGTCTAAACCGGGAATTATTTTTGAACCCTTGGAAAATCCCGTTCAACCAAAAGCTTCAATATCATATCCTTCGTGTTTAAATGATCAAAGACTCCATGAGCATACTAATGATCAAATGAAGAAATTTCTTGAAATTTTTCAAAAATTGCACTTCGACATTAGTTTCGCGGATGCTCTTCTCTATATGCCCAAGTTTGCTTCCACTTTCAAGAGTCTTATAAGTAACAAAGAGAAACTATTTGAACTCACCAAAACTCATTTAAATGAAAATTGTTCGGCGGTTCTCTGAAAGAAACTTCCTGAAAAATTAGGAGACCCCGGAAAATTTCTCATTCCATGTGATTTCCAAAAGCTTGAGGAATGCTTTGCCTTGGCCGATCTTGGCGCTAGCATAAACCTCATGCCTTTCTCTATTTGGCAAAAACTTTCACTTCCCGAGCTTACGCCAACATGACTCTAGAATTAGCAACCCGTTCGGTTACGATTCCGAAGGGTATTGCTGAAGATGTCTTTGTGAAGGTTGGTAAGTTCCATTTTCCTGCTGACTTCGTAGTCGTTGATTTCGATGCCGATCCTCGTGTCCCCCTTATTTTGGGAAGACCATTCTTAAAAATGGCTCGTGCATTAATCGACGTCTTCGAAGGAGAAATGACTCTAAGAGTTGGCGATGAAAAGTTGGTCATTAACATTGAAAACACTTCAAAAGATCTTCTCGACCTTGAACGAGAAGAAATCAACCGACTTGATGTCATCGATTTCGCATGCGATGACCATTTTGAAGAAGTGTTAAATGTGCAAGGATCAATCAATTCTTCCATTGATGTCTCTCCCCCCTCTCTTACTCCATTTCTGGGAGGTGACTTCATTTTGGAAGAAATTGAAGCTTGTTTGTCATGTGATTCTCATGTTGATCATGATTCTATCAATCCCGAGGAAGACATACTTCTACTTGAGAAGTTGCTCAATGATGATCCATCATCTCTTCCTCCAAAAGAACTTCATAACTTGGAAGTCAAAAATGTTGAAAAAACTGATGACTTTCCTGAGGTCGAACTCAAGGAACTTCCGCCTCATCTCGAGTACGCATTTTTGGAGGGTGACGATAAGTTTCCCGTCATAATTGCTAAAGACTTGAATGACGAAAACAAAACCGCTCTCCTCAAGGTTTTAAAGTCACACAAGCAAGCCATTGCTTGGAGACTTTTTGACATCTAGGGAGTTAACCCAGAATTTTGTATGCACAAGATTTTGATGGAGGATGACTTTAAACCGGCGGTTCAACAACAAAGAAGGGTATATCCAAAAATACACGAGGTTATCAAGCAAGAGGTCATTAAACTTCTTGATGCCGGTTTGATTTACCCTATTTTGGATAGTCCTTGGGTGAGTCCCGTTCATTGTGTGCCCAAGAAAGGTGGCATAACAGTTGTCAAAAATGATGATAATGAGTTAATTCCTACTCGATTGGTAACGGGTTGGCGCGTTTGCATAGATTATCGAAAATTAAATGACGCACCCGTAAAGACCACTTCCCATTACCTTTCATGGATCAAATGCTTGAAAGATTGGCGGGAAACGAATACTATTGTTTCCTTGACGGTTTTTTGGGTTATTTCCAAATTCCCATCGATCCTCAAGATCAAGAAAAAATTACTTTTACGTGCCCATACGGAACATTTGCTTATCGACGCATGCCTTTTGGCTTGTGCAATGCTCCGGGTACATTCCAAAGATGCATGATGGCCATTTTTCATGACATGATTGAGAAAACAGTGGAGGTCTTCATGGATGATTTTTCGGTCGTTGGGAATTCATTCGAATCATGTCTCTCCAATTTAGACAAAATGCTTCAAAGGTGTGAAGACACTAATGAAGCCTAAATTGGGAGAAAAGTCATTTCATGGTCAAGGAAGGAATTGTCCTTGGCCATAAGATTTCCAAGAGTGGGATTGAGGTTGATAAAGCTAAAATCGATGTCATTGCTAAGCTTGCTCCTCCCACTACTGTCAAAGGTGTTCGGAGTTTCCTGGGTCATGCCAGCTTCTATCGTAGATTCATTCAAGATTTCTCGAAGATAACTAGGCCTATGACCCGACTTCTTGAAAAAGAGACTCCATTTGTCTTTTCCGATGAGTGCATCGAAGCTTTTCAAACTCTCAAGAAAAAGCTTACCGAGGCACCCATTCTAGTTGCCCCCGATTGGGACCTACCTTTCGAACTTATGTATGATGCAAGTGACTTTGCAATAGGTGCGGTCTTAGGGCAACGCAAAACCAAACACTTTCAGCCGATTCATTATGCAAGCAAAACCTTGACCGAAGCTCAAGCTCACTACACCACAACGGAAAAAGAATTACTAGCCGTGGTGTATGCGTTTGAGAAGTTTCGGCCATACTCAATCTTGACTAAATGCATAGTGTACACGGATCACTCGGCTCTCAAATATCTCTTTGCCAAGCAAGATGCAAAGCCGAGATTGCTCCGTTGGGTTCTCCTCCTACAAGAGTTTGATATCATCATTCGTGATAAGAAAGGATCCGAGAACCTCGCTGCTGACCATCTTTCCCGATTGGAAAATCCTCATCAAGGTGTCCTCGAGAAAAAGGAAATAAATGAAACATTTCCTCTCGAGACACTTAATGTGATTTCCTCTCGTGGTGATTCTAGTACCCCATGGTTTGCCGACTTTGCAAACTACCATGCGGGGAATTTTGTTGTCAAAGGGATGTCGTCCCACCAAAAGAACAAATTTTTCAAAGATGTGAATGATTACTTTTGGGACGATCCCTATCTATTCAAAATTTGTGCGGATCAGGTCATTCGTAGGTGTGTTCATGGCCAAGAAGCCATGGAAATTCTTAGGGCTTGTCATAATGGACCCACCGGGGGACATCATGGCCCGAACTACACCGCTCGAAAAGTATTTGATTCGGGTTTTTATTGGCCCTCCATTTACAAAGACGCCCATGACTTAGTCAAATCTTGTGACTCATGTCAACGTCAAGGAAAGATAACACAACGGGATGAGATGCCACAAAATGTCATCCAAGTTTGTGAAATCTTCGACGTTTGGGGCATAGACTTTATGGGGCCGTTCCCGTCTTCACGAGGGAACAAGTACATACTCGTGGCAGTTGACTATTTGTCGAAATGGGACAAAGCCAAAGCTCTCCCAACCAACGATGCTCAAGTAGTTGTAAAATTTTTAAAGTCTCTATTTGCTAGGTTTGGAACCCCCCACGCTATCATTAGTGATCGCGGTACTCACTTTTGCAACTACCAATTTGCAAAAGTCATGCTCAAGTATGGTGTCACTCACCGACTTGCTACCGCTTATCACCCACAAATGAGTGGGCAAGTGGAGGTTTCAAACCGTGGTCTTAAAAGAATTCTTGAAAGAACCGTAGGCGAAAACCGTGCCTCTTGGTCGGATAAGCTAGATGACGCTTTATGGGGTTTTCGCACGGCTTATAAAACACCCATCGGGTGTACTCCTTATAAGCTTGTGTATGGAAAAGCGTGTTATCTACCGATTGAGCTAGAGCACAAGGCTTATTGGGCTTTGAAGAATGCAAATTTCGATCTCAAGTCCGCAGGTGATCATAGGAAAGTTCAACTCAATGAACTTAATGAACTTCGTGATCAAGTGTACGAAAACTCTTTAATCTACAAAGAGAAAACAAAGAAGATCCACGACTCCAAAATCAAAAACCGCGTTTTTAACGTTGGTGACCGAGTCCTTCTTTTTAATTCTAGATTGAAGATATTTTTGGGTAAGCTTAAAACCCGCTGGACTGGGCCTTACACCGTTGCCAAAGTTTTTCCATATGGTACCGTCGAGTTGTCTCAAAATGACGGTCCAAATTTCAAAGTAAATGGTCATCGGTTAAAGCATTATTTTGGAGGGGACTTACCACCCGTGGTTGTCCCGGACCTCCAAACTTTCCCCATGGACCAATGAATTTGGGGATCGAGTCAAGCTAGCGACTCGATAAACAAAAACAGTAGCACAACATGGGTTTTCACCCGTGTCTCTAATTTCTTTCTACTTTCTAACACCTATGTGTGGGGGAGTGGCCACCCCCCGCAATTGTTTGCAATGTATCTATCTTAAAAAAAAAAAAAAAAAAAAAAAAAAAAAAAAAAAAAAAGTGTGTTGTATAAATAAAGTGAAAAATGACACTCCCACAATTAGCTTTTAATATTATCTTCTTACGTTCAAAATTTCGGCATAATAGTCGGGACTTTGAATATTGAGGACAATATTCAACTCTAAGTGTGGGGGAGGGGAAAATTCTAGCGAATTTTATCAAATTATACCGTCTAGTACCCCCGTTTTTGGCCTAAAATTTTAAAATTTTTTTTCACTTTATTTCAAAATTTTTGTGGTAATCAGTCCACCAAGTCTAACCGACAAAAAGGATTGGCTAATCCATGAGCAAACGACTCTTGGTAAAGATAACTCAAACCCCGTTGTTGGCTTGCAATTTGCCAAAAATTGTATGGTTCCTAAACTCCCCATATCCTCAAAAGCAAATGAGTTGGCTAGCCCGCAAGATTATGGCTTGTGGTAAAGGCAGTGGAAAAACCATAATAGGTAATCAAATCACCAAGATGTTGACTGTTCCATCAAGAGTTGGCTAGTCCAGAAGCAAACGGCACCTGGTAAAGACAAATCAAAACCGTTGAAAGCTGGTAGTTTGCTAAAAATCACATGGTCATCGGATGGACCATAACTCTTACTTGAACCCAAAGCATCTGGCTACTCCAGAAGTAATGGATTTTGGTAAAGAGATCTCAAATCCATTAATTTTCACAAAAGATTGCTAGGGACTAGCAATACTCAAGTGTGGGGGATTGATGAGTGTGTAAATACTCATCATTTTTACCGTATATTAACTGCCAAAACGCGTGAAAACACTCAAGAATGCATCAAAATAATGAAAATATCCCAAAGATCGTGTTTTATATGTCTCGGATGCAAAATGATTGAAAACAAACAAAAAAACAAACAAAGTTTGCATAATTGGCAGTTTCAGTCCCCCAACTTTCAAAAATTATCAAAACTAGTCCCTGAGCGTTTATTTCAAATGAAAAGTCAACCAAAGTTTCTTAAAAGTAAAAAAAAAAGTTAAAAACGATCTTTGGGTAAAAAGCTTTCAAAAATGTACAAGTTTGGCCCCTGAATTTCACAATTAGCAGCATTGGTCCCTGTACTTTCAGAAATTGTCAGAAATGGTCCCTGGAGAGTTTTTATGAAGAAAAGTCAACAAAAAGTCCACCATGAATCATATGATGACATTTCTGGTCCCTGAATGAAGTTTTAAGAGTTTCGCGATTTTAGTCCCTCAAATCTCAAAGATGGCAATTTTGGACCCCAGGAATTACACTTTGAAGAAAAATACTCAAAATGACCTTGGGAATTCAAGACTTGGCAAATTTGACCCTTGGATGAATTTTGGAAACATTGACAGATTTGGTCCTCCAAAATCAGAAGTTACATTTTTGGTCCTTATTAATATATAAGCTCAAAACTAAATGGACCCTTTTGTAATTAACAAAACCAAATCCAAAACAAGTAAACCCAACCCTTGCCTTAAGCCCAAAATACTACCAAAGCCCAAACACGTTTTGTATTAAAAGATTGGTACGGTCAAAAGGTCAAAGAAGTCAAAAACGGGTCAAACCTATTACCCCTTTCTTCCCCACTCCATTTTACCCCCTGGATATACCACCTCCATCACACCTGCAACACTCCACCATACTCCCAAGACCTCAAAAGTACCCCTCACCACCCCCAATCCCACTACTCCCCTCACAATCCCTACCTACCCCCAATATCCAAGCTGGCAATCCAAATTCCCTCACAACTCTTTTCCCGCCAAAATGCAAGCAAGGGCCAGGATCTATTAAAGTTTAATTAGATGGTTGGGATTGATTCAGGAAAGCACAAGGACCAATTTATGGCTGTTTTATCTCAGAAGGAAAGCACAAAGAAGGACAAAGACCAAAACCCTAGCTCATGTATTAGTATAAATAGGGCACTATGTAAGCCTTCCATGGCATCCAATTTCAATCTATCTTTCTGTTTTTCTTTATCATTCAGTATTGTATTTCCAAAGTTTAAGTTAATTAAAGTTTTCATTTAAGTTTCTTGCAAATTCGTATTTTATCTTAATTTACCAATTTCTTGTATTTACTAAGAATATTGTTGTATTTCGTATGAAAGTGTTTAAGAAGTATTCCTAAGTTGTTTTAAATCCAAAAGAAAACAAGAAAGCAGAAAAGAAAAAGAAAACAGAAAAAAATTGTTAGAATTCAAGAAAATATAAAAAAAAAAGAAACAAAAGAAGAGAGAAGAAGAAGATGATGCATAAGTATGGCCTGGTTTAGAGCCTCATGGGAGGCATTTAGGTTGTTCTTGTGGTTCCTAGTTCTCAGAATTTTCCAGCTTTGAATAACAAGTAAGAGTTTGTCTGTGATTTTTCATACTATGTGTTAAGTAACTATAAGTGGTAATTAATTGTTGAATCTTGTTTATTTATTTCCACTATATCTCAGTAGAAGTAGATTTCTCAGTTTTCCATGGAAGTTTGATCAATTGCTCAGGAAAATTCTCAAAGCAGTTTAAGTAAGGGGTGTTTGGATTAAAGGGTTTAACTGATTTATTGGGCTCTTTGGTGTTAAAAATATGTTTAGCCAACATACGTAGGTTTAAATTGAAAGGTTTAAAGCAATTTCTCATGTTTCATAAGCCTAAGTAGTCAAACTCAGCCTTTAACCCTTGCAAAATCTCACTGTTGGAACTTTGAGACCCCAATCCATCATGATGGCTTTGAAATCTGTTGGTATTGGTAGTTTTAGCCTCAAATTGACATAACATTTCACCCTCAGTAGGCCACATTCAACTAAAATCCATTTTAGTCAAAGCTCCTCCCAAAGGTGAAAAGTCAAAATTGCATAAGTAAATGAAAACCCAAAAGTTAAGTGATTTTTCCTGAATTTAGGGCTTAGAATCAGGGCTTGAAATTTCTTGTGGGTGAAGTATCCTAGCTAGACTTTGGGAATCCATCTTCATTTCATTTTTACGATTTTTATTGTGGGCCCCACAACCCCCTAAACAGGGCTGCAGGGCCTTGTCTGCTGCTGATACGACTTAGTGGACTGAGTTGTTATATGTTGTTCTTGTTTGATCCTTCTTCTTCATTTGATCTTGTTGTAGTTGTAATTGTTGTTGTTATTACTTGTTGTTTTCTTGTTGTTTAGTTTGTAAAAGCTTATTTGAGCTTTTGGCTTATTGTGGGTGGCTGCCAAAATCTCAATAAGCTCACTTAAATCTTCAACACTCAACTGTTGCAATTTTCCTTTTCAAACTGCTTTTTTATTGATTTTGTGAAAAAGTTTTAGTTTTAGAATTTGCTTAATTTCATGTATTTAATAAGTTTGCAAAAGAAAATTTGAAAAAAAATAGTTGTAAAAAAATATGGGGTTGGGTGGAATCGAACCTGGGGTAGCATGCAACAAACAGACACAAACACCACACATATACCAACTGCCCTAGGGACTTTTCTCAACTATACCTTGCATAATTAAATACTTACATAGCCTTGTTTTTTTAGCTTATTTAGCTTATCAGTGTTTTGAGCTTATTTTCTGCTTAATTGTTCCACTGTACCACATCTTTTATATTTTTCTTAGGTTCTCATCAACTTGTAGTATTTTTCTAAAAATTTTCAGATTTTTAGGCCTTATAATTTAATTATTAGAATTTAATTAGTATTAATGAGATTTTAATTCGTAATAAATAAAGTTTTTGTTGAAAAATTAATTTTCTTTTTTCTAAAATTTTCTTTTGTCATTTAGTGCGTTAGAAAATTATTTTGAAACCCGTAGGACTTGCGTAGCTAAAATTTTACGTTTTATTTTGCGCGTCGACGTTTATTTTAAATAAACGTCGCGTTTGAAATTTAGATTACGTTTTAGGTTTTCCCGTTTCCTATAACATGTTTCCCGTAGCATTTTAGGTTATTTTAAATAGTTCTTAGCATTCCTTAGTTTAATTTTCCATTTAGGTTACGTTTATTCCATTTTCGTTCGTTAATTCGTAATTTTCGTTAATTTAACGTTCAACAAAACCAAACAATCTTTCACAACCAAACATACAAGGTTTTAATCTCGATCTTTCCTCGAAACTTTCCATTCACACCTCGTTGGGGTACGACCCGGGAAATCACTTCCCGGTCTCACAATTTGAATATCACTTTCACAAGTTTTGCGAGGTAATCGTTTTCCTAAACAGTTTACTCGTATTACTTTCACGTCTATTTGTCTCACGATAAATTAGACTTCACGTTTGTTGATATCTTTGATAAATTGTTTTTGCACACCAAAACACAACGAATCAGGGTGGATATGTCTATTTTTGAAATTTGGCGGGAAATGGTTTTGTTTGAGTTATAAGGAATGAGAAGTACCTTATTGTGCTAAACAAATTGCAGGAAATATGTTTCTATCTAAAAGGATTGTATTTTGTTGATTTGATGTTGAAATGTTGAAAACTAAAAAAAATTTCTGCAGGAAACTGGCGGCACCTTCAGGATACACAGGCGGAACCCGTTTGAGGGTTCCGTCCGGTCCGTTGGGCCAATTCTGGGTTGCCCAGAAAATGCACTGGCGGAACCCAATTTTGGGTACCGCCAGGGCTGAAAAATTTGGCAGTCCGCGATTTTGACCCGCGAGACGATTTTCAAAATTTTCGAAAACTCCAAAAATCAAAAAGATAATGCATTTCTGGTTAGGCAATGCAAAAAATAGACACGTAAACACACATATCATAGGACTTTGACCTTGAGGTCGAGAATTTCACTATAGTTAGTGAAAATTTGATAAACATGAAAATTTAACAACTTGCCAAAAGTTGTCTTCCTGCATCAAAGTTAGATAATACATGTTCCAAATAGTATCAAACATTGTACCAACACACAAGTACATCACAAACATTATTTAAACAACCAAATTTGTTCAAATAGCACCTAGTGCCAAACACTCCTACACACTCGCACTCATTGACGGTCAATCTTGTTCTTAAGCTTTCCAAGGAATCTTCCAAGATTCTTAAACATCCCCTTTGTTTGCTTGAAATCCGCCGACTCATTTGGAATATTTGAAAGTTGGGATAGGTATTCAAGAGGTGGGAGCCTAGAGTTGGGCAAATTGTCATTTTCACTCATTGAGGAAGATGATGAGGAGGTAGGAGGATGAGGACGTTTTCCTTGGGCTTTGTAAACTCTCTTATCACTAAGTGGGACAAAGGTGTGTGGAATGAGAGAGTAGTCAAGACGAAGACCGTTTGGAGTTGGTGGAATGGGAGAGATGAACCTAAAGAGACGGGTCAAGAGCATTCCATACGGCATAGCCGTTGTGCCATGCACGGGAATGTCGGCCATTCTCTTGGCCATGTAGTAGGCAAGGTTGAAGGGTTGCCTAACGGACAAGGAGTAGAGCATGTAGCAAAGGCAAAGGTTGATATGATCTCGGTTTCCTATTGTGCTAATGACATTGGCTCTAAGGAATTCCTCCCATTTCTTGAATTGGGGCTTGAGTTCATTCATTTCCATTCCATATGGGTCCTTATCGACCTCATTTCCCGAACGGGTTCTCCTAGTGTTGGTTGTCCTAACAAAGAGGTGGTCACGAAGTACATCTTTTGACACAAGAGGTGTGTCATAAGGATGGATGCGGTCTTGGAGGGTGTCAAGAGTTGAGAGGGAGTGCAAGTCGGAGTAGATGCAAGTACCTCGGTTTGGGACACCTATGATTTGAGCAAACTCCTCAAGAGTGAAGGAGTATTGATGACCACTAGTCCTAAAGTTGATAGACATGTGACCATAATCATCCGTGGAGAGGACGGCGGATGCATAGAACTCTAGAATGAATCTAGGACAAATAGGCTCAAAGTTGATTGTGGCAAATTTGGCGTAAAGGTTTGTGCCTTCTAGGAAAGACGGGTCAATGGTTTTACCCTCATGGACATAGTGTTTTTATAAGGCTTGAAAACATTGACTTGGTTTGGGGCAAGGCCTTTGGTTTTGTGGTGTTTTGGTAGGTACTTAATGGTGTCCTTGTGGTCGTAGTGGGTTAGAGGAGGCATGATGATTCCTAGAACAACAAAATTTCACATTTTAGTTTAAGTAAACTACTATTATAATGTGGATGTTCTAGTGTGTGCCTATATGAAAAAAATGTGGAGGTGCGGTTATCTTGACTCATTTTGATGCTTCAAAAACGTTTTATAATGCAAGTTTTGTTATAAAACAAAAGATAACCCAAACGCTCCTAGTTCAATGTAGCTTCGTTTGAATGTACCCAAAAATACATATTGGTTATGTTGAACTATAAGACCTTGATAGATCTTCTTGAGCACTCTAGAATCGTTAGTAATGTCACTGTAATCAATAACACACTAATAGACAATCTCTGCAACTTGTATTTACAAAGCGGAAACAAAACACAAGCTTGATATTAAGAACTCTTGATCCTCTATGGATCTTTTAATTATAATAAAAGTATTCACGAAAAGTTATTCAATACATAATTGTGTGTTCCTTTTATACACAAGGAACCCTAAACCGTTTCTCAAGAAACGTATATACTAAAACTTCTAAAAGATATGCATTATCACTTCCTAAATAAACTCATGCATATCCAAACTACATTACACAAAATACGGAAATACTATATCCGCAGAAACTAATAATGCTTCAGCAGGAACTATGTCTTCAGCAGATATACTGCTTCAGCAGGAACTAACTCTTCAGCATTCAACAGATATACTGCTTCAGCAGGAACTAACTCTTCAGCAGTATCCTTCAGCAGAAATAGCAGCTGAATTCTTACTTCACAGAATTCCCAACAATCCTCCCCTAATCTTGAATTTGACCTGGTTAAGTTCAAGATTCTTGATAGATCTTCAAAATAACATACCAAGAGGATTGTAATAAAATAGCACCAACAAAGAATCATCTTCAGCAGAATCTCTATGATCAGCAAATACTTGAAAGCTCCATTCTTTGCAGCAACAAATGACCACATGTACATCAAAACAAATTAGTTTCATACTATTCTCATCACTTCCAGGTGTGTTAACTCCTGTGAGAGGTGAATCATTGAAAATAATGGTTTTGATGTCTCTTTACCAATATCCATCACTACTGGAGTAGCCAAGTGTTCTAAGGTACACTGATAACCACATGATTTTTAGCAAATCATCAGCTATAAACGGATTTGAGATGTCTTTACCTGTAGCCGTTTGCTCAGGACTAGCCAATTATTTTTATGAAAATCATCTTGGTTAACTGATTACCAAATATGGTTTTCCACTGCCTTTACCACAAGCCATATACATGTGGGCTAGCCAATTATTCAGAATCCATAAAGGAAAAATCCATGGTCAATTGACAACCATTTCAACTACTCAGCAACAAAGCATGGGTGAGTTGAAAACCCTATGATTTTGAGCAAACCATTACAGCTATCAACAGATTTGATGTGTCTTTACCAAAGCTGTACCCTTTGGACTAGCCAACTTTATGATGGAATAGTCAACATCAGGTAAGTTGATAACCAAACCTGCATACAAATACTATACAATATAGTGTTAGTTTTTTTTTTTTTTTTTTTTTTTTTTTTTTTTACTAAGTAATAAATAAAAACAAATATACAACATGATATCCCTAATCAGATGCTGCTCTGGAAGTCTTAATCCTTTGTTTGAAAACCTTCACCAAAGATTCAGCAAACAACCTTGTATTCCCTGCTGGATCAGGAGGAATCTCCAACTTTTGTTGTAGCATTTTCTCCATCAGGGACACTTTCAGAGGAAATCTTTTGGTAAGATCCATAATTAGCCTCAGACCAGTTGTAGTTTCCAATACATGAACATAAGGCATAGAATAGAACTTCCAACTTTGAACTTTCCATCTCTGATTATTCTTCCATATGTCATAGCTTGCACCAGTGGGAGTAGAAGAATCAAACAACACTTGAAGATCACCCAACAAATACAATCCAGATCCTTCAGGAGTATGAGTTGCATAATACTTAAGAACTAACTCATATAGAGTTACCAAATCCTGATGATCTACAAGATGTAGAATCTGTTGAAGAAATGTAAAGGATATGAAAGTTTTATTCAATCTGTAAATGGTATTAACTTGACCATTTTTACTTAACTCCCAATGAACCAAAACATCTCTAGTTCCTACAGGCCAATCATCAGATGATCCTTCCCGTATAAATGAAGCATCAGAAGCATTCACATTGATAAGACTTTGTTTGGAATGTGAAGATCTGACTTTGGCCATCCTCTTGCCTCTTCTTCCAGGAACATAAATAGCATCATGAATTGCTGCTTCAACAGAATCACCTTCTGCAGCATCAGTTTCCACTAATGGAGTATCCAATTGTTCATCAGTAGAATCTTGAGAAGATTCAAGTGCAGCAGAGGCATATTGTTCATCCATAGCCTTCCTTATTTGTTTATTTCTAGCAACTTGAATTTCAACTTCTCTTGTCTTCAGTTCATGAAATCTTGCAAGCTCAGCTTTTTGTTCAGCTTCTTGTTCCTTAGTCAACCTCCTAGCAGTCTATTCACCCAATCTTTCCTGCTCCAATTGTCTCCTAGTTCTCTTTCTAGTTGGAGCATCTGATGTTATCACTTTTGCTTTACCTTTATCCACATAAGCAGCAACATGTGGTAAATCAGCAGAAGTATCAGGTAAAGATACTTGTTCAGCAGCAATAGGAATATTCACAGATGAAACAGCATCAACATTGAGGAGAGGAATATTCTTAGAAGCACCCATTCCAGCTTTGTCATTCCTAGCCTTGATTTTGTTATAAATCTCAACTAGTTTGTCAAATGGAAGTCCCCACACTCTTGATTTGGACCAAGCAGTATTAAATAATTAACTGCTTTGACTTCTCACATATGTTCTCATATAATCTCTCTGCTGTGCTTGAGTCATAGGTTTATCTCTTTTAGCTTTGGCTTTTAACTCATCTACTACCTTCTTCCTCATCTTTAACACTTTCACAATCTCAGAATCATAGTCTTTCTCCTCTACCCTTTTACCAATAATATCAGCAGCTACATCAGGATTATCAAGCATTAGTTGTCCAATCTGCTGCCAATCTGACTCATCAAACTCTAGAACAGCTGCATTCAATTCCCTTTGTCTTTCAATGGGTAAGGTAGAAACATATCTTTGAGTGACTGTATCTAATTCTGCATCAAACTTGGCTTGTACTTCCTCAGCTAGATTAGCACTCTTCTTATAATCTTCCCATTCTTGAAATAGGTTTTCTTGTACAGCTCTATCTTCAGCTGTTACAAGCTCATCCAAATCATCATGAGGAACATTATCTGCAGCAATATCATCATGAGAAACATTCACATCTGTCATAGGTTCATCATGTACATCTTGAACCTCTCTATAAGAAGAAACTTGTGGATTATCAGATGAATGATGAACAGGAGAATTCAAATATTCTTTCCCTGCTACAAAGTATGCTTCTCCTGATGTATTTCCTTTATCAGCAGATTGATCAGCAGCAACCCCACTTATTGATTGTTTCTCCTGAAGTATATCCACAGCTTCAGTCATCAGCACATCATCATCACCACCAGTCACTTTTGAAGTTGCAGCAGCTTTCCTTGCCAAATACTGTCTTGTACTTCTTCTTCTGTGGACTAGTATCTTTGGTTTAGATTGAGGTACTTCAGCAACTTTAGGAGGAGCAACATTAGACTGTCTAGCAACTTCAGCTAGAATCTCAAGTGAATCCAAATTTGCCTCCTTTGCAACTTCAGCATAATCCAATCCATCCTTACTTTGCTTCTGCTTACTCAGCTGTGCCTCCAAATCTTGAACCTTGCTTTTCAAACTTTTAATTTCTTCACCAAGAGTAGTCTTTGTCTTAGCAAGCTCTTTCTGGAGATCTTCAATCATTTTCATGTACCTGTTAAGAGAATCATATACAAAAGTGAAGTAATAGGGTCCTCTTCTCTACCAGCCGATTGCTCAGTGGTATATGGAGCTTCATTGAACCTAGCAGGAAAAACAGACTCATGTACAACATTAGGAGAACCTTCATTAATTTGCTCTCCCAAAAGACTAGGTGAAGGTAGTCTAGTAAGCTCAGGTTCAAGAGTCTGAAAGTTACCTTCAAACTCATGAATTTGCTCATCTGGAACATCCTGAGCTGGTGAAATGGTAGGACTAGGTGACATATGTACAGGGGTAGGTGGTGGTAAGTCAGCAGAATCAGGTAATGGTTCAGCAATTGTAGCTGGCTCTTCCTCCATTACCACTGAAGGATTACCATCAGCAGCAGCATTAGGAGCAGGCATATCACCAGCATCATCACCCTCAACTACATTGGCATTGCCTTGTGGCAACATAGCTTCCAACATAGGATGATGTTCCCCAGTATAATTAGTTTTCATTGAGGCAAACAACTTAGAACCTAGACTTTTAATAGGTATATGGGTTCTATCTTCAGTGGTTATGTCTAAAATTATTTGTAAGAATCTAGGGTACATTAAGAACTTATGCTGTTGCTTATCTATATTTTCTAGCATATTATCAAAAATAAACTTAGAAAAGTTATAAGTTTGACCCTTAGAAAGACAAACAATACCACAACCCAATTGCAGAGAGAACTGGTTCCATCCACCGTACTTGTTGCTGATACATTGAAGCAGCAGATGCACCAAATACCTCCACTTAGGACAAAATTGATTCTTGTGCCACTTGGATGTATCAGTACTTTGATATACAGCTTCTCTTAGCCCAGCAAGAATCTCTGCAGTGTTGGAATGATACACACCATTTTCATCATCCAACTGAAGCTTTGTCCTAATCAACCCTTCTGTCACCACATACTCTACACCATTAAATTGAATTCTTCATGTCCCTTTGCCTTTTTCAGAATAGCATACTTGTTATGGTCGCCTTTCAATTCGAGTTGTGCCATTGGAATAATCGTGCGTGAGACGGTTATGAATTATACAGAAAATAATGGGTTTAAAAGGAGTGATAAGCGAATAATTTTGTTTAAGAATAGATATGCAAAGTGGGTTAAATTTGGAAGTTCCCCAATCGTGGTCAAAATTATCGGAACAAATTATTGACCAAGTCTGACAAGTAGTTTAAAAACTTCCAATTTGAAAATTTTCCCTTCAGCAGAAATGAAAGTCAAATCTACTGAAGAATGGTCAACATCAGCAGAATCAACCAAAAGTAAAAATATCTTTGGTCAATATCTTGGTTTTACTGTGCCACCCAACTCGCATTAATTATCGTAACTCCTAAACTTGGCTTATTTAATCACCCTCAAATCACATCTCAGTCACCAATTTACCCCAAATCATCTTACAAACCCTAATTTTCCAATTAACCCCAATTCTTCACCAAAACCATGTCATCACACCCAGAAAACTCAGATCCAAATTCCTCTTCTCCATCAGCAGAAGAAGATTTACCACCATATCCTTGGGAGCTTGATGGTTCTGACTTTGAAAGGGCACTGGAGAAACGATGGGATGCACAAGAAAGACAATGGAACGCTCATAGGAAGGGTGAACCAAGCAATGTACCCATTCCTGCTGAGAGAGAGCTTGTCTCTCCCTTCATCTATACATCTGATGAAGACTCTTCAGAGGAAGAAAATGAAGATCTAACCTTTCTTCCTCCTTCCACGCCAGAGAGATCCCAACCAAGATCAAGTAAGAGGGATCCATCTCTTCCAACATCACAAAATTTGGTGTTGGATCTTCCTGCTCCAGAACCTGGTCTTCCACATCAAGAACATATTGGACAGAGCAAGAAGGATGAAATCATACGTAAGGGAAAGGAGAAGCTGAAGTAGATGATTGAGGAATGTTGCCATGGAACAAAGTTCTTGAGTGTTTTCTTGACTTTGATTCATGAGCATCTTCACAGTCTTCCTTCTCTTCTTTTTCCATTTTCATCTTCAGCTTCATCATTGTACTTGTCATAGCCTCAAGTATTTTGTAATAAGTGATAGAAGCTAGTAGTACTTAATTAGCCAAATAGTAGTACTTAATTAGCCAAATGTTTAGGAATGATCATTGTAATTCAGTTGAAACTTTGAATGTATGCTGTAACTTGTTTCTATGAATGAATGAAAAGATCTTCTTAATTTATCAACTTTGTAAGACCTTCAGCATAATCGACTTATCAGTAGAAACCATGTTTCAGCATTTTTGACCACTTTCCTTTGACTTCTGCTCTTGGTGACTTTAACATGAAACTTACATTCTCAGAACATCTGCAAAACAGACATCAAACAAGCAAATACACCAAACAACTTGCAAAATAGTTAATGGGTTAGTGTTAAAACTCAGAAATTATTCAACTTATACAAATCTACAAAGTTTACACTCACAATCCTCCCCTGAGGCATATGCCTCCCCTGAGGCTTATGCCTCCCCTTAAACTTTGCAGTTGAGGGTTAAGCATTCCAATATGGACCACCAAATATTGAAACCTTGGTCCATCAAATGCTTTAGTTAACAAATCTGCCACATTTTCATTTGTGTGAATTTTGACCACTTTAACCAAATGTTTTTCATAAGCATCCCTGATAAAGTGGTGCCTGATTTCAATATGTTTGGTTCTATTATGAAAAACTGGATTTTTAACAATACAAATGGTACTTTGATTGTCAATGAAAATGGTAGTATTCATAAAGTTATACCCATAATCCAGCAATTGATTCTGAATCCATAGAACCTGTCCACAACAATTTGCAGCAGCAACATACTCTGCTTCAGTAGTAGAGGTAGCAACAATGGTCTATTTCTTGCATTGCCAAGAAATCAGTCTTCTGCCAAGGAATTGGCAACCTCCAGTTGTGGATCTTCTATCCAAATTTGCACCAGCATAGTCACTGTCACTATAAGCTGCTAGCTGAAATGGAGACTCTTTGGGATACCAAAGACCTAATTTGGGTTGACCTTTTAGGTACTTAAAATCTTTTTAACAACATTCATATGAGATGTAAGTGGAGTGACTTGGTGCCTTGAACATGCACTCACAGCAAATGTAATATCAGGTCTTGAGGCAGTCAAATACATCAATGAACCAATCATTGACCTGTATAAATGTACATTCACAGGTAGATCAGAATCAAGATTGTTCTTTGGTTTGGGAGCCTCATAGGGAGTAGTGGCAGTCCTGACATTCTCTATAGCAAACTTGGACAACATATCTTTTACATATTTCTCCTGATGTATGAAAATACCATCAGATTTCTGCTGAACCTGTAAACCCAAAAAGAAAGTGAGTTCTCCCATGGCACTCATCTGAAATTCACCCTTCATCAGATCTTCAAACTCTCTACACCATGCTTCTTTGGTTGAACCAAAGATAATATCATCCACATACACTTGCACAAGAATAATATCCCTTGAATCTTTCTTGAGGAATAGAGTCTTGTCAATGGCACCTCTTCTGTAACCATTCTTCAGTAGAAATGTGGAAAGTCTAGCATACCAAGCTCGGGGAGCTTGATGAAGTCCATAGAGAGCTTTAACAACCTTGTACACATACTCAGGATGATCAGGATCTTCAAATCCCTTGGGTTGAGTCACATAAACCTCCTCTTCAATCTCACCATATAAGAAAGCACCTTTAACATCAATCTAATAAACCATAAAGCCCATGTAAGAGGCATAGGCCAAAAATTTACGTATAGCTTCAACTCTGGCCACTGGTGCAAAGACTTCATCATAGTCAATGCCTTCCTCTTGTCTAAATCCTTGAGCCACTAGTCTTGCTTTGTTCTTCACCACAATACCCCGTGCATCTCTTTTATTCTTCAGAATCCATTTAGTCCCAATGGCATATTTACCATCAGGAAGAGGAACCAAAATCCAAACCTGCTGATTCTTAAATTGCAGCATCTCCTCTTGCATTGCCTCAAGCCAACTTGAATCAGCCAGTGCTTGAGGAACACTAGTGGGTTCTATCTGAGAGAGAAAGCATGCAAACAGACAATGTTTAAAGTCTGTGTGATTGTTCCTCTTTTGATTGTAGACATAAGAGATGAAAGCAACTTCACCATATTTTGTATTCTTGACAGTGCTTCTAGTTCTTACAGGGTCTTTAGGATCTCCAATAATCTTTGATAGGGGATGAGCATTATGAATCCTTTTTGTAGCTGTAGGTGGAACATCAATTTTGGCATCAAGGTTGGTGACTGTAGGCCCAAACTCAGTATCATAAGAAGCTGAGTGAAACAAGCCAGGCTTTGGCTGATAATTCCCAAGATCAGAAGGACTTGGAAATCTTGTAAATGGCTTATCAAAGTCTGCTGAAACTTCATTAGAGATGGGAGAGTGAACATCAGCAGAATCAGCATCTGGGATCTTATCAGTGGGAAGAGGTATGCCTTCAGTAGAATTAGCAGCAGTATCCTTGTTTCCACTGACTGCTTGAGCTGACTGATGTAGGATAGCTTCAGTCTCTTGTGTAACCTTTTCATGGAGTTTCTGAGCTTCCTTAGAAGCAGCATGTTCTTGCTTCTTCAGTCTTGCAAGATCCTCTGCATAATGTGACTCATCATCTTGTTCAGCAGCAGAGTGATTACCTACAAAATGGTTAGGTGGAAAAGATGGTACAACAATGGTATTCTCTTCTGGCTCAGACTCACATTCTGAGTCATCATCCATGGAACCTGCAGGGTTAGAGTTTGGATCTTTGGTACCTGCATTAGGATTAGAAGCATGCCTAGTATAACCCAAATAGTCAGTCAAATAGTCTAGGTCAAAATACCAAGAATGGCCTTGTCCCTGAATATTAGGTTGATCTTCAAGAAATCTTAGATCAAGGGTCTCTTCAATCCTTTTAGCATTCAGATTATAAACCCTATAGGCCTTGCTATGAGCTGAATAACCAACTATATATCCTTCATCAGCTTTCCCATCAAACTTACCCAGTATATCAGCAGTATTCAATATAGTCACTTTACAACCAAAAGGCTTAAGGTAATGTATGTCTGGAACTTTCCTGGTGAGAAGTTCATAAGGTGTCTTAACATGAAGTCTAGTGATGGATACCCTGTTCAAGACATGACAAGCAGTACTTACTGCTTCAGTCCAAAACATTGTGGGTAGTTTGGAGTCTGCAAGCATTGATCTTGCTGCCTCAATGAGGGTTCTATTTTTTCTTTCAGCAACCCCATTTTGTTGTGGGGTTCTTGGAGTACTATAGTCCCTTCTAATCCCCTTAGACTTACAGAATTCTATGAATACAATATTTTTGAATTCTGTACCATTGTCACACCTAATTCCTTTAACCTTTTTATTCAGCTGGTTTTCAACTAAGATAATGAATTCTTTCAAAATTGGAGTTGTTTCATCTTTAGTTTTTAGAAAGAATACCCAGCAAAACCTGCTATAATCATCTGTGATAACCAGGCAGAAGTACTTGTGATCAATACTTCTAATAGGAGTTGGACCAAAGAGATCCATGTGCAGCAACTGAAGAGGTTCAGAAATGGTGCTCACAGCTTTGACTGCTTTGTAAGAGGCTCTGTGTTGCTTTCCCTTGTTGCAAGCAATACAATTGTGTTCATTGGTGAAGAGTTTAGAAGGAAGGCCCTTAACAAGACCAAGTTTGGACAACTTGTTGATAGTCTTGTAATTCACATGTGCCATTCTCCTATGCCATTTATTAGATTCATCCAGGGAAGCTTTGGCTACCAAACATGTTAGATCACCTTCTGGCTTGACATCATTCAGATTGAATGTGTATAAGTTGAAGGTTCTAGGAACTCTCAGTAATACAGTTGTGTCTTCTGGGAGTTTGAAGTCCTTGGAAAGTACAAGACACTCATCTTCAGAGAAGAAAACCTTATTCTTAGTGTCACAAATTTGTGATACAGAGAATAGATTAAAATGCTCCAGTTCCTTCACATAATAAACATTTTCAAAATCTAACAAGGGTGTCTTAATTGTTCCTTTCCCTGTAATTTTGTCATCTCCACCACCAAAGGTGACAGTGCCTCCTCCCTCTATGGGCTCAAAGTCATGCATCTTGTCCTTGTTCCCTGACATACTTCTAGAACAACCACTATCAACAATACCAACTTCAGTACTTTTCAAAGGATGTTCCTACAACAACAACAAAAATTATACAATATTAGTACACATTGGAGACTCAAGTCATTGCTGACTTGAGCCTGCCTTGTGGATCATTAGTAATAGGCCATGTAGATGTTTTAGATCCACCATTGTTCTTGGGCCTGTATTGCATATTGGGTCCCTTCTTTGTCCAAGAACAACCTACTGAGGGCTTCACAGCAGTATTCCTATACCCACCACCATAATACATTGAGTCAAAGTAATTAGGCCAATAACCATTTGAAAAGAAAGAACTAGTGGGTCGAACATATGGTCTAGTACTGGTTCTTCTCCATGAAGAATGTGATTCAGCAGAATTGGGTTTCTGCAGATGTGGAACATAAGAGGGTATTTCACTAACATTCTTCCACATTTGCCTAGATTTTCTTTGACTAACACATTCACCCATTCTTTGCTCATGAAATGTACAATCCTTAATCAAGTGATATTTACTTCCACAAACAAAACACTTCTTCCTTTTAGAAGATTTATTCAAACCAAAAGAAGTTCCATAACATGAAAAAGTATTCAAATCACCATGACAAACAGAATTGTTTTTAACAAAACCAAAAGTATTATTATGCAAAGAATTTAAAAACAAGTCTTCAGTAGAAACTGTCTTGTTATCAGCAGCAACTCTAGAAGGCTTGTGGGGAGTCTTGGGTGATGTCTTTGGTATGGTCTTGGGTGTGGTCTTGGGCAGGTCAGACTTCTCACTTGAATCACAGCTGACAAATGAGGTAGACCCTTCATCAGAAGACTTGTCACTGTTACAACAAGAGACAAAGTCAGTAGATTTAATAATAGGGTCTGGTATGTCAGTTGACTTTTTACCATAGAGATGGTGTGATCCATCAAAGTCAGTAGGTATGGATAGGTCTATAGGCATGTGTTCCCCTCTTATAGGTCCAGGGACAGCATTCATTCCCCCTTCCTTAACATATTTAACAGGTGTTTGATAAGCTAAGGCTGGTTCAGGGTCAAAAACACTAGACATATCAGGATATGTTAACTCTTCAGGGTCTATATATTTCTTATATCCCAATGCCTTTCTAGACCTAACAGATTGGCGACCATCAATTAATTTACTTAAATTAGATGCCCGTTCCTGCCATTTCATACGACCAGCTGTCTCTTTATCTAATTTAGCTTGTAATTCTTGTTTTTCCTTTTCTAAGTCAGACTTTTCCTTTTCAGTACGTCTTAAGTCTATCTTAGCAATTTCTAACTCACTCTCTAGTACCCTTATCTTTTCATCATATTTAACTTGATTCTTTTGAAACCAAATTTTTTGTTTCTCTAAAGTTTTTAAAGCCATTTTATAAGACTCTAATTCAACATAACACTCATTGTATTTTGGTTTCAATTCATCAAGTTCTTGTTTAAGCTCATTGTATCTTACACTACATCCAAACACACAGTTGTGTACCTGAGAGATTCCTATCAAGGAGACTTGCTCCTTCTTGTCTTCTGAAGGTAAGTATGCCAGCAGATTCACTTGTGAAGAAGTAGAAGCTTCCTCTCCAGCAGGTTCATGGTCAGCCCAATCAATTTGGTGATCCAGAGTCACCATAGCCTTTGGAGGTACAGTCTTGGTATTCCCTGCTTCCACTGGATAAGAGCCATATCTAACTTCATCTCCAGCCTTTCTCTCCTTGCATTCTCTTGAAAAATGTCCCACTTGACCACAAGTGTAGCATTTAACCTTCCTTCTATCAAACCTTGCTGCCTCTCTTCCATTAAAACCAAACTTCCTTCCAGACTTGGCTTCAAACCTTTTAATGTTCATGGAGATCATTGCAAGCTCCCATTTCAAGTGCATCTCCTCCATCTCCAATGGATCCACCTGTTCAAAATCCTCATAAGCAAGAAACTGCTGATGCTCATATTCAGCCACAAATGAATGAATAATATCCTCCAACACACTACTGGATTTTGATTTAGGAGCAGATTGAGTATTGGTTTGAGAAGATGCTCCTGATGAATATGAACTTGAGGCTTGATGCACAGGTTTTATAGAGGCACCAACAAATGCAGAATGAGTGGATGGACGAATGGGACTTCTAACATCAGGCTCAAGGGATTTAAGCCTATTGTAGAGGTCATCAAAGGACATCATGTCCAACCCACCTTTGGTCTTGAGAGCAATACAAACTTGTAACCAAGATGGCGGCAGAGATCTCAGAAATTTAGCATTACAGTCCTCATTATCGGGTCTAGCCTTCAACTGATTAAGTTGACTTAATATTCGATGAAACCTGTCATAACCTTTATGAATTCCCTCTTCTTCAGATATCTGAAATTCTTGGAACTTTTGCTTCAGCATAGACTTCTGCAACCTTCTTGATTCCTCATTCCCACCAAATCTTGCTTTTATAGCCATCCAAATGTCCTTGGCATCCTCCATAAAATGGAAGTCACCCATGTGGTCATCTGGTATAGCTTGGAGCAGAATTGTTCTGACTTTACTCTCCCTCTGCACAGCCAGAATCTCTTCAGCAGTTTTGGGACCTATAATAGTAACAACTCCATCGGCATCTGTAACATGCTTCTTTAGACTATTCCCCTTTTTGACAATCTCCCATAGATTCCAATCTATGTTAGTGATCCAGTTCTGCATCTTCATTGACCACAGATGATATTCATCAGCATTCTTCAAGTATGGAAACTTAGCATTACTGTTGGAGAGGTTGAGTTGTTGAAGAGAAGTGGTGTTAATGTTATGGGTTGTATCAACATCATCATCAGATCCAGGCATGTTTGTAGATTTGTTTGGATTCTTAAGGTGTAAGATGTGTGTTTCTTAGTATGACAGAGACTCTCTCGAGGCTCTGATACCACTTGTTGAGCTATAAGACCTTGATAGATCTTCTTGAGCACTCTAGAATCGTTAGTAATGTCACTGTAATCAATAACACACTAATAGACAATCTCTGCAACTTGTATTTATAAAGCGGAAACAAAACACAAGCTTGATACTAAGAACTCTTGATCCTCTATGGATCTTTTAATTATAATAAAAGTATTCACTAAAAGTTATTCAATACATAATTGTGTGTTCCTTTTATACACAAGGAACTCTAAACCGTTTCTCAAGAAACGTATATACTAAAACTTCTAAAAGATATGCATTATCACTTCCTAAATAAACTCATGCATATCCAAACTACATTACATAAAATACGGAAATACTATATCCGCAGAAACTAATAATGCTTCAGCAGGAACTATGTCTTCAGCAGATATACTGCTTCAGTAGGAACTAACTCTTCAGCATTCAGCAGATATACTGCTTCAGCAGGAACTAACTCTTCAGCAGTATCCTTCAGCAGAAACAGCAGCAGAATTCTTACTTCACAGAATTCCCAACAGGTTATGTATTCCCTTTAGCATTCAAGAGACATTATGCAAGTGATGTTTTAAACATAACGTTTTGATTTTGTATTCTCAATGTGAGACGAAAAAATATTTGTCCTATTTGTGAGAAATTTTTGGAAAAATTTGTCATGGGGTGTTTTAGCAAACATGTTTACACTTAGTAAGAATGCAATTCCTAACTATGGGGAACATGATTAGTTTTGTTAAACACCTAATTTCATGCATGAGTTTCTTAAGTTAATGCATAACCCTAAGTTTTTGTTTTTGTGCAAAAATAGAATTCCTAGACTCAGATCAGGATTGTAATCAAGTTTAGAATACTTACAATGATGATTGATTTGCAATGCAAGTGAAAGGAAGGCCAAGAAATCGTAGGTATGGATGGATGGTAAAGTGAATAGTAACAGTTTGGAAGTGGTGGTATGAGATAATGGGTGTTTGGTTTAATATAAACAAAAAAAAAATGTTTCTGCAGGTCGGCGGATACGGCGGATCCCTGAAATGGGTTCCGTCCATTGTGTCTGAGGGTTCCGCCGACCCTGCTGAGAAAAATAGTTATGGATTTGTTTTGATTTTTGTGATTTTTGTCTAATGTTCAGAACTACAACGTAGGTTCCATGAGTCCTAAGCCTAGCCTAAGAAGGTTAAAAGGTTCACGTTTAAGGGGTTTTGTGAGAATGTCGGCTATGTTGTCTTCAGAAGAAACTTTCTCAATTGAGATATTTCCTTATTGAACGTTGTCACGAAGGAAATGATGACGGATTTCAATATGTTTGGTACGAGCATGTTGAACCGGGTTTTTGCTAAGATCAATGGCACCTTTGTTGTCACAAAGAATTGTGATGTCGTTAAGTTGAATTTCGTAGTCGACAAGAGCTTGCTTCATCCAAAGAGCTTGTTGACATGCCTTTCCGGCCGAAACGTATTTGGCTTCCGTTGTTGAGATAGCAAGAGCCGTTTGCTTCTTAGAGAACCATGAGGTGAGACAATGTCCAACAAAAGTACAAATACCACTTGTACTTTTTCTATCGACATAGTCACCGGCATGATCCGAGTCGGCATACACTATGGTGTCTATTCCCGTTCCTTTGGGATACCATAAACCTAAATGTGTAGTGCCCTTAATATACCTAAAAATCCTTTTAACGGCTTCGAGATGAGTAGTCTTAGGATCTTCTTGAAAACGAGCACATAGACAAACACTAAACATAATGCCGGGTCTACTAGCTGTTAGGTAAAGTAGACTACCAATTATACCTCTATATTTAGTGCTATCTATGGATTCACTTTCCTCATCCTTAGTGAGTTTAGTTTCCGTGGACATGGGAGTTTTGATTGGTTTTGAATCTTCTAATCCAAATTTCTTAAGCATGTCCTTAATATATTTAGATTGATTAAAGAAGATACCATCTTCTAGTTGTTTAATTTGGAGTTCTAGGAAAAAGTTGAGTTCTCCCATCATACTCATTTCAAACTCGTCATGCATGATTTTTGAGAAATCCACACATAATTCTTGACAAGTTGATCCGAATATAATGTCATCAACATAGATTTGGACTATGATAATATGTGAATCTTTCTTCTTAGTGAAGAGAGTATTATCAACTAAGCCCATGGTATACTTATGGTCAACAAGGAAGGTTTTAAGTCGATCATACCATGCTTTTGGAGCTTGCTTAAGTCCATAAAGAGCCTTTTTAAGTTTGTAAACATGATTTGGTTTTTCAAAATCGATGAAGCCCGGTGGTTGAGCAACATACACTTATTCATTTATGACTCCGTTTAGAAATGCACTTTTGACGTCCATTTGAAAGAGTTTAAAATTGTGTGCACATGCATATGCAAGTAAGATTCTAATTGACTCAAGCCTAGCAACCGGAGCAAAAGTTTCATCGTAGTCAATGCCTTCTTGTTGGTTATATTCTTGTGCAACTAGCCTAGCTTTGTTTCTAGATACAATTCCATTTTCATCCATTTTATTATGAAATACCCATTTTGTCCCGATTATAGTTTGACTCTTTAGTTGAGGAACTAATGTCCATACATCATTCCTAACAAATTGGTTTAACTCTTCTTTCATTGCAATTACCCAAGACTCATCTTTAATGGCTTCATTAATGTTTTTCGGTTCAATGGTTGACACGAAACAAAAGTAGTTGCTTTCATTTTGAACTTTTGACCTTAGTGTTCTTTCGTTAATGTTGCCTATGACACCATCTAATGGATGACTTTTAGATTCTTTGACATTGACAAGTTCTTTGTTTAATAGTTCATCTTCCTTGTCATTACCTAAAATCTCTTGACTTTCTATTGCTTGGCTTTCAACTAAGTCATCATCTACCAAAGGTGATGTCTTAGAGGGAGGTGGACTCTCGTCAAATGTTACGTTCAACGATTCCTCGACTCTTAAGGTTTCTTTGTTCAAAACAATGTAAGCTTTACTATTTTGTGAATATCCAAGAAATACACCTTCATAAGACTTTGGGTCAAATTTGGTGAGATAATCCTTGGTGTTAAGAATGAAACATTTACTCCCAAACACTCTAAAGTATCCTAATGTAGGCTTTTTACCTTTATATAGTTCATAAGGAGTTTTATTCAAAAATGGTCTAATTAAGACTCGATTTAAAATGTACGTTGATGTGTCAACGGCACTACACCAAAACTTTTGTCGAATGTTTTGTTCATTAAGCATTGTTCTACTCATCTCTTGCAATGTCCGGTTTTTACGTTCTACTACACCATTAGATTGAGGAGTACGTGGAGCCGAAAAGTCATGAGTAATACCATTAATATCACAAAAGTTTCCAAATTGAAATTCATTATCAAATTCACGACCGTGATCCGTTCTAATAGACACAATATTAGACCCTACTTGGTTTTGAATTTTCTTACTTAGAATCTCAAATTTATCAAAAGCTTCATTTTTACTTTTCAAAAATTTTGTCCAAGTATATCTTGAGTAATCATCAACTATGACCAAAGTGTAGAAGTTACTTCCATAACTTTGTATAGCGGATGGACCAAATAAATCCATATGCAAAAGTTCTAGACACCTAGATGTAGAAACCAAGTTTTTAGCCTTATAGCTACTATGGACTTGTTTACCGACTTTGCAAGCATCACAAAAGTGTTGGTCGTATTTCAACTTAGGTAGGTTTCGAACTAAGTCTTTGGAGGAGAGGTTTTGAATGAGTCTCATGTTAGCGTGTCCTAAACGTCTATGCCATAAAGTTGAAGATTCATCTAATGAGGTAAGACAAAGTTTGTCTCTAGATGTTGGATCCATCTTCATGACATATACGTTGTTCTTAAGGACACCTTTGGCTATGGTTATACCACCTTTAAGTATTTTGCTTCCGTTTTCACTAAAAAGGACATTATACTTATTACGACAAAGTTGACTAATACTAAGAAGATTAAAACCTAAGTTATCAACATGAGCTACATCATCTATAAAAAGGGAGTCATGAGAGATTGTACCTTTTCTGATGATTTTGCTCTTAGATTTACTACCAAACGTAACATTACCTCCGTCACATTTGTGATAAGTAGTGAAGAGGCTTTTGTTACCCGTCATGTGCCTTGAACAACCGCTATCTTTAATCCATTCATCCGGTTCCAAACAAACTTTGAGACACACCTTTTTTATGAAAAACACTAACATTTGGTCCCCAATTTCTCATGGGTCCATTTTGGTTAAGCATACCATTAACTTGTTCCAAGTATGAAAATAGAACATAAGGGTTCCATGACATGTAATTTGGAGTTTGGTAATGTCCATAAGTGTTTTGGTTCCAAACATGTTCGTAGTTTGGTCGAGCGTTGAAGTTGCTCTTTGGAAAGGGGCGTTTGGGAGTTGGAGTCTTAGGTCTTGGTTGAGTAGTCTTAGCTCTAAATTCGTTTTTACTAAGTCCTACTCCAGCTTTAAAAGCAGATTTTGTTCCATTTTTACATGTGACTTTAACGAATTTTGAACGATCCCATGTGGATGGTGTTACTACTGCAGCAGACTTGGCGGAACCTTCGGGTCCAACGGGCGGAACCCTGGATTGGGTTCCGTCTGTTCCGCGGGCTGCTGTAGCAGTTTTGTTAGTTTCTTGTGCAATCTTTTCTTGTTTCGTTTGACCCTTTGAAGTTTCTATTTTCATGAATCCTAGTCCTGTTTTATCAAAGGGTGACTTTTGAATTTTCATAATTTCATCCGCACAAGAAATGCTCTTATCAAACTTCTTAAACTTTGTGGTTTGTTTTATTAGATCATTTTGAGTAATTTTAAGTTTCTCAACTTCGAGTTTAAGTTCTTCACATGATTTGCAAGATGTGTCAATACCTTTACTCCTTTCTAATCTCTTAGCTTTTTCTTTTAATTCATAAACTTCATTTTCTAAAAACTCCTTTTTAGTTTTCAAAAACTTATTTTTGTTTATGATTTTTAAGCTCAATTCATAAAGTTTAATATATTCTTTTTGTAAGGTGTCATCATCAATAGAGGAGTAAGATGAGTCGGAGAGTACCTCATTTGAGTTTTGAGCCATGAGAGCAATATCATCATTCTTTGGCTCATCGTCATCTCCTTCATAGTCACTCCAAGCACCACCCACAAAAGCTTGTTGAGGTTTACTCTTGGGTGGCTTTGGACATTCTCCTACAAGATGACTTGTGTCTCCACACCTATAGCATTTCCTTTCTACCTTTTCTTTCCTATCATCACGATCTTTTCGGAAAGTTTTCTTGTCATCTTTAGGTTGCCTTACAAACTTCCCTCTTCTACGAAAGAACTTCTTGAAGTCTCTAACGGCCATAGCATATTCCTCATCATCACTATCCGAAGTAGATTCTTCATCATCACTTGATTGGACTCTAGCTTTCAAGGCAATGGACTTAACTTTTTCTTTCTTGCCTCTAACTAGTTCCAAATCTTTTTCCATTACCATTTCATGAACTTTGAGGTTTTCAATTAGCTCGTCAAGTGACATGCTTGAAAGATCTTTGGATTCTTCAATTGCCGTCACTTTTGCTCTCCACTTTGGATGGAGTGCTCTAAGAAATTTCCTGACAAAGTTCTTACTACAAAAAGATTCATCAAGTGCTTTAAGTGAAGTAATAATAGTGTTAAACCTAGCAAAAGCATTATCAATAATCTCATCTTTGGAAATAACAAATTGTTCATATTGTTGAACAAGAAGATCAATTTTGTTATCTTTAACTTGTGAGTTTCCTTGATGAGTGACAATTAAAGATTGCCAAATATCTTTGGCGGTTTTACACATAAAGACTCTTTCATATTCTTTCTTAGGCAAAGCATTGTAAAGCATCATTTTAGCTTCATTATTTTTACCAATCAATTTCTTTTGATCATCATCTTTAATGTTAGTAACTATGTTATCACCATCAATGATTATATACCATAAATCTATATCTTTAGATTTCATGTAAGTTTCAAAACGGTTTTTCCAATATATAAAACCATTTGCTTCAAAAAGTGGTGGTCTTTGCATAGATTGCCCTTCTTTGTAATTTTCAAAATCCATGGATCGTTTCAAGTTTTAAAACACAATATATTTTAAAAGCTTGAGTAACGTAGCTCTTGATGCCAATTGTGGAAAACTAGAAGGGGGTTGAATAGTTTACCGTTTAAAATCTTTTTAACTTGTTGAGTTAACTTTGAAACTTTCCGTTTGATCAAATATATATACACAAACACAATATATAACATGCAAGTAAATGAAAGAAACGATCAAACCACAACACGAGTATTTATCGTGGTTCGGCTACAAGGACTCTTTTTCCTTGCCCTACATCCACGCCCCGAGTATCCAACTCGAGAGTTTCTTTCACTAGTCAACAAGCTCCTTTCACCGGCGGAGAAAACCTTACACGTCGCTTATACTTTTACCGACACTAAGCTAGATGTCGAGTTCTTTACCAAGGGTACAACCACTCCCGTTAGTTCTTTTACAAGGGTACAACTACTCCCAATACACTTTGTATTTTGAGGACTAAAATACTAACCGATCACTACTGAAAATACACAATCAAATGAAGTGTAAACTACACAAGTCTACACAATGCTAAGCTAACAAGTCTTGCAACGTTGGGTTGAATACTTGTTACTTTTTATGAACTCGTGAATCTCTTTGCTACAAAAAGAAACTTCACATATGAAATGTTAAAGGGTTAGATGAAAGAATGAATGAATGTGTGTAAATATGATGTAGAGTGATAAGCCAAAAATCAACTTGTGGCTTAGTATTTATAGCAAAGCCTTCTGCAGGCCTGGCGGATACGGCGGCTTGCAGTTGGTTTTGCAATAAATCTTGCAAACCAAACAATGTCACATCTTATTACACCTTGCAAACCAAACAATGTCACATCTCATTACACCTAGTCAAACACAAAACTTGCAAGCAAACACATAGTTAGTCAAACACATTTTCTTTCCATAAATGTATATTGACAAAACTTGCCATAAATGTGATGTGACATTTCTATTTTAAGAAATAAAAAGTGTTGTGTTTTATGAAATGTAAAATGTAGCAAAAGTCTAGTTTATGCAAGTCTTTAAAACTAAGATTATGTTTTACTTAGAAACTAAAGTTTACATTTTGTCGTTAACAAAACTTAGCGAAGATCGTAAAATATAAATAACGTTTTTAGGTGATATTTGTATTAACAAATATGTTGCCATTCGTAAAGCTTTTGATATACTCTACATTATAACTCGTAACAGTGAGTTGGATAAAATGTTTTTGATAACATTTATGATATGTTGGGTATTCGGATGATTATTACTATTTTAAGTTTGATTTGCATACAAGAAGCACATAAACATCTTTAGTGACTTGAGAGGCCCTAAGATTTACTTCTATACCAAAAGGGGTCTTAGACATTTATTTTTGAAAACTAAACATGAAATTGTTTAGTTGGTTGGGCTATTGGTTGGTTCGGGTGGTGGTGTGAGCAGAGCGGGTGGTTGTCAAGAGTTGCTCCACATAGGAGAACATGAAATGAAGTTCATCTCTCAAAGAGAAGATGAGGTTACGGTTTTGAAGATAACATAGGCAACTAGCACTATGCAAATCAACCGGATGGAGTTGGATAGGGTGGCCCATGATACGAGATGGAGGAGGTGGAGTAAGTGATGGTGAGGATGGTGTAGGCATGGCATAATCCATCAACTTGTAATTTTATGAAGATAGGATTCAAAGTGGTTAACATCAGCTTGTATTCGCAAGTAATTATCATATTGTGTGATTAAAAAAACGTTATAGTAAGATTTCTTAATAGTTTAAAGGGTAAACTGCAAAACTGGTCACAAACGTATCGCGAAAATGCAAAAAAGACACCGAGTCATAAAGGCGTTTAAAAAAGCCACTAACATTACGCGCAAGTGCAAAAAAGCCACTGAAAGCCAAATTCCGTTAGTTTCATCGTTAAGTGCCAAGTCACTGAGGGTAGTATCGTCATTTCACCCGTTTCAATGGTTAAACTTGCAAAGGAAGACTTAACTTCTGAAACACTATTCATCATCTTCACTCTTTAATTTTCTATTAAATTTATATTGACAACCACCACCACCACCACCACCCTCTACCACCATACAAGGATGTGGATATAGATAATACTGCATATAACATCTTCATACCGGCAAACAGGATGTTGATAAATACTGCACCAAAAAAATTAATCTTCTTTATTATTGTAAAAAAGGTTCACTATGAAAAATGAAATGCTTGTATTTGTAAGTTTCATTGCTGGATTTGAAGTTTGAAATGGTCTTGATACTAAACTCAAGTTGCCTAATCATAAACTGAGTTCATCTTAAAATGTTGTCATGTTTTCTCATTTCGAAGGGCATATTATACATGTGACTGAAAAGTCTTTGTTAAGGTTTACTCAATTATTGCCATTTTTGCGTGTCGATGTTATCTTTATCAGTAGTCAACGATGCACAGTAGTTAAAGTTGTGTTAGTAATGGAATCAATTACCGATACTTTTATCAAAAAAAGTCGATGAAAAGCTCGCGAAGTTAACAGTGGGCTACCTTAAAAATGTCTGTGACATCACTCCTGTGGTGACAAAATCCTCTTCGATCATCTTCACCAGCCATATCACCGTCTCCTATCGTCACCAGTTACCTCACCATCTCCAATCATCTTCACCGGTTATGTCACCATCACCGATCATCTTCACCGGTCATATCACCGTCGTCGAAGATCACACCATCAGTAATCATCTCACCGGTGAATTTTTCCATCATCGAAGGCATTATCGTCTAAACAATAGCATCACATTTTTTCCAGTCCATGCATGTATGCAAAAAGAACGCTTTATCGTCTAAACAAGAGGCCATCGTTCAAGCGGTTCCTGTCTTCTAAACGACAATATAATCTTTGGCCGTTGTCTTAACACGAGGGCCTTAGTTTTCCCATTCCGTAGCTCCAAAAAACCATAAACAATGTTTTACACAATACCAAGGTCCTTTGCAAGGTACTCAAGGGCACCATTCACAACACTGAAAGAGCCTAATAATGAATTAAGTGGATACATCATTCATGCTTTACCCAGTGAAAAAAATAGAACAAAAAATAAGTCAAAGACTGCCATGATTTACCCAGGGAAAATACAAAGATAAGCATAGTGGATACAACTATAAACTATATATAAGTTTGAATGACGTGTTCGAATATTTGTACTTTCCTATTCTTGTCGACGACACAACACCATACGGGTTCTAAATTCCAAGTTTTATGTTAATGTTTTTATGGAACTATAGGGACTGATAGTGACAAGTTGGAATAGTTTGAAAGTTAGTTAGAAAGCTGTTATTACCTTTTTCCCTCTTTCTCATTTTCTGTATATAAGCTGGATCAAACTCATTGTAAATGTATCAAATTTCATCATTTTGATAATAAAAACATATAATTCCGTATGGTATCAGAGCCATGAACTCGAACCCTAATTTCCCAAAAGTCCCAAACTGTTCAAACTCTAATTTTCTAATTGATTCGATTATGCAATCTTGAATCAAATTGATCAATCTTTATTCATCTTTACTTGTTCTTTGATCTTAATTGCAGTTTGTAGTTGATCAGAACACATTTTGTCATCAATTTCTTTTTCAAGCTTTCTGACGTCATCAATGGCGTCTTCTTCCTCATCTGATACAAACCAAAATAACAATTCAAATCAAAATCCTAATGTCAACATGATCAATGATCCTATGTATATTGCAAGTTCTGATCATCCTGGAATGACTTTGACTAATACTCCGTTTAATGGAAGTAATTTTTATGGATGGAGTAGAAATGTGAGAATGGCTTTAGGTGCAAAACTAAAGTTAGGTTTCATTGATGGTTCTTGTCCTAAACCACCTGTTGTTGATGTTGAGTTACAAAGATGGATAAGATGTGATTACATGGTAACATGTTAGACCTTGAATTCTATGGTAAATGAATTATCTGATGCTTTCTTGTATGCTCACTCTGCTAGTGAATTGTGGAAGGAGATTGCTGAAAGGTATGGGCAGAGTAATGGTCCATTGATCTATCAGTTAGAAAGAGAGTTGAATAAGATCAGTCAATTTAACCTTACAATTGCTTCTTATTTTAACAAACTCAAAAAATGTTGGGATGAGTTGAGCAATATTAATGGATTACCTACTTGTGATTGAGGAAAGATGAGGGAGTGTACATGTGATGTGCTTGAAAAGTTCATGTTAAGAGATAGTAATTCTAAGTTGATTCAGTTCTTGATGAAATTGAATGATGAGTATGAATCTTTTAGAAGTCAAATTCTTGCTATGGATCCTTTACCCACAGTGAATAAGGCCTATTACATTGTTCAGTAAATTAAAAAATAGAAACAAGTTACTAGTCACACATTTGAACCAACTGCTTTATTTGCTAACTTGAATAATAAGGGGTCAATTGGTGGGAGGAAAGATGTTAGAGGACCAAGAACTGATGGCAGGAATGATGGCAAGAGATACTATATTGGTTGTAACCAAGAAGGTCATACAGTTGATCATTGTTTTGAGAAGATTGGGTATCCTGATTGGTACAAAGGAAAGAAGGTCAAAAAGCAAAATAGAATGGCTGCCAATGTTATTGGTTTTGATGAGTTTTCTGGTAATGATACTCCTTTTGACTTGAGCTGTGAGAATGAGATAGGTTTGAATCAAGGAGGAGGTGTTGATCAGAAGTTAGTAGCTGGAGTGTGTCAAGAGATGATGAAAATTGTCAAGGGTAAAGGAACTGATTCTGGTGCTACTAGATATTATGCTAATGCATCACATGCAGGTATATTCTCTTGTTGCACTATTTCATTTGCATTGTTCTGTCATCCAAATATGAATATTAAGGAGGATTGGGTGACTGACACAGAGGCCTCAGATCACATGACACCACATTTTAGCCTTTTTATCTCAGTTACTTATCTCAAAGAGCCAATAATTGTCAATTTTCCTAATGGGAGTACAAAACTTGTTCACATAGTTGGTACAGTTCAATTAACACCAACCTTATTCCTGAAAAATGTCTTCTATGTCCCTGATTTTCAATTGAACTTGCTCTCAGTAGGACAACTCATTCAAAACAATCATTTGGTTTCTCATTTTTATCCAAATGATTTCTGTTTTCAAGACCTTTCAACTAATCAGATTGTTGCAGTAGGAAAAGGCTCAAGGTGTTTGTACATTTGCAAACCAACTATTGATCCTACTGCATTTTCCAAAAGTGTTTCTGATTTTAATACTTCTCATTTGAATTTTGTTCCTAGTGTTTGTTTGAATAAGGCTTCTTATAGCAATGTTGCTTCTAGGAATGTATTAGATGTTCATACATTCCATGCCAGACTAGGACATTATTCTGTTTCAAAACTATCTCACATACCATTGTATAAATCCATGGATTTCTCAAAATTTTCATGTGAATGTTGTATGTTGTCCAAACATCATAGACTACCTTTTGTTAAGAGTGATAGCATCTCCCATGTTCCTTTTCATATGGTACATGTTGATCTTTGGGGACCCTATAAAATTGCTGCTTTGAATGGTGCTCATTACTTTATCACCATTGTGGATGACAATACAAGAGCAACCTGGACTTATTTGGTGCATTCTAAGGATCAAATACCTTCATTGTTGGCATCTTTCTTTGCTTATGTCAAAACTCACTTTCAAAGTCAACCTAAGATAGTGAGATCAGATAATGGTACAGAGATTGTCAACAAAACTTGTGCTTCCTTCTTTCAATCACATGGTGTACTGCATCAAAAGTCCATATCTTACACTCCACAGCAGAATGGTAGAGTAGAAAGAAAGCACAGACATATACTTGATACAGCTAGAGCTCTTAAACTTCATGCTAATTTACCACTTAAGTTTTGGGGTGATTGCATTTTAACTGCTACTTACCTTATTAATAAGATGCCAGTCAAGGTTCTAGATTGGAAATCAACTTTTGAAAAGTTATATGGTAAGCCACCCAATTATAAACATCTAAGAGTGATTGGTTGTTTGTGTTATGCTGCTGTCACTAGACCTCAAAAGGATAAGTTTGATAACAGGGGAATCAAGTGTGTACTTATTGGTTATCCTGCTAATCAAAAGGGTTATAAATTGTATAGTTTGGACACAAAGGAGGTGTTTCTAAGCAGAGATGTGAGATTTCAGGAAGATGTATTTCCCTTTAAGCAATTTCAATCACCTACAATTGTACCTGTTTGTCCTACTTTTCCCAATTTTGAAACACATCCTTTGGAGGAACCTGAAAATGTTATTCCAAACACTACTTCATCATCTGAACCAGAAACACCTGAGTTTGCATCTACTTCTTCACTAGTGACAAATGCTGAAGAACCTATTCCAAGTAATCCTTTACCATTTGTTCCTCTTAGAAAGTCAACAAGGAATACCTCTAAACCAGCTTGGTTACAAGATTTTGTTACACCCAAAACAGCTTGTTCAGCTCAATCCTCACCAAAATACCCTTTGTTTGTCAACTCAGATTTCAAACACATTCCTTCCACTTACATAGATTTTTTAGCTAATGTAATAGCAACAACTGAACCTACTTCTTTTCACAAGCAAGTAAGCATAAAGGGTGGTCTAAAGCTATGGATGTTGAGCTTGGAGCTTTAGAGAAGAATGGTACATGGACTGTTACTGAGTTACCAGCAGGACATACTCCAATCAATTCTAAATGGGTATTTAAAATCAAGTACAAACCAGATGGTACTGTGGATAAGCTCAAAGCAAGGTTGGTGGTTAGAAGTTTTAAACAAAAGGAAGGATTGGATTATAAACACACTTTTTCACCTGTGGCTAAACTGGCCACAGTGAGAGTTTTGATTGCTTTAGCCACAGCCAAGCAATGAGCTTTACATCAATTAGATATCAATAATGCCTTTTTACATAGATATCTTGATGAAGACATTTACATGTTACCACCTGAAGGTTACACAAAAGCTTCTCCAGGTCAAGTTTGTAAGCTAAACAGGTCTTTATATGGTCTCAAACAAGCATCCAGGCAATGGAATCATGAGCTAACTAAGTTTTTGGTCAGTCTTGGGTATGTTCAATCTAAGAATGACTATTCTTTGTTTGTGAAGACTAAAGGTGAGGAGTTCACAGCTATAATAGTCTATGTGGATGAAATATTAGTCACTGGCACTTCTGATTCAGAGATCAAGTTGGTTAAAGATGGTCTTGATAAGCAATTTACAATCAAAGATCTTGGTTTGGCTAAATATTTTCTTGGTATTGAGTTGTGTAAGACAGATGATGGCATGCATCTTAATCAAAGAAAGTATATTTTGGATCTCCTAACTGATGCATGTCTCATTGCTGCTAAACCTGTCTCATTTCCTCTCCCTACACAATTAAAGCTTTCTCTTGTTAAAGGTACTCCTCTTAAAGATGCTGGAGCTTATAGAAGACTTGTTGGAAGACTTTTATATCTGACCATGACTAGGCCAGACATCTCCTATGCAGTCCAACACTTAAGCCAATTTGTATCAGCTCCAAAGGATGTCTACATGCAAGCTGCCATTCACTTATTGAAGTACTTGAAAGGAACCATCACTAAGGGGCTTTTCTATCCAATGCAGCCTCACTTACTGATGAGGCGAAAAATGATCCATTTTTAGGGGGTAATTTAAGCCCGAATTTGAATTTATTTGATCAAATATTGCCCTAAATCGTTCCTTTTGTGATTTTAGGTACTTTGGGAGTGAAATCTGGAAAAGGAAGCAATTCGGACGTTTTTGGAGCATAAAAGTGAAGAAAACGCCAAAGTCTTAATTTTCCATGCTGGGAACAGTAGGTGACGGCGTCAAGAGTAATTTCCTGACGGCGTCAAGAGCAAAATTCCATGACGGTCCAGAAGAGATTTGACGGCGTTATGAAGGTAGGGCGTCAAGAGTAAAAGTCATGACGGTCTGGAAATGATTAAGTCTTGACGGCGTCAAATGTAGATCAAGGCAGTCCGAGAAGAGTTTTGGCGGCGAGGTGACGGCGTCACAAACTTTGTCTTGACGCCGTCAGCCCTCTTTTTCTATATATAGTTTTCTAATTTTTCACATTTAAGGAGAGAAGTTTTGGGAGAAACCCTAAGTACGATTTTGGTGTAACTTTACAGGTTTTTCAAGGGTTCCAACCCCTTGATACCTTGCATGTGTAATCAAGATAAGTGTTCCTTTAATTCAATCAATATGTCTATGTGTTGGTTGTCTATATCTTGTTCTTGTCTTAATTCCATCATGCTAGGCTAGATCTATCTTGTGTTTGCTTAGATCTAATGAAACCTAGATGTTGATTATGTGTTGATTACTTGTTTATTCTTGTCTTGGATGAATGATTTATATGTTAGGCTTAAGAAAACTGGCAGATCTCCAATTGGTAACATGCTTGAACGTCTTAAGAAACATGAACCGACGCGCACTAGGTCTTTATTGGTTGTATTTAATGCATGAGCCACTGTTTACAATCCCTATAGTTGTGCTGGGCATGGTGTAGGAGGAGATAAGAGCTCATAGAATTGGGGAGTTAAGTGTGCCACCCCATGAATGGTATTAAGGAATACGATCCGTCATCCATACAATTATAACAAGTAATTAACATGTAAAAGATGTCTAGGGAGTAGTGAAATCTAAGTAAATACATTTTCTCCAATTACTGCTCACAACTTTAGTATAAATTAGTTTATTTTCATTTTTAGTATTTTATTTTGATTGCATCTTAGTATTGGGTTAGTTGAGCAGCAACTAATTCTGCCCAAATCCTTCAAACCCGAGATTTTAAATTGCTTTCTAAAAAATATAAAAACACAAAAATAATCTTCCCTCATCTTTAGAACTAGTATTTAGGTTTTCTAATCCTAGCGACACTATTCCTAGCTGAACGATCAATCCCCCGGTACTTGTCACTATACTATACTACAACGATCAGGTACACTGCCTGGTGGGGGTTGTAAGCTTCTCGAGATCCCTCGAGAGGTAAAGCCTGTTGCGATTCCCACGTATCACTTACAAATGACTGGCTTTTCAGATGCTGATTGGGCTTCATGCCTCATGACAAGGAGGTCCTTAACTGGTTACTGCATCTTCTTAGGCCATTCTTTAGTGTCATGAAAGACAAAGAAGCAAGCCACTGTGAGCAGATCACCAACTGAAGCAGAGTACAGGAGTATGGATGCAACAACCTATGAGCTTCTGTGGCTTAGTTATCTTCTCAAGGATTTACATATCAAGGTGAACTTGCCTGTTACCTTGTTCTGTGACAACAAGTCAGCTCAACAAATTGCTGCTAACCCCTGCTACCATGATAGAACCAAGCATCTTGACATTGATTGCCACTTTATCAGAGACAAAATTCAAGATGGATTTCTCCAAACTGCTTTCATTCCTACACGTCTTCAATTGGCTGATATAATGACAAAAGCTTTGGGTGAAATTCAGCATAATTTTCTTGCGGACAAGTTGGGAGTCACTGAAGCTCCAACTTGAGGGACGAATATGGAACTATAGGGACTGATAGTGACAAGTTGGAATAGTTTGAAAGTTAGTTCGAAAGCTATTATTACCTTTTTCCCTCTTTCTCATTTTCTGTATATAAGCTGGATCAAACTCATTGTAAATGTATCAAATTTCATCATTTTGATAATAAAAACATATAATTCCGCAATTTTCTATATAGATCGAACACTCATTTTTTATCTTATTCACAGTCAGGTTTAGGATTTTGTTAGTAATTTCTACGTAAATTAAATGAATTTGATACCAAAACATGGAGTTTAAATTCAATCAGCCTTTGATTTTGTTATTTGGTATATTTGGAAACATATTAATGAGCTGAGGTGACCTTTAACGACTTCAAGCTTTCCTCATTTCCTTGAAACTTCAACTGGGATAGAAAATTTTCATTAACTGGACAATGTAGTATGACAATTCATGTTATGCTTTATCACTCACATTAGAATTTCTTTATTGGTCATGTTTGAGGGAATTTGGTATTAAATATAGTATGACAATTCATGGTATTAAATTTAGTATTAACATGGTATTATCACTCACTTTAGAATTTTTTATGTCTGAGGAGGGAATTTGGTATGACAATTCATGGTATTAAATCAAGTTACTGATCGTCCGTCCTTCGTCCCAATTTAATTAATTTGGTATTACAATTACTCAATGTTTTATGTTTTTAGTGTTAATCATTGAAAAATCTGGGTAGTGTTCACGATGTTCTTGAGTGGTGGCGGTGGTGCTGGTGGGAATAGGGTAAAGGATCTTGGTTTTATTTTATGTTATGGGTTTTGTTCTTGATGTTCTTGATTTAAGAATAAAATTAATTGAAAATTCAAAAGAAATTCAAATGGGGAAGAAGACGAGGGTATATTAGTCATTTCACTGCACTTAACGATGAAACTAATGGAATTTGGCTATTAGTGGCTTTTTTACACTTTCGCTTAACATTAGTGGCTTTTTTGCACGCTTTTATGACACGGTGTCTTTTTTGCACTTTCACAATACGTTACTGACCATTTTTGCAGTTTACCCAAATTTAAAATCAAGCCCTAAATTTTAAAAAAGATATTTTATTTAATTTATAGCCACAAGTGTAAAGTTCTTAATTTCCATAACTTTAATTAATTTATAGATTTAACAAATAGTTTATTTAGTTAAAAAAATACTTATTATTATTATTATTATTATTATTATTATTATTATTATTATTATTATTATTATTATTATTATTATTATTATTATTATTATTATTATTATTATTATTATTATTATTATTATGTACCGGACATAAATATCAAGTTGAAATACATGTTAATGAGATACGAGAATAAATTTACGATACCTGAATTTCATTTTTTATGAAACAATTTTTATAATATTGTTATGAAATTAAAATTAACTTTTATAATAGCCAAACAACAGTTGCAACCAACCTGCCTCAAAAGCTTAAAGATAGGGGTGAGCAAACAAAACCGAAAAAACCGAAATCAAATCGAAAACCGAAAAAACCGAACCGAAAAAACTGACCGAAACTAAAAACCGATGGTTCAGTTTTTAATTTTTCAAAAACCAAAAAATACAGTTCGGTTTTGGTTTTCGTCCGAAAACCGAACCGTAAAAACTGAACTGAACCGATTTTATTATATAATAATATATAATTGATATAATATGAATAAATAACTAAATAAATCAAGTTTATAAATCCATATTCATTTTATGGGTAGATTTATAATATATTTATCTTAACGTTTATGTTTATATGCGTGTTTATCGTGTCGTGTGTTTACTTGAGAATATATCAATAAATATATGAGATGATCATTCTATGTAATATAAGTTTGTTGATGTAAATTTGCCATGCACAAATATAAACGGTTAGAAACCGAAAAAACAGAAAAACCGAACCGAAACCGATAATAAACCGAAAAAACCGAACCGCCAAAAACCGAACGGTTTCGGTTTTGGGTTCTATAAAAACCGAATATTTCGGTTAGGTTTCGGTTTTAGCCAAAAACCGACCCAAACCGAACCGTGCACACCCCTACTGTAGATAAGAAGATGAAACCGCCATAAAAATGGACAAACAACAATATAGGAAATGAAAGCTCTATATAAGTGCATGGACACAGCAGCCAAATAGACTTGAGGCTCTTAGCTTTGACAGCGAACATGACCGATGTGCCATTCGACCCATTTGATGTTGAAATTTTTATCTAGATGTTTAAACCAGAAGAAAGATGACATCTGCAGCATATCAAAAAATCGATCTTCATCACTATTTTGAAGAATACGAAGAACAGCCTTGCTCCTGAATTTCCACTTAAAATAACAAGCAGTCCAAATTACAGCTTGCCAAACAGGTTTTAATTTACTAGAGATTAACCCGCTCCCATCCAAAAATAAAATATCAGTAATCCATGCATGAGTCACTTAAATATTGGTTCCCATTTGAATTCATATCCTTAAAAGACATTTTGCAAACAACCTACCCTAAAAATGTGAGGTTTTCATTTCCATAGGCTAAACAACACCATACATGCGGCTTTGCTTGTGTTGTGGAGTTGAATCTGATTCAACAACTGTGCATCAACTAACTGACTAAACAACACCAAATCCAACAATTATTATGGTCACCATTTGATTCTTCCCGCTCGGCGTTAACTTATTTAAAAAAAAATTGATTATTTGCTTCTCTATTTATTGTTGGAATTATTACATCATGACATTCATATATAATAGACCAAGTACATCAAAGTGAGCATGAGCGGAAGCAATTATAATAGATCGAATAACATGTAATTAATTAATCATTAATATAAATAGTAAACATACCTTTATGATTCTAGCCCGAACAAGAATCAATGCAATCTTCCGGAACCAAGAACCCTAATTAGGGTTTATGTGGATTATAAGAATTACCCCTTACCTCTTTTGTAATTCAATCCAAGAATCAAACAATAGTATGTTTGAATCACGTTCTTGTACACACGTACTATTATCGATTCGATGTGAATGCTAGTTCTTGAATCACTAATAAAGCACTAAATAAACAAGGTTTGACTTTTAATAAAATAAAACGAGTCGAACTCTTTTATTATTATATGTCGATCATCATTGCAATAAATAAATTAAAGAATGAAATTCATGCACATTACATACATATATAACTTGCATGCATTGCATGTGTAAAGTCTTAAAAGTAATATATATACTGTACGATACATAGATATACATTTAAGAAAGGGTTGTTTATAAAATCGTATCATTATGTGAAGCCATGGGGTGTTTATATAGCCTCTCAAACTTGTTCACCAAGTTAGAGTCTATCACCTCCTCAACTTTCACAAGACGACACTTGGACCCCTCCATTCCTTTTCTTGTTTCGACTGATATTAACCAACACCTCATGGGTTTGGTTTTCATACTAATAAGTCCCTCATGTATTAGTTACTTTATTTGTGATTTAATAATTAAATATAACTATTTATATATTAATTATTTAACATCGATTCTCATACGTAAAGTGTGCAATCCCGTGATCTCGAGTTCGATCCTAACATACGACTACTAAAATAATGTCCATAATCTAACAGCTCCCACTTGGACATATTTTAATAGTGTAATCACATCGGTTAGCGTCTAGCAACACTTCGATGCCTCTAGTACAATCTCGAGTAAGGCTCCTGGAAAAACCTTTTAATGATTTCTCATTATTATTATCCTTTTGTTACTAATACCACGTTAATAAGGATATGGATCAAAGTCATTCCTTAATTAACCATTCTGTTTCTCGTTGTTTGTGATTGATTAAGATTACCAAATCTTCTGAACATATTCAGGAGAGATCTTGGGTACGGCCGTACATGCATCTTACCAATCCTACGAGGGGCCCAGCAGTATTAAACTCCAAAAATAAATTTGAAGGAACAAATTCTATCTTGACTACAAGCAAAACCCACAAACTTTGTAACACTTCCGAAAACAACCCTTATTACTACCAGTTACGTATAGCGTTAAGTTGTTCCACAAAAATGTACTACATTCATGACACTTATCTTGCATCTCAAGTCTGAGGATAACTTCTCATGATTTACTTAATGACAAGATCCATAAAGTAACATCATGTAGTTGGGATAAGTCCTATATTCGGTATCATTGAATATCATCTGAAATGGCATGACTACGCATCAATATACTTTAAGTATATTATACCAACCTTCAGATTTGTCTTAATTTAATAATATTCCCATATTATTAACTGACAACGGACAATTTAAGAATAACCTTTATTCATGGATTTAAACATACAAATATAGGATACAATATATTATAAATTAAACATACCATGTATTTCAATTTATTATAATAATTGTTTAACATCCCTTATCCAAATACTAAATAGATCAATGCATGATAACTCTTGTTGATGAATTATGTCTCAAGTAATAACATTCCTACTTGTTGACAAAACATAAATCATCCAACTTTGATCTATAGGAATTTTAAGAATACTTATTTCAAGAATTCAACTAGTGAAGTTCTTGTATGCGCATACTCAACTATTTTGACAATGCCATATAATATTTCATAAAATGTGTTACATCCTTAATCCACCAATTTATGATAATTAAACTTCCAAACATTTTAAAGTTTAAAGTATTCTTATTCTTTTAATGTATAATGCAACTATGCTTTTAGTAAGCATAACTAGTACATATAGTCAAGGATTAAATCCTTACCATAACTAGTATTGAGTGTCATCTCAATTTCATTAGCATCATTGTATGCAACAACAATATGTTATTAAAACTTTCCGTAAACCATAATATCTAATGTGTAATGTTTGATGCCCTTCAAACTATCAAGTTTGTTGGCTATGACAATTTTCACAACAATTGAAAATTGTTCATCTATAGAATTTGGAAGCTGTTCCAGATTTTAGGATGTGATTCTATAATCAAACATATTCTTTTAAGAATATTACACAAGTTATCTAATAACTTTTTAATTAGATATTAATATTGCCAAATCATCTTGTAATCAAGCATGATAAAACAAAACATGATGTTCATGAAAGATCTTTGAGTCATACTTAGATTTTATTCATGTCATTCATATCCATTTAGACTTTCTAAATAATATATCATGTTATATTAGATTTATTTACCGCACATGTTTCAACAATATTCATTCCAAGGTTATATGTCTTATTTCCTAAATCTTACAAGTAAAATTTTATTCCATTCTAAGACTTAACATTTACTTATATGGAATATTATTTTTCATATGTTCTACAACATATATGATTTAAGAAATTAAACATAATACTCCCACTAGCTTTTAGGAATACTTATAAATTATCTTATTTCAATTATAAATCCAAACATGAATTTAATAATTAAATATAAGAGTAATCTTCTAGATGCATGCATTTATCCATCCATGGATTATTGCACCATGTACACTTCCAAAGATTTATTTAAATACATAAACTCCTTTTGATTACTTATCGTCCTCGCTCAAGTAATCACTCATGAAAGAGTTTTGATATTCTATTGTCAATTTCATATAAATGAAACTAAATATGACAATCATAATCCTTATATATTTAATGTGTTTATAATAGAATATTCAATCACAGTTAATTGCTTAAGTGTGATTAATAATCTTGTCATAAAACATATATTAAATACGTGCACAATATTGTCCATATGATTTCTTATACAAAGATTTAAACCACAAGGGTTACTTTATCTTTTAAGAAACTCATCTTCATTTAATAGTCTAACTATTAAGATAAACCACATTTCTAAAATTGATTATCTTTATGGACAGCATCTTAATCATTCATATCATGTATACTTTACCCAATTTCATATTTGGTAATGTATCGTAATGATTATTAGGTTTACAATAATCCTGTAAATCATAGCCCTCAGCATATTAATTAAATATCTGAGATATATTTCTTTTATATGAATGATAATTCCATCATCTTGATATTTAACATTTAAATGTCAACCTTTATTATCATGTTGAGATTTAACATTCAAACGTCAAACTTCATCATGATATTTACTAGTGTATTTTAGAAGATTATGTATATTATAATTTTATCCTTTAAAGATCAAAACTCCCACTTGCTTTTAGTAATTTAAAGACTATCTTTAAATACTTAGCAAATTAAGCAATAATACAATATTCTCTTTTGGGATATTACAAATACATATTGACAGTTCCTGACTTAATTTTGTTAATAACCTCTTCATAAGCAGTTAAACAAATTTGGAACTTCAATTTAAGACTTAATGTGATTCATCACATTCATCACATTCCATTATATGATAATGTCTTATAAACCTTCTATGTTGGAGTTTTATTAAATATGTCCAAGTCATACTCAACATTCTAACCTTGAAAACTTTTGGAAGAAATGAAATCATAGTCATCTTTAATCAAACAATTTAATAAGTGTTTGATTATCCTAATTGAACATACCATAAACATTTGATATTTCATTAGTATCAATATTGCAAGACAATCTAACAATATTTAAGATAACCATATTCGTTTTGACTTGTCTATTTACCAACTAATTCATTTTAATGGTATAATAATTTTCAAGCCAATTACATGCCTTATAACACAAGTCCTTTTACAAAGTCACTTTATGTCCATGTCTTTACAAGAAAACATAAACTGTTATAATCCCACTATACGTTATAAGTCATTTAACAATTTAAAAACTTCATGTATATGTCTTAAAAAACACAACAAGATAACGTCTTACTTTATTATAAGTCTTGTAACAATTAAAGACTTTATGTTTATATCTTTACTATAAAACATAAACATGTTTAACTAAAGTAATTATGAACACCATCTTTTGGTTTCAATAGTAATTTCAAGTTAATATATTACTTCACAATAATGTAAACAACATTATTTATTCATTTATTTATGTCATTCCAAGAACACATAAATACTCAGATTGAAGTAGCATTAGATTACTTAATTAATTTATGTCATTCCATGAATTCATAAATCTATAAATTAAAGTAGTCTTGTTATCATCTTGACACATGTTTTAATAGGTATCTAATTTCGAAACCGCAAATTCTCATAGTTCAATTACATCAGTTGATCTGCTAGTAATGAAAATATGAAATTCACCTTGTTGTTGCAATCTAGTTAAGTCTCACATAACATAAATTGTAACACCACGTGTTTCTTGAATTAATATTAGAACATTATTCTCTTACCTTGTAGTAAAGAGAATCCATTGAATCATATCTTTATGAGTTGTTTCTTGCACACAATAAAGATAACATTTCTCCCACTTGTGCATGGAACAACCTCATATATTTGATAAACAACACGCCATGCATTTGTTTATGTGTTCAATATGATTGTGTCAAGTATATGTAAAACAACAATGTCTAGTAAGGAAACGTACAAGACTATCCTTAAAAGTATGAGTGTCTACACTTGGAAAGTATTATCTTTAGCTACCAAGATGTCAAAGCTTATAACTCCCACTGAATTAAAGATCATTACAATAATTTCTTATTCAGTAATAAGTACACAATACTCCCACTGAATTTGACAACATTGTAAATGTTTCCTATCCAGTGAAAGTAAATAGTGTGCTTTTAACTTTCCTACACCTTTAAATGTCCATACGTAACAATTACTTATGCACTAAAGAGTGTATTCTACTACGTAAATGATGGACTATCCACCAAATGCTATTAACTTGAAAATTGGGCATGCAATTTCTTCCTTAATAGGTCTACCATCCTACAATGTATGTAGCACCTTTAAAATAGTAAAAACAACTAGTTTGTCTTTAAACATTTTGCAGTAATTAGTCTAGCTTCTAATTAAATAACTCATAAAATGTCATACATAATTTTCTGTTAACCAAATATCATATTTGTTACAAAGAATTTGATCACCAAATGAGGATGATAAAATCCTTATGAAAATGTATGCAATTTTCTTAACCATTAAAAATTTGCTATGAGTTATATTAGAATTTAGACATATCTAATATTCCTATTATCCTTTCTCATTCATGAAAAAGGAATAGGATTGTGTCTCACTCTTCCTTCATAGAAAGGAGACTTCTTTTGTCTTTCAAGTAAATATTTCTTAATCAAACATTTGTTTGAAAACAGAACCAGATCAATTTACGAAAGCTCAAAATACGTTTACGGTTTGAACGTTGCATTAATACACTAAAACGAATTACAAAATTCAATTTCAGTATTTTTGATAATTAGATCTTTAAGAAAATAAAATACCCATTGGCAAATATTCATATAAACCATAGTATTTTCTTAAAGCTAGGATCCTAAATTGACATAGTACCATTACATCAGTTGATCTGCTAGTAATGATAGTATTCAACAAGGTAATTGTCGTACAATAATTGCCAATATCATATTGCAATTCCTAGATTTATGGGATTTACAATCACAAAACTTTTGTAATGTAAGCATGTTTCATCCCCATCTTAATGCCTTGAGTCCAAGTCTCACTTCCTACTCAATTTAAGTCGTCTAACTTAAAAACTGCAAACTCACAAATCCATCACATCAGTTGATCTGCTAGCAATGAATTTATGAAATTTACCTCTCCATTGCAATCTCGCCAAGTCTCACTATGACGTAAATTACAACTTCAAGTGTTCTTAATTAGATGGCATTCAACTTAATTTTATAAGGGTATTAAATTTTGACGTGTAAATCAAAATAATGTATGAAGAAGCATGCATACAACTTCATAACATTGGTTTTACAAAACATTTTTATTACCAATTTGCTAAGAGTAAAATAACAAAGTTTTGATTGAGGTATCGGGTTCACCAATTAAAGAATAACCATCAATTATCGTCCACTATATCGTACTTTTGCATAAGCCCGAAAGCTTAGTGTTTCGGATAATCATTGTGGAATTGTGGATTATTCACCCTTAAGATGACAATGTACATGTAATGGTTGTTCGGTAAGTCTAATTTACACACAAACGAGCGTTAAGACATAAATGTTGTCTATCTAAGGCCACAATTTAATGCGTTGCCATCCTTATACCCATTTTATAGTGTGTAAACTTCGGTCGAGCCTATTTAACCATTACGTACAAAAACATCAATCAACCAATTCTTTGAAATTTTAACTCTTAAAAACCAAAACAATTTCGCCATTATTTAGTCCGTATTATTTTTCTATTCAAAAATTACCCTTTCGTTTAAATAAACATGTCTAACACAATAAATAAACAAAACAAGTAATAGACAATAAAAAATAAAACAACTAAATAAACACATATACATAATCATAACAATTAAATATGTATAAAACATGTAGCCACATGCAAATCTTATTCAAAAGTCCTATTAATAATCAAATCTAGGTGTATTACGTATTAATTCAATTAGGGCTTTCTTTTTCTTGGAAAAAGAGCCACATACATCGATAAATCGATTGCGTAAGCCAAAATTAAATAAATACCACATAGCACATAATTGATTACTTAATATTGGAGTAATTCCCAATTCGACATCTATTAATAAATTTACATGTTTTAATATAACTTAACCATTAATTCATATAAACAATTTAAACAATTTAAATTATAACACAATATAAAATCCATGCAAATATGCACTTTTCATGGATTTAGCTTAACAATTAACACATTGCACCAAGATCGTTTACTAAAACGCATAACAATTACATGACATCTTAGGGTTTCTAATCATATTAAAAAATTAAAAACCATAAACCCTAAAACCCTAATAAGGTCAATCGACCCATATAATATTTTAGGGTTAGGAATCTAACAAATAAACCCTAAAAACATGTAACTAAACGAATCAAGATCCAATTTTTATGCGTTTCGATAATTAATTACACATTATAACGGCTCTAGATGCTACTGTTGGAATTATTACATCATGACATTCATATATAATAGACCAAGTACATCAAAGTGAGCATGAGCGGAAGCAATTATAATAGATCGAATAACATGTAATTAATTAATCATTAATATAAATAGTAAACATACCTTTATGATTCTAGCCCGAACAAGAATCAATGCAATCTTCCGGAACCAAGAACCCTAATTAGGGTTTATGTGGATTATAAGAATTACCCCTTACCTCTTTTGTAATTCAATCCAAGAATCAAACAATAGTATGTTTGAATCACGTTCTTGTACACACGTACTATTATCGATTCGATGTGAATGCTAGTTCTTGAATCACTAATAAAGCACTAAATAAACAAGGTTTGACTTTTAATAAAATAAAACGAGTCGAACTCTTTTATTATTATATGTCGATCATCATTGCAATAAATAAATTAAAGAATGAAATTCATGCACATTACATACATATATAACTTGCATGCATTGCATGTGTAAAGTCTTAAAAGTAATATATATACTGTACGATACATAGATATACATTTAAGAAAGGGTTGTTTATAAAATCGTATCATTATGTGAAGCCATGGGGTGTTTATATAGCCTCTCAAACTTGTTCACCAAGTTAGAGTCTATCACCTCCTCAACTTTCACAAGACGACACTTGGACCCCTCCATTCCTTTTCTTGTTTCGACTGATATTAACCAACACCTCATGGGTTTGGTTTTCATACTAATAAGTCCCTCATGTATTAGTTACTTTATTTGTGATTTAATAATTAAATATAACTATTTATATATTAATTATTTAACATCGATTCTCATACGTAAAGTGTGCAATCCCGTGATCTCGAGTTCGATCCTAACATACGACTACTAAAATAATGTCCATAATCTAACATTTATTCTCGTCAACAAACTTTCAGTTGCAAGCGTGGTTGCTAGGAGTGAACTTGGAGCAAAAACAATAGGGCTAAGGTTGTTTGGATTGTAATCACTTGAATATGACATTAGACAAGGTAAGCTAATTTAATTAGAGCCTATGGTTCATAATTCAGTTTCAGGTGTACCTTAGTGTTGATCTTATTATAAGAAACATGATACCACCATAGGAGATTAACTTCACCAAAAGGACAAAGTAATTGATATCAGGTTATGTATTGGCGTATGGAATTTATAATAATATGGGCAGTTGGATTGTGTGATCAGAATCACATTAGCTTAAGTTTTGTCGCCTAAGCAAGAGTTAGGAAGGGGACTCTGATTTTTAACGGGAGGTAATGTCGAGGAGAGAAGCTCTTCTTGCAGTCAAGTGCCTACACATGCATTTCAATCTGCATTTTTCTATCTAGATCTTCTCAACATGTGTTCATGATTCATATTCATAATTAAATCGATTTTGCAATGGAGCATCTGTGCTATCCAGTTGATTCAGGATTCCTAGTTCTTATTTTATCTTTACATGCCACCCTTCTCATGTGTACACATTTGATATCACAAAAAGATAATCTGCTTGGCTTTGAAATCAGCATAGAGAAGAACAATAACAAAGATTCGGATGCATAAACAATTCCCTACCCCGAGAACTCGAGGGAGAGTTTCTCTTACATTAATCTGAAATTTTCACAATTTTACAAGTTGTACTGTGATGCCGAGTCATACATAGCCCAAAATTTAAGTAAAACAACTGAGCTGAAAAGTCCAATGAGTAAACCAAAAACTGAATACATTGATGTCTCTTTCTCTCCCATCTAATAACAGATAATGGCTAGACTTTGGGGTTTTCATAGTAAAGAACATGTTTTGTGGGTTTAAAGAGGTACCTAGAACCATATGTCGACCGAATGACATCAAAGAACAGAGCATATTGCAGCCTAATATATAGAAGGACTGGCATAACAGCAAATGCACCGATAAGGCTTGGCATCCATATCACACCATTATGGTAAAGAACAAAGAAACTGACACTAAAAGCAACCGTCATGGTTGTTATTGATAAGAAAAGAGTTGCTAGACCTGCCATCAGCTTTTTAGGTAGTGATACCAAGAAATCACGTTCAGCATAGCGAGACGTGAGGATAGACAAGAAAATGAGAATTGATGTTGTAGATGAGAATAGAGAAATGGCATCTGCCACAACGAAAACCAAAAAAGTTGCTTTCGAATGGAAGAAAGGGATACCACGTGTTTGGTCGTATCCACCAGGGACCGTAAAAGCTGCGGCAAATACTATGGTTGCAATGAGTGCAGCTACAACCATACATTGATTTGCCGTTTCTTTCATCCAGCTTTCACCTAGTTTAACTAGCTCCTTATGTTCCAGTGTGAACAACTCATACGGCGTTAGACCATCTTTGTTCTTCCGATCTCTATATGAAGGAGGGATCATGGCCTCGACTTCCTACAGCACAAATTATATAATAGTTATAAATCACATAAAAATCGATTAGATAGCCAGATGGGCGAGACGGGTAACGGGTCATTTTTAGGACTCATCACCACTTTTTGTCTCTTTTTTTAATACTTTTTATCATAAGTTATCAGCTTAAAAAACATTTTTAATATAATAATAATAATACATATCTCAAATGTTACTCGTGTTAAAAAACAGATTTTATCGACTTTCATCACGTTTGACCAGTTCCCCATTGAGCTAAAAAAATTATTTGACCTATTTGGAAAAAAAAAAAAAAAAAAAAAAAAAAAAAAAAAAAAAAAAGATTAAACTGATACATTTGTAAGTTCCCCATTTGTAAGAAGCCAAATTTATGATATAATATATTTAAGAGGAAAATTATGATGGATGAAGTTGGATTTATGTAATTCGGTAGAAAATATATACGGGACCTAGCATATCACATAAATCTTACATTTGACAAAAGGTTCAAATTAGCGGTTAACCCTGTACTATAGAAAGGCTATTTGAGTAAAAACATTTATGGGCAAATGTAAGTCCCTAAATTTTTTGTTATGTACAAGTTTAAACGAATCCTTCAACTTGCTGATCTTCAGTAAAATATATATCTTTTTTTCCCTTACTGGTTATATGCTGATGTAGATGCCATGTAAGCTCTTTTTGCTGACATGGAAATGAAAACTAAATGAAGTTGAAGGACTTATATATGCAAAAAGTAAAATACCATAAGGTTTATGAGACATCTGCCCTTACATGTTTAACCTCTTTGACTGAATAGCAGTCAAGACTTGCAGTGAAAATGACCTTTTCGTTAAAGATTAGTAAGTCTAAGGAGTACGTAGATGTTTACCAGACTTATTTACTAGGTTCGGATCTCAAAAGTCAAAAGTGGATACATACTTATCTTAAGATGGTTGATGTGTATTAAACATTGAGAAGTGGAGATGTTTACCAGACTTGATGGCTCTCCCGATGATACTAGAGGAGTAGAGATGTTTGCCAGCCTTAATGGTTCTCCCAATGGTACTACACTTTATTGCAGCCTCCTGATCCAAATTTTCAGGAACACTCCCATTGCCATTTTGAGATGGTTGACGTGTAAAATTCTTCTTGGAGTAGAGATTTATACCCCATCGGAAGGTGCGCTGAATGAAATTAGATTCTGGTTCACGAAATGCTTCAGGCTTTCGAGCCAGAATTGCAAGTACACTCCCAGTTCCAAGTTCTGGATACTTAGTCACCATCTTTAGTGCGACATCTGAAATAGATTTGAATTCTCTCCGTGAGGGACAATGTTGTACAAAAATCAGCAAGGAAAATCAAGAACTAGAATTATTCTTCTAATTGATATGTATATATAACTAAAGTTTGGTAAGGACTACCTGTATCAATAGATTGCCAACCGGGTTGGATGGGAAAAAACAAAAAATTATATATATTATATTGGGAGTGAACAAAAAAAGAAGATTGGATTGGCAACCCAAGATCACAACCTCAATCTGCCACATGTCAATATTTTAATGGCTATTTTTTTTCTTTACTTTTTCTTTTTTCTTTTTAATACTTATATTATTTTATGTTGGGTTGTTGATAAATGATAAAAAAAAAAATATGGATTGATTGTATGTATTAGTTGTATAGGTGGAGAAAAGAGAAAATAATATTTTAATAAAAAATTTGGTTGGGTTGGGATGTTGATAAACATAGTCTAACAAATGCTCGATATGATAAGCAACAAAATATTAGAATGTGCAGGTACTAAAATGCATACCGAACATATTATTCTCAACACATTTCTCAAGAAGCCAACAGTTAGTCTGATGTGTCCAATGCTCATCGTTCAAATTATAATTTGATTTTTTTATACATATACTCTACCACGTTGTGGTTTCCAAACAAGGCAGCAACATATATGGGCATCTGATTAGTAGTACCACCACCAACAATTTCCAGCAACTTCGGATTCTTTTCCAACATAATCTCAACCGTGTTAATGTTTCCAGCAGCGGCGGCTAAATAGAGCGCGGTGTTGTAATTTGCATTTTAAAGTGCTAAGTCATCCTCTGTCATTAAATTTACCACATATTTCACAAAGTCGTTTACCTTTCCCGGGACTTTTGCAGATGCCGCAATGTGAAGTGCGGTTTCCCCATTTTCAGTAATACTATATCTTACTAACTCTTTGTTCTTCTTAAAAATGTCATCAGCAGCTTTCCAGTTGCATTTAATCGAAGCTTCGTAGAGAGGGACACCAATGTTGAGGTAATCTTCTCTAGGTCCTTTAAAGTAATTTCAAAGCAAATATATAGTTAATTAATAATAGTACACTATTAATGTCAATAGTCTTCGGGCCTTTTTAGCAGGGACTTTTTGGGGGAGTTGTTAGATTTTTTTTTTTTTATATAAAAAAATCTCCTCTAAAATAAGTATCTCCGTTTGTATACATTAATTTCAAGCTTTTATTTCAAATAAATAGCTTTCAAATGAAAAGCTGATTCATGAAGCTTTTTAAACATTTTGAAGCTATTAAAACATTCAATTACTTATATACCCTCCAACATTTATTTACAATTATAGATATGTTTTTTTATGTCATTTTATATCATATATAATTGTATTTAACAACTAACATATTAAACACTTTTATTGAAAAATAGATACAGCTTATAGCTTATATTAACAGTTTTGCAGCTCAGAGCTTATTGCTTACAATTTAACTAGTTTTGACAAAGACCCTTTTTATCTAAAATTGAAATCAAACACACACACTATAATAAAAACCGGCTATATGAATTAGAAGACTATCGACATTAATAGCGTACTAAATATTATTGTCATACAGACGGTTTGAATCCGTCACTTAGCACTGGTTTAATACATTGAAATCAAACACACACTATAATAAAAACTATCACATCATATATAAGAAAGTAAAAATCAATTCCATTTCATATTGCCTGAAATTAAGCATCGACTCTAATTCACATAGCCGTTTAAATCCTTCAATTTGCATCGGTTTGATACATCAAAATCAAGCACACTATAATCAAAGCTAACACATTATATCTTAGTATTCTAGCTCCTCGCTACCCCGTTTAAATTTTCTTTGTTGTAATAATCATGAAATAACATAATTTAGTATAAGGGGATGTTTGGGATTGTAAGGGTGTTCAAAATGTCTGAAACTGGAAATCCAACAAACCGTGCTGTTATTTGAGTTAACCAAACTGTTTCTTTCATCATTTTTTGTTAGGTTAACTGGAACTGAAAAAACTGGTTTTTTGGTTTGGTTACGGTTCATGACTTAGTGATGGACAATTAACCAAAAAACCAAAATACTAACCTATTACCTATTTCTTATAACCCATGCTAAATGTTTAATTTTATTAGTTGCCTTAAACCTTTTTGTAGTTTACTGTGTGGTTATATGGAATTGATTGACTACCACCTTAATTGGTTAAGGTTTAAGATCTGTGTTTTGTGCTTTGTGTTTCTGTTTGAAGTCAATTGAGAAAAAAGAAAAAGGGTATTTTGGTCTTTTCAGCTTAGCAAAGGATGAAACTATAATTTAGTACGTAGTATCCAATTTTTTATTTTTTTATTTGAAGATGACTTGTTGAGAAGGTATTAAGATCTAAAACATTACTAGGTAGAATGAGAATAAAATTAGCAGATAAAGCAAAATAAGTTGTTTTGAAAAGTACGCAGAGTATTTTATATGTGAACACATCCGGTAACAATAGTAATACTTTTGGGTCTCCTAACCTAACCATGTTTGTTAATTTCCTACTTTCTAGCTCCAAACAAGGTCATTTGGAAATTGACTTACAATTTCCAAAGATTATTTACATGCATATTTATTTAATTTACACATATGTATCATTCTTGGTTAACGGGTCACTCATATTTAATTAGTTATGCGAAAAAAAACATTTGTTAAAGAATAATGATAATCACATGCCAAGAACATTTATGATATTGAAGTTATACGGAGTATAATAATACCCTTAAGTAGATCCATTTTAGCTAAATTTGGCCCATCGTGTGGAGTATCAACAGCACTGTTCTCTTGGTCAATTTGCTCATCACTTGGTCCTGCTTGCATAACTAGTTCTTTCATCTGCACAATGACACCATTAATATAACTGAAGGTTTAACTACATATATGATACTTAACATAATAAAAATAAAAATACCTTTGGTTCAGCCATATGAGTGAATGTAGTTTGAAAAGCCTTGAGATTGATGTGATTATATAAACATCCATTCTATGAATGCAAACCCCTAACATAAGTCATAGTCAAAGTCAACGTCAACGTCAAAGTCAACGTCAACAATGTATTATTATTAAAATGTAGGGCATAGTAATTATATGCATGCGTGTACCATATATGGTTTATACCGAGTAACAAATTCTGAAAACACGCTAGATCTTTGTCCCTTTGAACTTAAAACTATGAAAACTAGACTACACGTATTGCCAAAAGTACTAATCTTTGCACTAAGACTGTGTAATACAGCCCTCACTAGCCACGTGTAGCCGTGTAGGTGAGGGGCCTGATGAAATTGTCACTAATGTTTTAAAACCCGGGTCAATCTGACCGATTAAACCGAAAACCGGTTAAAAGACCGGACCAGACCGGATGTGATTGAGTTTTTACTTATTTGAGAATCGGATTGAACCGGCGGTTTTTCATTGACCGGGTCATAACTTTTTTTTTTTCTTTCTTTCTTTCTTTTCTTTCTTTCTTTCTTTAAACAAAAACCTTTTATTTCCTTTAAAACTAACGAAACCCTTTTGTCTGTTAGTCGTATGGTGTTTATCTATTAGTTAATAGTATGTTTATCTATTAGTGTTTGTGTCCATGTAACATTCTTCTTGTATGGGTATTTATATACCACAAGTTATGATTAATAGACACGATTCATTCCATTAACTCACATGTTCCTTTTTCACTAAACTCAAAACTTGTGTCAAGTTAAGTTCTACATTTGTGTGGACAAAAATATTATGATTTGAAAAGTTTATAGTTATATTGAAAAGTTAAAATGGTGGTTACTAATGCGGTTAAGTTTTGGTCAAACAACAAATAAGAGTTAAAAATCTAGTCTTGGTATTATATTTGTTTGATTTAAAAAGTTTATTAATAAAGATAGGATTCTAAAAGCATCATAGAGTCATCTCATTTTTATAAACTAGAATTATAAATCTGTTGTAAACTAGAACTATAAAATGATTATTTTTGCATTTTTTTTAGTCTTGTAGATCTGAAAATTAAAAACTAAAACCTAATAGATCATCTCATTTTTATAGGTTAAGCTAAATGTAAGATCAAAGTTGAACAAATGCCTATTATCAGATATGTATGTTATGAAAATGTATAGAATCGGTGACACGGTGAACCGGCGACTCGACCAAGTCAATCAAAAAACCGAGTTTTAAAACATGTCTGTCATTATACCATGCACGGCCACCCACGTGTTGGTCAATGGAAAAAGAAAGAAGTCAGTCGAAAGATTGATCGAGTTGTGAATTGGTTATGGGTGTGTGATGATGGTTTTGTGGAGTATATGTTTGGGTGGTGATATTGTTATCGAGTTGTATATTGGTTATAGAATGCTTATCCAAATGGTTCAATGCAGTCTTGATACCATAAAGTAGGTTTCCTATTTGAACGGGTATGTGAGATAAGGAGGGGCATTGTATAGAGCATGGAATAGTGAGGAGTGAAAGATGAATCTACTTGGTCCATGCTATACACTGCCCAAAGGAGGATAGGTTGGTACTCACTCAAGGTGTGTGTTCCCAACTGAGTGAAGCCATTGTAGTAAATGAAAATGTAGCTCAGCTTGGTATAGCCCTTGAGTGGAGAGGTCATGGGTTCCTAGTGATGCCTTCCATCTTTTCTATCTTTGCTATTGTGGTGGCAGGTTGAATGGCATTGATGGGAGATGTGAGGGAAATATAGCTAGATGGTTATTTGGTGCATTTAAGGTGAATGATGAGATGCATGTTCTTTACAAACTGGGATAGTTTGCCTGCTAATCAGTGGCTTATAAAAGTCTGGAATTGATAAATTTGAAGTCCTCCGTTTTGTGAAGCTAGTATGTAGTTCTGTTGTATCTTGTGATGTATCAAAAAACAAAGATTAGGCATGTCTAATCTTTTGTTACCACTGTTGTATGAGTTCCTTTTTGTTTTAATAATATATGGTTCACCTTTTTGCACCAAATATTTAGGTGGTGATGTTGGTTTTCTCGTTACACCCCCACCCACCACAACCTAACCCACCCCGAAAAAAATAAATAAAAAAAATAAAAAATAAAAGACCTTTCCGTCCTTTTTTTTAATATAATTTTGTTTATATTAAAAACTATAAACCTGAAAGTACGAAACATAAACTATAAAGTTTAATAAGTCAGACGGTTAAAATTAACAAAAATACGAAACAGAAACAAATAAAAAACTGTTTTATAATGAAACACAAAAAGAATCTTTCAACTTATACCCTTTTCATGTTACATCAAGAGGGTGGCTATAACAAATCTTTTTTCAGCCATATATGAGTGAATGTAGTTTGAAAAGTCTAGTCAAAGTCACCGTCATCATTGTTCAATTGAGTAAAGATATGCATGAATGGTCCATGTAGTTTATCCAAATAACAAATTCTGCACACACACTCGATCTTTGTCTTTCAAAACTACGAAAACTAGACTATACCTTGTCTATCTTTGAGACGCTCTAGAAGTACTAAATCTTTGCACTAAACAGACGTAGTTATACACTTATACAATATCATGGGCGGTTTTGGGCCGGCGCACCATCAGCAACCGAGCCGGGCCCAACCCACTAAGAGGCACTAAGATTTTTTATACCAATTATATGTACTAGGCCCAACCCACTAAGGGGCACTAAAAATAAACCCTATTAATCATTTAATCAAAAAAGTCAAAAACGATTGTGAAAGAACAAAAGGGTGAAGGGCTGAAGGCGTGAAACATTGAAACTTTGCTTTCAATAATCCATCTCCATCTTCAAATCATAACTAAGGTTACAACTTAAAACTCTCAACTAGTTATCAGTTTTAATTTTTTTTAGTTATCAATTTTGCCTAGTTATCAATTTTTAGTTATCAATTTTGCCTAGTTATCAATTTTAGTTTTTTTTGCATAATTGTATACATATACTGATATACAGTATATACACAAAATGAGTAATTGATACTCCCTCCGTCTCAAAATATAAGTCCAGTTTGACTTTTTTAATTGAACTTTGACCTTAAATATTTTTTGTTTTATTATATAATAGATGATGCAAAATATATAAATGAATAGTGTTTTATATGTATTTTCGTTTGGTATAATTCTCATCAAGTGATATATAATAAAATAAAAATATTTAAGGTCAAAGTTTGATACAAAAAGTCAAACTGTACTTATATTTTGGGACGGAGGTAGTATTTGACAAATGACAAATTGTTAAATAATGTTAAATTTTTTTTCATATGTAGTTGCTTAAAAAATTATGCCTCCTAAACAAGCATCTGGTAGTTTAAAATGAAAAAGAAAAGCAAAACAAGTAGCACTTATAAAGGATTATTTGGTTGTTGATGATACCACCGGTAAAGGATTATTTGATGTTACACTTGATGATACCGCACGGTTTACTTAAATATATTTTATTTTGTAGAAGTAATACTTTTGTTGCAAAAATGATTTTTGTTCGTATTTTTGGCTTCTCGTACTTGATTATGGTCTATGGATATTATAATATAGAGGCACTTTTTTTTTTCTTTTTTCTTTCCGTACCGGGCCTAATTTTTTTATTTTTTTTTTGACGTTCTCAGCACCGCCCCTATACAATATAACAGTGCTTTTCTCCCTCTTCGTCATTGGTGCAATATGCATGTAAGCATAAATGACAGAAACTGTGAAAGTAAGCATAAATATAATGATACACTCCGCATTTGAAAGTGATAACTTTGGCAATTTTAATTAACTGCATGTGTGTTGAAGATAATCAAAACATCCATATATTTACAGCTAGATATTGCTTAAGAAATTTTATAAACTCTATCTATCATGTGGCTAGTCCAAGTGCAACCTCTTCATACAAAAAAGTTATGTGAAAAAAGAAGATTAAAAGAAATATAGGGGAAATAAATCTCTAGATTAGTGTCTAAATTCTGAAATATATATGTACAACGAGTTGTGATCCATGAAGAACCCCTCCTTGCCAAAGAACCAATCAACAAATCCTAACCATACAATCCAATTTGATCCAAAAGCTTAGATTAAATCTGATATTTACACTTGAGGGGCAAAAATGGAAATTACATAAACAAAAAATAGATAGAATCGGTTCATTATTTCCAAAAGAAAATACGGTAAAAAACACACACACATATTCACCTTCAACCTCCCAACCGACAACCTCCAACCGCCAACCTCCCAACCGTCAACCTCCACCATCCACGTCCACCGTCTCCATCCCCAACCGTCAACCTCCACCGCCTCCATCCCCAACCGTCAAATTCGACATCAACATCAAATCCGACGTATTCACCTTCATCAACGTCAAATCCGATCAAATCACCATCAAATCCGATCACCATCGCTATGGAAGAAGAAATTTTACCTGAGATAATGGGGAATCATGATGTGGAAGAAGGTAAATAATGTATATAACTGTATCATCTGATATAACAACTTATATTTAAGCTGTTAGATTATATATGATATTATTACTCTTTAACTAATGTATATAGAAGATGAAAATATTAATGTTTTTCTAAAAAACAGAATCTGATGAATCTGAGATGATGGTGGATGCTGATGAAGAAGAAGAAAATATTGATGTTGTTAAAGGTAAATAGATCTGTTTAATGAATGAAGAAAACAATAATGATTCCACAAGAATCATATATGATTTCACAAGAATCATATATGATTCTTGTATCTGAAATGTTAATGAAACTCACATCTGGTATTCTAAAAAAACAGAATCTCAGATCGTTATGGATGAATCTGAAATGTTGGTGGATGCTGTTGTAGAAGAAGAAAATGTTGCAGTTGTTAAAGGTAAATCATATGTGATTCAGCTTATTTTGTTGTTTTTTAAGCTTGTTAATAGTTATGTTTAATCAATGAATAAAACAATGTCATATGATTTCACAAGAATCATATATGATTTCACAAGAATCATATATGATTCTACAAGAATCATATATGATTCTTGTATCTGAAATGTTGATGAAACTCACATCAAATATGATTTCACAAGAATCATATATGATTCTTGTAGAATCATGTATGATTCTTGTGAAATCATATATGATTCTAACAAAAATTTTATATATTAGCATCTGTGACGACACCAAGGCCGACTTTATACGCACATGAAGAAACTCCTGGGGGATCTATTACTTGGGAACCTGTTGTTGATGATATTTATTTACCTGTTGAGGGGAAAAAGTTTAATACGATTGAGGAATGTTTTGAAATGTACAACAAATATGCTGAAGTAGCAGGATTTGAAGTTAAAATGCTGAGTCTGCAATGGAGCGGCAAAGGTATCGGCAAGAACAAATGGATTTTAACACATTTGACTCAGCTCCAAAACTTTGTACACATTTGAAAATGGAAATCCATGCATCTAAAGTCTATACAAAAACAATGTTTCTACTGGTTCAAAATGAAATTAAAGAAGCTTGTTGGAATTGCACAATAGAAGAGTTTAAAACGGAAGAGGGATGTGAGATGCTTAGGGTCAGAGATAGGAATGCGGCTTCTTATAGGACTCTTTATAAAGAAAAAGGAAAAGAAGATGTGCAGGAATCTGAAAAAATAGTATAATACAAGGTAAATTTACTTCATATTATTAAATGTTTTTTAGCTGTTATTATTTTATAAAGAGAATCATATATGATTTTCTTGAGAATCATATATGATTCTGATGAAAATCATATGTGATCTGTTGAAAATCATATATGATTCTCTTCAGAATCATATATGATTCTATTGAGAATCATATATGATTCTCATGAAAATCATATATGATTCTCATGAAAATCATATATGATTCCAAAACTAAAAAAGTTCTAATTTTCTTCCGTTTTTTTCGGTAAAAAGGTTCTGCGTTCTCCTGAAGACGGGTCAGTGGAATGTACTTGTAGGCACTTTCTTCGATTCGGGTTCTTATGTCGACACGCATTTTGTGCTTTGAAGAACCGTGATGTTCAAATGATACCGGAAAAGTACATTTTAAGGCGTTGGAGGAGAGATATAATACCACCTGAATTGAGAAGAAACACAAACAGGTATGGAGAAAAAAATGTACCAGTTGAGAAATTAACAAATGAGGCTAATTTCGTGCTAGACGAGTGTTTATATTTGTTGGGTAAAGATGAAGGCAAGTTAGGAAAGTTTGTGGAAGAAATGAAATCAATCAAGAAACGAATTGAGGATGAAGCGCCTAAACCTCCTTCACAGAAAAAAGAAATTGAGAATGTGCTTGAGGATGTATATGCAGTTAAGAAACCTGATAACCAAGAAGTCAACAATCCATCTAAAGCTACACCCAAAGGTTGGTCTAAAGAAGCACGTAGAAAGAGTGGAAGAGAAATAGCACTTGAAGAAACATCTAAGCGGAAAAGGAAATGTGGATGTTGTGGTGAGAAGACTAACAAGCACACCAAGATGACATGTCCATTGAATCCAAAGTATATTGAAAAACTTGCTAGAATTGCTGCTGCACAAAAGGATGGTACTGATGCAAGTGAACAAGCAACGAGAAATGTCGCATCTGAACAAGCGTCTAACAATTCTTGAATATCAATTTCTCTAAATTTATTTATTATTTTTGAATTTATTTATCTAAATGTCGCACTGTTGGAAAAGTTTTATGAGGATCTTTATTCAACTATTTTTAATTGAATATTTTTTTTGTTATTTGACAAGTGATTTTGAATATATGATTCTGAATATATTTAAGGATTTCTGTGCTTACTATTAATATATGGTTCTACCAGAATCATATATGATTCATTGAAGAATCATATATGATTCTTACCAGAATCATATATGATTCATTGAAGAATCATATATGATTCTTACCAGAATCATATATGATTCAGGTAGGATCATATATGATTCTGGTAGAATCATATATGATTCTGGTAGAATCATATATGATTTACATGGAATCATGAAGTCATGTATGATTCTCATGGAATCATATATGATTCTGGAGAATCATATGTGTTTCAAAATAAAAGATAAACCTAAAACATATACTATGCATCAGAAAATTTAAAACATACATCAAAAGAACCATCAGTTTAACATTTCATATACTACGCATCAGAACTTGTTCAATACTACAATCAGTTAACCATCAGAATTTACCATCAGATTTTACCAAATACACTACCATCAAATCAATCTCACTTAACGACATCACTACCATTAGTTCCATCAAAACAACCACTAATCTACCATCATTACACAACCATTAGTACCATCACTACCATTAGTACCAGTTAACGACATCTATTAATCAAACATCAATCTCACTCTCAGTTTCTTTATGAATGTCTTTTGGTGAATTGAGATCCTTTCTTGTTCATCTATCTCGGACTGGAACTTGAAAGCCAAATCGAACATCTTTTGTGAATGCAAATTCAACTTATGCAACAGAATCTTGCAAGCAATCTTGAACCCCATTCGTCTCAACAAAGCAACCTGCATCTCCGACTCATTGCAAAAACTTCACATTCAACATGGTTGTTCTTGGTCTTCCATTTCAACTGTAGAACTCTTGGTCTAACATTTAAAATAGCATCAGCTTTTGGATGTTTATATTGAAACAGAAACATGGTTAAAAAGAAAAAGAAAATGTATATGTTAGGATTAAAACAGCATCATATATGATTTCTCTAAAATCATATATGATTTCTCTAAAATCATATATGATTTCTCTAAAATCATATATGATTCTTCAATGAATCATATATGACTTTTCTAAAATCATATATAATTTGCAAACTTTTGAGAAATCCCCCATTTTTATGCTTTCCGGAAGAATCATATATGATTTCAAAAAACAGAAGATCACAAGCATAATCATAAAGAACATTATTCATGAGCTCCCGGTCTTATAAAATACTTACCAGAATGTCACAAGAACCCTTGTACTTTGCGCCATAAAGCTTTGGAGAATTATCAAGGATGATCATCGATAAAAATGTCCAGACACTTGAATTGGGAAGAACGCCTAAAAAAACAAAAAAGGGAAACTTAAAAAACCAATAAAGACTTCCAAAAATTATATATGTAAATGAAATGAAAAATTACCAAATCAATTTCCGCAAGAAACTTAGAGACGACGACATTTTTTAGATGAGCCAACATCTCTGCTGAAAATATTTCAAACTGCTCATCTTTCCCAATTTTTCCCATCACCATAGCCTCGGTCTGTATTAAACAAGAAGGTGTAAAAATAAATACATTTATCAACATCGAGAAAATATATTATCAATAAAAATTAATACACTTACAATACAACCGGTTAGGAAAAAATGTCTTTTTATTGGTTCACCATCTTTAGTAATCTTCTTTGCAGACTCTTCATAGTTCAAAATCGCCCCCCAACAGTCAACAACATTATTGTCAATCCACAATCTTGGTGCCAAAGTCTCCATATTCAAACGTACAGCTGATAACTCATGATCACCAGAACGAGTTTGAAAAACAGTTTCCCTAAATAATAATAATAATAATAATAATAATAATAATAATAATAATAATAATAATAATAATAATAATAATAATAATAATAATAATAATAATAATAATGGAGATGATTATATGTGAATCATATATGATCCTATGTGAATCATATATGATTCAATGAGAATCATATATGATCCTAACAAAATCATAAACATCATGCCATAGACAAACAAAAATAAAATAAAAGTAAACTTACATCTTATCGCCCAGCATTGCAAACAAACTGTTCCCCAACTCAAACTCAATCCTCTTAACCAAAGCATTAACATTCGTCGGCTTATTCTCATATGGAGATGACACGTATGAAGATGACTTAACAGTTTTTTTCTTTGGAGATGAACGAGTAACAACTCCCTTATCATCTTCTTCCTCTTCAGATTCACCTCCCTTATCATCTTCTTCCTCTTCAGATTTACCTCCCTTATCATCTTCACCATCTTCATCTTCACTACGTTCCTTCTCCTCTTCACCAGAATGACTTTCCTTATCCTCTTCACTATCTTTCATTTTAACATCTTTAGATTTGACAACTTTAGGTTTTGACTTAGATTTAACAGAAGTCACGGCCTTCTGATAAACAATTTTTGATCGACCTGCATAAAAATTTTAAATGTTAATAAATATAAAATAATATAATACAATCAGAATCATACATGATTCTATAAGAATCATATATGATTCAATCAGAAACATATATAAAATAATCTAAATATTCTATGAGAATCATGTATGATTCTATGAGAATCATGTATGATTCTATGAGAATCATGTATGATTCTAACAACTCAGCACAATCCCAATAACAAGCACAGAAATAAGCTCATAACTTCACATAATAGGTAACTTGCAGACAGAATTAAGCTAAGCAAACAAACTCAAATTAGAGAAATAAGCACAAAAATAAGAAGCTAGTACTAGGATTAGTTTCTCATTCATAAAACCTACCAAAAAGTCACTTTTCATTCAGCAAATAGTCATTCGTTCATATCAAGTTATTCAATTATTGCTAAATCCATGTCCTAAACAATCTCATCATCCTTACTTAAGGTACTTTCGACGTCTACATCCTAACAGAGTTGAAACTTAGCATTTCGCTATACAACTGCTAGTGCTACATTAATCATGAACAAGAACCTAAAACGCCATTTAGCACATTACAAAGAGCAACCAAAATACAATAGAATCGAATCACATTACATCATTTTCAAGGCTAAACATATTGTTACTCTTGACAGCATAAAAGCTCACCGAAGCACATAACTGTAACATGAACTTATAATAACTCCTCAAATCAGCTAATAACTTCACATAACTATAACTTTCTAAATAAAACGTTTCGCAACACTAACCACAACACATAAGAACAAAATAACCAGAAATGAGAGAAGACGCCTAACAATCGTAAACACATTTCATATCATCGAATCAGAACTGTATCTAACAATCATAAACACACCTATTTGAAACAATTAACTAACTAACACATCTAATTAAACCGGTTATAACTAGAAACAAAATAACAACAAAATAACTAATAAGCACATATAAAAAATATCTAATGATAATCAAACAAACAATAACCGAAATGTGAAAAAAATAACCGAAATATGAAGGAAATTACCAGAAACGAGAGAAGAGGCCTTCGATTTATCCTTATTCGATGCCATTTCACGGCGGTTAACGGCGGTTCACGGCGATTCACGGAAGATTGGGGGTTAATAATGGTGATGATGTGACGGCGGTTATCGATTATTGATGATGATCTGATTGTGGTAATTGTGGTGATAACGACGGATTTGATAGTTGGGGATGAGAGCGAGAGAGCGAGAGAGCGGGGCTTGTTGTAAATGAGAGATAGATCGAAAGAAATGTGTTCTAATATGTGTTCGATGTAAAATTACCACAATACCCTTTTATTATTGTTATAAAAAGAAAAAAAAGAAACGGAAATAATAATCAACGGATGGGAGGAAAAGAAATGGACGGATGAGATTAAAGGATTGGTTCTTTGGTAAATTTGGGTTCTACATGGAACTTTTGGCTATGTACAACTGTCACAGGACACATGGGCCATTGAGATTCAGTATGTGGACAAATAAAGATTCTAGCTCATTCGGAATTTAGTCCTACCAATTTATTTCTTGCAAATCCCATTTTCTTTCTAAATTCTAACTCCGGCAGTGTTTTTTTTTTCTTTCAGATCTGAATAGCGTCTGAAGTCTGATTCGGTCAGACATAATCAGATTCAGACTGTTTGTTTTTTTTCACATCTGAAGTCTGAATACATCTAAATAGGGTATGATTCGTTCAGACATTGAATAACGTCTGATTACATCTGAAAAGCCTAAACTTCAGTGATACTTCTTTTCAATCCTTATCTCCTCATCTTGGTCTTGATTTTTTTATTAATAATCACGAATGGAGGGTCGTTTGGTTTGTTTTATAGCGAAACGATTGTTTTTTTGTTTATTCAGATATTCAGATTCAGACATAAAAACAGACAGTCTAAAATAATTCAGATTCAGACTTTTGGACCACTCATTCAGATTCAGAAGTGGTATTCAGATTCAGACATAAAACATCTTAAAAAACAAACAGCACCTAAGTGTTCATTAAATGTTAATTATATATTTACAGAAGGCTTATACACAACCCATAGAAGACTAAATAATATAGGTTACTAATAATAACAGTGGAGTACTCGAGCGTTGCGGCGGCGAGTATCCTTAATTACAACTTTTAAAAAATCGAACTTCATCACTGGTGTTTTGAAGAATACGAAAAATAGCCTTGCTTCTGAATTTCCACTTAAAATAACAAGCAATCCAAATTACAGCTTGCCAAACAGGTTTTAATTTACTAGACGCGCTCCTATCCAAAATTAAAATATCAGTAATCAATGCATAAGCCACTTAAATATCAGTTCCCATTTAAATTCGGATCCTTAAAAGACATTTTGCAAACAAACCGACCCTAAAGATGTGAGGTTTTCGTTTCAATGGGCTAAACAACACCATACATGCGGCTTTGCTTGTGCTGTGGAGTTGAATCTGATTCAACAACTGTGCATCGACTAAATGACTAAATGCATCGTCTTAGGTGATTTACGTGCAAATGAAATACATTAAAAATAGTGGAACTTAGGACAAAATAAATTACACCAAATGGTTGCCATTTTGATTCTTCCTGCTCGGCGTTGACTTATTTAAAAAATTGATCATTTACTTCTCTATTTATTCTCGTCAACAAACTTTGAGTTGCAACCGTGGTTGCTAGGAGTGAACTTGAAGCAAAAACAATAGGGCTAAGGTTGTTTTGATTGTAATCACTTGAATGAAACATTAGACAAAGGTATGCTGATTTAATTAGCTAGAGCCTATGGTTCATGATTCAGTTTCATTTTGTATCTCAGTCTTGATCTTATTATAAGAAACACGATACCACCATAGGAGATTAACTTCACCAAAAGGACAAATTCATTCATATCATGCTATTTATTGGCGTATGAAATATATAATATGGAGCAGTTGGATTGTGGTGATCACAGAAGCATATTAGCTTAAACTTTTGACGCCTAAGCAAGAGTTAGGAAGGGGACTCGGATTTTTAGCGGGAGGTAATATTGAGGAGAGAAGCTCTTCTTGCAATCAAGTCCCTATACATGCATTTTCAATCTCCATTTTTCTATCTAGATCTTCTAAACATGTGTTCATGATTCATATTCATATTTAAACCGATTTTGCAAGGGAGCATCAGTGCTATCCAGTTGATTCAGGATTCCTAGTTCTTATTTTATCTTTACATGCCACCCTTCTCATGTGTACACATTTTTTATCCCACAAAAGGACAATCTGTTTGGCTTTGAAATCAGCATAGAAAAGAACAATAACAAAGATCCGGAGGCATTAACAAATCCCTACCCCGAGAACTCGAGGAAGAGTTCCTATTACAATAATCTGAATTTTCGTAATTAGATGAGTTGTACTGTGCAATGTAGCACCGAAACGGGAACGGCAAAGGGATACGGGGACAATGCGGGAACGGGAAACGGCAAAAATCAAAAATTCAAGATACGGGAACGGCATAGATACGGCAATAAAAAATATAAAAAAAATAAAAAATCATGAAATATTATAGCAAACTACCAAAAACTTGATCCATATTTCAGAAAAGAACTAAAATAATATTGTTTACAAACAATTTATTCGAGCAATAAAAAAAAAACTACAATAGAAACAATTTGTTCGACCTTAAACTGCAAAACCCACATTTTATTATTACTACTAGTTTTTAAAGGTAGGCCCACTTCTATTTACTTTTACACCACCCATGTGACAGTATATTGTATAAAATGTTTTTTTACTTCTCATTCACCTTTTCTTTCTCTCTCTCTTCTGGATCATCTTCCTCACCAAAAATACAAGCCAATATCATCAAGAATGCTTCTCCATTTTTTCTAATTCTTCTCCATCTCTTCTTTATATCTTTGTTCAAGTTAGACCCAAGGTGGTTCCTAACATGGTTATAAGGTAAGTCCTATTTTTCTTTTACATATCGCTTCAATATGATTAAAACCCAAAAGAAACGGTTTGGAAACTTCTTGGAAATCCAGAAACGGCTAGGGAAACGGCAGGGAAACGTTTCGGGGGAGTTTCCGTTCCCACCCCGTTTCCAAACGGGAACGCGGGCCTAATTGGCGTTTCGGTGCATCATAGGTACTGTGATACCGAGTCATAGATAGCTCAAAATTTAAGCAAACAACCGATCTGAAAAGTCCAATGAGTAAACCAAAAACTGAATACATTAATGTTTCTTCTCTCACATCTAATAACAGATAATGGCTAGACTTTGGGGTTTTCATAGTAAAGAACATGTTTTCTGGGTTTAAAGAGGTACCTAGAAGCATATGTCGACCGAATGACATCAAAGAACAGAGCATATTGCAGCCTAATATACAGGAGGACCGGCATCACAGCAAATGCACCGATAAGGCTTGGCATCCATATCATACCTTCATTGTAAAGAACAAAAAAGCTGACACTAAAAGCGACAGTCATGGTTGTTATTGATAAGAATAGAGTTGCTAGACCTGCCATCAGCTTTTTAGGTAGTGATACCAAGAAATCACGTTCAGCATAGCGAGATGTGAGGATGGATAAGAAGATGAGAATTGATGTTGTAGATGAGAATAGAGAAATGGCATCTGCCACAACGAAAACCATAAAGGTTGCTTTCGAATGGAAGATAGGGGTACCATTATTTTGGCCATATCCACCCGGAACCGTAAAAGCTGCTGCAAATACTATGGTTGCAATGAGTGCCGCAACAACCATACATTGATTAGCCGTCTGTTTCATCCATCTTTCACCTAGGGTAACTAGCTCTTTGTGCTCCTTTGTGAATAACTCATACGGCGTTAGACCATCATTGTTCTTCCGATCTCTATAAGAATGAGGGATCATGGCCTCTACTTCCTACAACAGAAACAATAATAGTTACAGACTTCTACACATCGATAGAGTAGCCAAATGGGTGGGCGGTAAAGGGTCATTTTAGGACGGGTCGGGGCAGATTGACAAACATCCGTTATTTATTTGACCCATATGACCAGAGTTCCCCATTGAGCTGTTTTAACTTAACACAAACTGACACATTCATAAATCATACTACGTAAGTAAATAGGTCAAAATATCCATGTCTACTCTCTCTCAAAGGAAAAGAAAGATTGGAGAGATACTTATACCTTAAACCATAGTAGTTCTCGTTGCATTTGTAAAGCCACTCCTGACACATCCTGGTGTCGCCTTTTCCTGTTGGCACTCTTCCCAACTAAATGCAACATATTGTTCCCATGGACATCTTTGATAGGAGTTATCAAATCTTTCATTGCGCCTATCTCGTACAAGAGGTTGTAAATACCCTCATGACGACGTTTGATTGCAATGTAAATATACTTCGTTTTTTATCATCTTGCTTCCATATAAGATCAGGATATAGGCGGATGAGCTCAACTACAAATTTAGTATTGCCCATTTTTGCTGCAACAAACAGTATCCGAGAAGGGAATATCATCTTTTTTTTACTTTTCGAAGTTGACAGACCTTTTTCAGAATGTATTCTCACACAACATTCACAAGCTAGTTGCTTGGCTGGCTTGCTCTCTTGCTTCCATTCACATGACCCTCTGATTATTTTATCAATCTCTTTCTTAGGCTTTTTCGCTATAGCATTCCAGATGATTGTTAGTAACTGCAATGCTTTATCGTTTTTTTCAGGAGGTACCACCTTTGAAGCAATGTACGCGAAAACTGAAAGCGAATACCAGAAAAGAAGCCAAATTGATGATATAATATATTTACGAGTAAATTTATGATGGATGAATTTGGATTTTGGTAACTCGGTTGAAAATATATACGGGATCTAGCATATCACATAAATCTTACATTTGACAAAAGATTCAAATTGACGGATAACTTTGTACAATAGAAAGGCTATTAAAAACATTTATGGGCAAAGTAAGTCCTTAAATTTTTGTTATGTACAAATTTAATTGAATCCTTCAACTTGCTGATCTTCAACTAAATGAAGTTGAAGGACTTATATATGGAAAAAGTAAAATACCATAAGGTTTATGAGACATCTGCCCTTACATCTTTAACCTCTTTGACTGAATAGCAGTCAAGACTTGCAGTGAAAATGACCTTTTCGTTAAAGATTAGTAAGTCTAAGGAGTACGGAAATGTTTACCAGACTTATTTACTAGGTTTGGATCTCAAAAGTCAAAAGTGGATACATACTTATCTTAAGATGGTTGATGTGTATTAAACATTGAGAAGTGGAGATGTTTACCAGACTTGAAGGCTCTGCCGATGATACTAGAGGAGTAGAGATGTTTGTCAGCCTTAATGGTTCTCCCGATGGTACTACACTTTATTGCAGCCTCCTGATCCAAATTTTCAGGAACACTCCCATTGCCATTTTGAGTTGGTTGACATGTAAAATTCTTCTTGGAGTAGAGATTTATACCCCATCGGAAGGTGCGCTGAATGAAATTAGATTCTGGTTCACGAAATGCTTCAGGCTTTCGAGCCAGAATTGCAAGTACACTCCCAGTTCCAAGTTCTGGATACTTTGTCACCATCTTTAGTGCGACATCTGAAATAGATTTGAATTCTCTCCGTGAGGGACAATGTTGTACAAAAATCAGCAAGGAAAATCAAGAACTAGAATTATCCTCCTAATTGATATGTATATATATAACTAAAGTTTGGTAAGGACTACCTTTATCAATAGATTGTCAATAAATTGTCAACCGGGTTGGATGAGAAAAAAAAACAAAAAAATATATATATTATTGGATTGGCAACCAAGATCACATGTCAACCAAAGATCATAACCTCAATTTGGCACATGTCAATATTTTAATGGCTACTTTTTTTTCTTTACTTTTTCTTTTTAATACTTATATTATTTTAGGTTGGGTTGTTGATAAATGATAAAAAAAATATAAATTAATTGTATGTATTGTTTATATAGGTGGAGGAAAGAGAAAATAATATTTTAATAAAAGTTTTGGTTCGGTTGGGTTATTGATAAACATAGTCTAACAATGCTCGATATGATAAGCAACAAAATATTAGAATGTGTAGGTACTAAAATGCATACCGAACATATTATTCTCAACACATTTCTCAAGAAGCCAACAGCGAGTCTGATGTGTCCAGTGCTCACCAATCAAATCATAATTTGATTTTTTATACATATACTCTACCACGTTCTGGTTTCCAAACAAGGCAGCAACATATATGGGCATCTGATTAGTAGTACCACCACCAACAATTTCCAGCAACTTCGGATTCTTTTCCAACATAATCTCAACCGTGTTAATGTTTCCAGCAGCGGCGGCTAAATAGAGCGCGGTGTTGTAATTTGCATTTTGAAGTGCTAAGTCATTCTCTGTCATTAAACTTACCAGATTTTTCACAAAGTCGTTTACCTTTCCCGGGACTTTTGCAGATGCCGCAATGTGAAGTGCGGTTTCCCCATTTTCAGTAATACTATATCTTACTAACTCTTTGTTCTTCTTAAAAATGTCATCAGCAGCTTTCCAGTTGCATTTAATCGAAGCTTCGTAGAGAGGGACACCAATGTTGAGGTAATCTTCTCTAGGTCCTTTAAAGTAATTTCAAAGCAAATATTTAGTTAATTAATAATAGTACACTATTAATGTCAATAGTCTTCGGGCCTTTTTAGCAGGGGCTTTTTGGGAGTTGTTAGATTTTTTTTATATAAAAAAATCTTATCTAAAATAAGTATTTCCGTTTGTATACATTAATTTCAAGCTTTTATTTCAAACAAATAGTTTCAAATGAAAAGCTGATTCATGAAGCTTTTTAAAAATTTTGAAGCTGTCAAAACATTCAATTACTTATATACCCTCCAACATTTATTTACAATTATAGATATGTCCTTTTATGTCATTTTATATCATATATAATTGTATTTAACAACTAACTTATTAAACACTTTTATTGAAAAATAGATATTATAGCTTATGTTAACAGCTTTGCAGCTCAGAGCTTATTACTTACAATTTAACTAGTTTTGACAAAGATACACTTTTTATCTAAAATTGAAATCAAACACACACACTATAATAAAAACCGGCTATATGAATTAGAAGACTATCGACATTAATAGCGTACTAAATATTATTGTCATACAGACGGTTTGAATCCGTCACTTAGCATTGGTTTAATACTTTGAAATCAAACACACACTATAATAAAAACTATCACATCATATATAAGAAAGTAAAAAGAGTAAATTACATAGATGGTCCCTGTGGTTTGCCCAAAGTTTCATCCACAGTCCCTGAAAGTTAAAAGTTGCACGGATAGTCCCTATTTTTGAAAAGAATAACACTCATGGTCCCTCCACTTAACTGGTGTTAGTGGCTTCCGTTATCTTTTGCATCGTTAGTCCTTTTTTGTTAAATATCATTGCAACGTTAGTCCTTTATAAAAAAAAAATATATATATTTTTGATTTTTTTTTCAATTTTTTCAAGAAAAAAATATTTTTGTTCGAAAATTTTTCTAAAAAAAATTTCTAATTTTTTTTTTCAAATTTTTTTGTTCGAAATTTCTAAAAAAATCAAATTTCAAAAAAAAAATATTTTTTTGTTCGAATTTTTTTTTTTCAATTTTTTTCAATTTTTTTTTTAATATTTTAAATTTTTTTTTCTAAAAATAAAAAAAAATAGAAAAAAAATCAAAAAAAAAATTATAAAAAAAAATATTTTTGATTTTTTTTTTCCAACTTTTTTAAATTTTTTTTTCTAAAAAAAATTAGAAAAAAAATCAAAAAAAATTTATCAAATAAAAATTATTTTTGATTTTTTTTTTCAATTTTTTCAAAAAAAAATATTTTTGTTCGAAATTTCTAAAAAAAATCAAATTTCAAAAAAAAAAATATTTTTTTGTTCGAAATTTTTTTTTCAATTTTTTTTTTTTTATTTTTTAGAAAAAAAAATTGATTATTTTCGAACAAATTTTTTTTTTTTAAATTTGATTTTTTTTAGAAATTTCGAACAAAGAAAAATTTTTAGAATTTTTTTTTAGAAAATTTTTCGAACAAAAATATTGTTTTTGAAAAAATTGAAAAAAAGAATCAAAAATATATATATTTTTTTATTTTTTTATAATTTTTTTTTGATTTTTTTTCTAATTTTTTTTATAGAGGACTAACGATGAAATGATATTTAACAAAAAAGGACTAACGATGCAAAAGATAACGGAAGCCACTAACACCAGTTAAGTGGAGGGACCATGAGTGTTATTCTTTTCAAAGATAGAGATTATCCGTGCAACTTTTAACTTTCAGGGACTGTGGGTGAAACTTTGAGCAAACCACAGGGACCATCTATGTAATTTACTCAAGTAAAAATCAATTCCATTTCATATTGCCTGAAATCAAGCATCGACTCTAATTCACATAGCCGTTTAAATCCTTCAATTTGCATCGGTTTGATACATCAAAATCAAGCACACTATAATCAAAGCTAACACATTATATCTTAGTATTCTAGCTCCTCGCTACCCCGTTTAAATTTTCTTTGTTGTAATAATAATGAAATTACATAATTTAGTATAAGGGGATGTTTGGGATTGTAAGGGTGTTCAAAATGTCTGAAACTGGAAATCCATCAAACCGTGCCGTTATTTGAGTTAACCAAACTGTTTCTTTCATCATTTTTTGTTAGGTTAACTGGAACTGAAAAAACTGGTTTTTTGGTTTGGTTACGGTTCATGACTTAGTGATGGACAATTAACCAAAAAACCAAAATACTAACCTATTACCTATTTCTTATAACCCATGCTAAATGTTTAATTTTATTAGCTGCCTTAAACCTTTTTGTAGTTTACTGTGTGGTTATATGGAATTGATTGACTACCACCTTAATTGGTTAAGGTTTAAGATCTGTGTTTTGTGCTTTGTGTTTCTGTTTGAAGTCAATTGAGAAAAAAGAAAAAGGGTATTTTGGTCTTTTCAGCTTAGCAAAGGATGAAACTATAATTTACTATCCAATTTTTTATTTTTTTATTTGAAGATGACTTGTTGAGAAGGTATTAAGATCTAAAACATTACTAGGTAGAATGAGAATAAAATTAGCAGATAAAGCAAAATAAGTTGTTTTGAAAAGTACGCAGAGTATTTTATATGTGAGAGGTGCGATCCCCTAAAAAGGGGATCAAAATTAAAAAGGCTAAAAAGGTTTTTAGCCACTAAGCTAGTGCCATGTGTCCCCCACCCACTCCCTCCCTTTTTTCTTTAATATTTTCAGTTAGAGGGTGTTTTGGTCATTTGACCTATTTTTTTAATTCCACCTTAAATTTCAAATGCAAATAACTTTCAAATGACAAACTTTTACAAAAAACCGATTTCACCATATTTTTTAAAATTCAATCCTCTTTAATTTGGTATAAATTTTTTTAATTTTTTCGAAACTTTTTTTTTGACATATTCATTGGGTCATGATTTTCTTGAAAATATTAGCATTTTCGGCTCTAATTTTGTCTAGTTTAAAGGCCGAATTTTGCAAAACTTAAAACACGAAAGTTGTAGCTTCTTGGCCATTCTTTACCCAGAAATTTGAATCACTCAAATCCAATATAATATGAGTGAGATATCGTGCGTTAAAGATGACGTTTTACACATATTTGTTGCACACAACGTGTTTGATGAAATGTTTAGCTTAGATTTTTAGTCTTAAAATCGAGTTAAATGCACTAATTTTTGTACAACAATGCACCTTTAGTCATTTTATTAATGTAAGATTCAAAAAGTTTTGTTTTTTTTGTTTTTTTGTTTTTTTTTTTTTTTTTTTTTTTGTTTTTTTTTAACTGATGAACTATATTATTAACTGATAAACCTTATTAACTAATTTTTAAAAAAGACATTTTGTTCATCAGTTACTTTGGTTGAACCATATTAACTGATGAACCTTATTAACCTTATTAACTGATGAACCTTATTAACTGATGAACCATATTAACTGATGAACCTTATTAACCTTATTAACTGATGAATCTTATTAACTGATGAACCTTATTAACTGATGAACCTTATTAACCTTATTAACCGATGACTTTATTAACTGATTTTTAAAAAGACATTTTTTTCATCAGTTACTATGGTTGAACCATATTAACTGATGAACCTTATTAACTTTATTAACTGATGAATCATATTAACTGATGAACCTTATTAACCTTATTAACTGATGAACCATATTAACTGATGAACCTTATTAACCTTATTAACTAACTGATGAATCTTATTAACCTTATTAACTAATGAACCTTATTAACTGATGAACAAAATAATTGATAAACGTTATCAAAAAAAACTGATGAACAATATAAAAAATAACTGATGAACGTTATTTTTTTTCAAAAACTGCTGAACATTATAAAAAATAACTGATGAACCATGTCAAAACAATAACTGATGAACCAAATAAAAAATAACTGATGAACCATATAAAAAATAAGTGATGAATGTTAATTTTTTTTAAAACAGCTGAACATTATGAAAAATAACTGATAAACGTTATAAAAAATAAGAACAATATAAAAAATAACTAATGAACTTTATAAAAATAATTGATGAACAATGTCAAAAATAACTGATGAACTGATAAACATTGTGTGTTTTTTTTTAATTGATGAACTGATTAAAAATACTAACTTGAACCGATGAACATTACCAAAAATAAATGATGAACTTAATTAAACGATGACCAAAACTAACTAATGAACCGATGAACATTATCAAAATTAACAGTTTTTTTTTTTAATTCATGAATAACTATATCTATTATTAATAAACACAGTCTTTTTATTGAGCACATAATAAAAAAACTAACACTTTTTATTGATTGAAAAAACAAGTATGATAAACAAATTTACATTTGGTTTCATCTCCATAAATCTCTCTCCTACAAGAGTACATTGCAACAAAACAAAACATAATAAACAACTAATTGCACTCCATCATCTTCCCATGCCACATAACCAATATAAGTCAAACACATAAATAAATAAAGACCTACTAGCAGCAGATCTAGAAGAAGTCATCTCCTTTTCCACCAGGCATCTTTTTCCTCCTAATCACCAATACTTCATCGTTTAGCGACAGTAGGCTCATCTTTTTCTACTCTCATAACCTAAATATCTCCGTTGCATCTCTGACACTCTCCGCCGCACCGGAAACCGCAAGACATGGATACCGTCATAAACCTTCGTGACGCGATAACAACACTGTGAACGGATGTTTCCGGCTATGGCTGTGATGGTTGGCGGTGATGAAGTTTGCCGGTAATTGTGGTGATGAAGCGATGGCTGTGATGTTTCTGTCAGTCAGTTATGTGTGAAAATAGGAGTGAAGGTGAAGTAGTTGGTGAGAGTGAGATGTGTTTTGAGAGTGGGATAAAAGGGGATGAGACGGTAATACCCCTGATCTGATCTAACGATGATTTGATGGGATCTTTAATCTAACGGTCTACATTACTTTGTAGACTTTTTATTTTGTATATACTTTTTAAGTGATCCGGTATCTTATATGTGAACACATCCGGTAACAATAGTAATACTTTTGGGTCTCCTAACCTAACCATGTTTGTTAATTTCCTATTTTCTAGCTCCAAACAAGGTCATTTGGAAATTGACTTACAATTTCCAAAGATTATTTACATGCATATTTATTTAATTTACACATATGTATCATTCTTGGTTAACGGGTCACTCATATTTAATTAGTTATGCGAAAAAAAACATTTGTTAAAGAATAATGATAATCACATGCCAAGAACATTTATGATATTGAAGTTATACGGAGTATAATAATACCCTTAAGTAGATCCATTTTAGCTAAATTTGGCCCATCGTGTGGAGTATCAACAGCACTGTTCTCTTGGTCAATTTGCTCATCACTTGGTCCTGATTGCATAACTAGTTCTTTCATCTGCACAATGACACCATTAATATAACTGAAGGTTTAACTACATATATGATACTTAACATAATAAAAATAAAAATACCTTTGGTTCAGCCATATGAGTGAATGTAGTTTGAAAAGCCTTGAGATTGATGTGATTATATAAACATCCATTCTATGAATGCAAACCCCTAACATAAGTCATAGTCAAAGTCAACGTCAACGTCAACGTCAAAGTCAAAGTCAACGTCAACAATGTATTACTCCGTATTATTAAAATGTAGGGCATAGTAATTATATGCATGCGTGTACCATATATGGTTTATACCGAGTAACAAATTCTGAAAACACGCTAGATCTTTGTCCCTTTGAACTTAAAACTATGAAAACTAGACTACACGTATTGCCAAAAGTACTAATCTTTGCACTAAGACTGTGTAATACAGCCCTCACTAGCCACGTGTAGGTGAGCGGCCTGATGAAATTGTCACTAATGTTTTAAAACCCGGGTCAATCCGGCCGGTTAAACCGAAAACCGGTTAAAAGACCGGACCAGACCGGATGTGATTGAGTTTTTGCTTATTTGAGAACCGGATTGAACCGGCGGTTTTTCATTGACCGGGTCATAACTATTTTTTTTTTTTTTTTTTTTTTTTTTTTTTTTTTTTTTTTTAAACAAAAACCTTTTATTTCCTTTAAAACTAACGAAACCCTTTTGTCTGTTAGTCGTATGGTGTTTATCTATTAGTTAATAGTATGTTTATCTATTAGTGTTTGTGTCCATGTAACATTCTTCTTGTATGGGTATTTATATACCACAAGTTATGATTAATAGACACGATTCATTCCATTAACTCACATGTTCCTTTTTCACTAAACTCAAAACTTGTGTCAAGTTAAGTTCTACATTTGTGTGGACAAAAATATTATGATTTGAAAAGTTTATAGTTATATTGAAAAGTTAAAATGGTGGTTACTAATGCGGTTAAGTTTTGGTCAAACAACAAATAAGAGTTAAAAATCTAGTCTTGGTATTATATTTGTTTGATTTAAAAAGTTTATTAATAAAGATAGGATTCTAAAAGCATCATAGAGTCATCTCATTTTTATAAACTAGAATTATAAATCTGTTGTAAACTAGAACTATAAAATGATTGTTTTTGCATTTTTTTTAGTCTTGTAGATCTGAAAATTAAAAACTAAAACCTAATAGATCATCTCATTTTTATAGGTTAAGCTAAATGTAAGATCGAAGTTGAACAAATGCCTATTATCAGATATGTATGTTATGAAAATGTATAGAATCGGTGACACGGTGAACCGGCGACTCGACCGAGTCAATTAAAAAACCGAGTTTTAAAACATGTCTGTCATTATACCATGCACGGCCACCCACGTGTTGGTCAATGGAAAAAGAAAGAAGTCAGTCGAAAGATTGATCGAGTTGTGAATTGGTTATGGGTGTGTGATGATGGTTTTGTGGAGTATATGTTTGGGTGGTGATATTGTTATCGAGTTGTATATTGGTTATAGAATGCTTATCTAAATGGTTCAATGCAGTCTTGATACCATAAAGTAGGTTTCCTATTTGAACGGGTATGTGAGATAAGGAGGGGCATTGTATGGAGCATGGATTAGTGAGGAGTGAAAGATGAATCTACTTGGTCCATGCTATACACTGCCCAAAGGAGGATAGGTTGGTACTCACTCAAGGTGTGTGTTCCCAACTGAGTGAAGCCATTGTAGTAAATGAAAATGTAGCTCAGCTTGGTATAGCCCTTGAGTGGAAAGGTCATGGGTTCCTAGTGATGCCTTCTATCTTTTCTATCTTTGCTATTGTGGTGGCAGGTTGAATGGCATTGATGGGAGATGTGAGGGAAATATAGCTAGATGGTTATTTGGTGCATTTAAGGTGAATGATGAGATGCATGTTCTTTACAAACTGGGATAGTTTGCCTGCTAATCAGTGGCTTATAAAAGTCTGGAATTGATAAATTTGAAGTCCTCCGTTTTGTGAAGCTAGTATGTAGTTCTGTTGTATCTTGTGATGTATCAAAAAACAAAGATTAGGCATGTCTAATCTTTTGTTACCACTGTTGTATGAGTTTCTTGTTGTTTTAATAATATATGGTTCACCTTTTTGCACCAAATATTTAGGTGGTGATGTTGGTTTTCTCGTTACACCCCTACCCACCACAACCCAACCCACCCCGAAAAAAATAAATAAAAAAAATAAAAAATAAAAGACCTTTCCGTCCTTTTTTTTAATATAATTTTGTTTATATTAAAAACTATAAACCTGAAAGTACGAAACATAAACTATAAAGTTTAATAAGTCAGACGGTTAAAATTGACAAAAATACAAAACAGAAACGAATAAAAAACTGTTTTATAATGAAACACAAAAAGAATCTTTCAACTTGTACCCTTTTCATGTTACATCAAGAGGGTGGCTATAACAAATCTTTTTTCAGCCATATATGAGTGAATGTAGTTTGAAAAGTCTAGTCAAAGTCACCGTCATCATTGTTCAATTGAGTAAAGTATATGCATGAATGGTCCATGTAGTTTATCCAAATAACAAATTCTGCACACACACTCGATCTTTGTCTTTCAAAACTACGAAAACTAGACTACACCTTGTCTATCTTTGAGACGCTCTAGAAGTACTAAATCTTTGCACTAAACAGACGTAGTTATACACTTATACAATATCATGGGCGGTTTTGGGCCGGCGCACCATCAGCAACCGAGCCGGGCCCAACCCACTAAGGGGCACTAAGATTTTTTATACCAATTATATGTACTAGGCCCAACCCACTAAGGGGCACTAAAAATAAACCCTATTAATCATTTAATCAAAAAAGTCAAAAACTAGGGGTGAGCATGGGGCGGGGTGGGGCGGTTTTATGGTAAAACCAAAAACCGAACCGTATATTTCGGTTTTTGAAAACTAGAAACCGTTTGGTTTCGGTTTTTTCGGTTTCGGTTTTTCGGTTTTTTACATTAAATCGGTTCGGTTTCGGTTTTTGTTCGGTTTTTTTTTTACTTGAAAACAAGCAACTTTTAATCTTATATAAAGTTTACGATTCCAAGTTTCAAGCAAAAATATTCAAACAAATATCAACAATTGCATAATATCCGGCAATCCAAAGCTTCGAAAAAACGTACAAAATAACCAAACATTATCTAAAATATAAAATGATGGTATTTGCGGCTTTACACTTTTCGTTTGCAAAAACATTCAAAGAACACTACTGTTCGAAAACAAAGATATAACATCTACAAATATAACAAATTTGAATGTATAGACAATAAACAACACTATTTGTTTGATAGATAAAGTTGTATACTCAAATCTTTAGAATTAAATTGCAAATTTCTTATATCGATAAAATTATATAAAACCATATATAAAGGTTGGGCGGGGCGGTTTTTTCGGTTCGGTTTTTCTTATGAAATCAAAAACCGCCCCAAACATTCGGTTTTTATAAAATTCAAAACCACCACCATCGGTTTGTCAAATGGGGCGGTTTTTTCGGTTCGGCTTTTTCGGTTTTTTCGGTTTCGATTCGGTTTTTCGGTTTTTGTGCTCACCCCTATCAAAAACGATTGTGAGGACAAAAGAGTGAAGGGCTGAAGGCGTGAAGCACTGAAACTTTACTTTCAATAATCCATCTCCATCTTCAAATCATAACTAAGGTTACAACTTAAAACTCTCAACTAGTTATCAGTTTTAATTTTTTTTAGTTATCAATTTTGCCTAGTTATCAATTTTTAGTTATCAATTTTGCCTAGTTATCAATTTTAGTTTTTTTTGCATAATTGTATACATATACTGATATACAGTATATACACAAAATGAGTAATTGATACTCCCTCCATCTCAAAATATAAGTCCAGTTTGACTTTTTTAATTGAACTTTGACCTTAAATATTTTTTGTTTTATTATATAATAGATGATGCAAAATATATAAATGAATAGTGTTTTATATGTATTTTCGTTTGGTATAATTCTCATCAAGTGATATATAATAAAATAAAAATATTTAAGGTCAAAGTTTGATACAAAAAGTCAAACTGTACTTATATTTTGGGACGGAGGTAGTATTTGACAAATGACAAATTGTTAAATAATGTTAATTTTTTTTCATATGTAGTTGCATAAAAAATTATGTCTCCTAAACAAGCATCCGGTAGTTTAAAACGAAAAAGAAAAGCAAAACAAGTAGCACTTATAAAGGATTATTTGGTTGTTGATGATACCACCGGTAAAGGATTATTTGATGTTACACTTGATGATACCGCACGGTTTACTTAAATATATTTTATTTTGTAGAAGTAATACTTTTGTTGCAAGAATGATTTTTGTTCGTATTTTTGGCTTCTCGCACTTGATTATGGTCTATGGATATTATAATATACAGACACTTTTTTTTTTCTTTTTTCTTTCCGTACCGGGCCTAATTTTTTTTTTTTGACGTTCTCAGCACCGCCCCTGTACAATATAACAGTGCTTTTCTCCCTCTTCGTCATTGGTGCAATATGCATGTAAGCATAAATGACAGAAACTGTGAAAGTAAGCATAAATATAATGATACACTCCGCATTTGAAAGTGATAACTTTGGCAATTTTAATTAACTGCATGTGTGTTGAAGATAATCAAAACATCCATATATTTACAGCTAGATATTGCTTAAGAAATTTTATAAACTCTATCTATCATGTGGCTAGTCCAAGTGCAACCTCTTCATACAAAAAAGTTATGTGAAAAAAGAAGATTAAAAGAAATATAGGGGAAATAAATCTCTAGATTAGTGTCTAAATTCTGAAATATATATGTACAACTGTCACAGGACACATGGGCCATTGAGATTCAGTATGTGGACAAATAAAGATTCTAGCTCATTCGGAATTTAGTTCCTGCCAATTTATTTCTTGCAAATCCCATTTTCTTTCTAAATTCTAACTCCGGCAGTGTTTGTTTTTTTCTTTCAGATCTGAATAGCGTCTGAAGTCTGATTCGGTCAGACGTAATCAGATTCAGACTGTTTGTTTTTTTTCACATCTGAAGTCTGAATATATCTAAATAGGGTCTGATTCGTTCAGACATTGAATAACGTCTGATTACATCTGAAAAGCCTAAACTTCCGTGATACTTCTTTTCAATCCTTATCTCCTCATCTTGGTCTTGATTTTTTATTAATAATCACGAATGGAGGGTCGTTTGGTTTGTTTTATAGCGAAACGATTGTTTTTTTGTTTATTCAGATATTCAGATTCAGACATAAAAACAGACAGTCTAAAATAATTCAGATTCAGACTTTTGGACCACTCATTCAGATTCAGAAGTGGTATTCAGATTCAGACATAAAACATCTTAAAAAACAAACAGCACCTAAGTGTTCATTAAATGTTAATTATATATTTACAGAAGGCTTATACACAACCCATAGAAGACTAAATAATATAGGTTACTAATAATAACAGTGGAGTACTCAAGCGTTGCGGCGGCGAGTATCCTTAATTACAACTTTTAAAAAATCGAACTTCATCACTGGTGTTTTGAAGAATACGAAAAACAGCCTTGCTTCTGAATTTCCACTTAAAATAACAAGCAGTCCAAATTACAGCTTGCCAAACAGGTTTTAATTTACTAGACGCGCTCCTATCCAAAATTAAAATATCAGTAATCAATGCATAAGCCACTTAAATATCAGTTCCCATTTAAATTCGGATCCTTAAAAGACATTTTGCAAACAAACCGACCCTAAAGATGTGAGGTTTTCGTTTCAATGGGTTAAACAACACCATACATGCGGCTTTGCTTGTGCTGTGGAGTTGAATCTCATTCAACAACTGTGCATCGACTAAATGACTAAATGCATCGTCTTAGGTGATTTACGTGCAAATGAAATACATTAAAAATAGTGGAACTTAGGACAAAATAAATTACACCAAATGGTTGCCATTTTGATTCTTCCTGCTCGGCGTTGACTTATTTAAAAAATTGATCATTTACTTCTCTATTTATTCTCGTCAACAAACTTTGAGTTGCAACCGTGGTTGCTAGGAGTGAACTTGAAGCAAAAACAATAGGGCTAAGGTTGTTTTGATTGTAATCACTTGAATGAAACATTAGACAAAGGTATGCTGATTTAATTAGCTAGAGCCTATGGTTCATGATTCAGTTTCATTTTGTATCTCAGTCTTGATCTTATTATAAGAAACACGATACCACCATAGGAGATTAACTTCACCAAAAGGACAAATTCATTCATATCATGCTATTTATTGGCGTATGAAATATATAATATGGAGCAGTTGGATTGTGGTGATCACAGAAGCATATTAGCTTAAACTTTTGACGCCTAAGCAAGAGTTAGGAAGGGGACTCGGATTTTTAGCGGGAGGTAATATTGAGGAGAGAAGCTCTTCTTGCAATCAAGTCCCTATACATGCATTTTCAATCTCCATTTTTCTATCTAGATCTTCTAAACATGTGTTCATGATTCATATTCATATTTAAACCGATTTTGCAAGGGAGCATCAGTGCTATCCAGTTGATTCAGGATTCCTAGTTCTTATTTTATCTTTACATGCCACCCTTCTCATGTGTACACATTTTTTATCCCACAAAAGGACAATCTGTTTGGCTTTGAAATCAGCATAGAAAAGAACAATAACAAAGATCCGGAGGCATTAACAAATCCCTACCCCGAGAACTCGAGGAAGAGTTCCTATTACAATAATCTGAATTTTCATAATTAGATGAGTTGTACTGTGATACCGAGTCATAGATAGCTCAAAATTTAAGCAAACAACCGATCTGAAAAGTCCAGTGAGTAAACCAAAAACTGAATACGTTGATGTTTCTTTCTCTCCCATCTAATAACAGATAATGGCTAGAATTGGGGGTTTTTATAGTAAAGAACATGTTTTCTGGGTTTGAAGAGGTACCTAGAATCATATGTCGACCGAATGACATCAAAGACAAGAGCATATTGCAGCCTAATATATAGAAGGACTGGGATCACAGCAAATGCACCGATAAGGCATGGCATCCATATCATACCTTTATTGTAAAGAACAAAAAAGCTGACACTAAAAGCGACCGTCATGGTTGTTATTGATAAGAAAAGAGTTGCTAGACCTGCCATCAGCTTTTTAGGTAGTGATACCAAGAAATCACGTTCAGCATAGCCAGATGTGAGGATCGATAAGAAGATGAAAATTGATGTTGTAGATGAAAACAGAGAAATGGCATCTGCCACAGCGAAAACCTTAAATGTTGCTTTCGATTGGAAGATAGGTTTACCATTATTTTGGTCATATCCACCAGGAACCGTAAAAGCTGATGCTAATACTATTGCTGCAATGAGTGACGCAACAACCACACATTGATTAGCCGTTCCTTTCATCCATATTTCACCTAGTTTAACTAGCTCTTTGTGTTCCATTGTGAATAACTCATATGGAGTTTGACCATCATTGTTCTTCTCATCTCTATAAGAAGGGGGGATCATGGCCTCTACCACCTACAACAGAAATGATAATAGTTATAGACTTCATACACATCGATAGAGTAGCCAAATGGGTGGGCGGTAACCGGTCATTTAAGGACGGGCAGGGGCAGATTGACAAACATCCGTTATCTATTTGACCCATGCGACCAGTTCCCCATTTACCTGTTTTTTTTATTTGACCCATTTGAGATAAAACTTAACACAAATTGACACATTCATAAGTAAATAGGTCAAAATATCCATGTCTACTCTCTGTCAAAGAAAAAGAAAGATTGGAGAGATACTTATACCTTAAACCATAATAGTTCTCGTTGCATTTGTAAAGCCGCTCCTGACACATCCTGGTGTAGCCTTTTCCTGCTGGCACTCTTCCCAACTAAATGCAACATATTGTTCCCATCGACATCTTTGATAGGAGTTATCAAATCTTTCATTGAGCCTATCTCGTACAAGAGGTTGTAGATACCCTCATGACGACGTTTGACAGCAATGTGAAATATACTTCGATTTTTATCATCGACCTTCCATATGAGATCAGGATATAGGCGGATGAGCTCAACTAAAAAATTTGTATTGCCCATTTTTGCTGCAACAAACAGTATCCGTGAAGGGTATGTTCTCTTTGTAATTGGAGTTTCCGATGTTGAAGCTTTATCTACATCTCCAGTAGTTGGCTTGTCTTCTTGCTTGTATTCAGCTGGCCCTCTAAGTATATTATCAATCTCATACTTAGGCTTTTCCGCAATAACATTCCAAATGAGTTTTAGTAATTGCAATGCTTCATCGTTCTTTTCAGGAGGTACAACCTTTGAAACAAAGTATGTGACAACTGAAAGAAAACACATGAAAAGAAGCCAAATTGATGATACCAAATACTTACAAGTAAAATTATGATGGACAAAGTTGAAATTAGTTCCTATGTTGAAAAAACTATAAATGAATGCTATATATTGTGACTGGAAAGTTAGGATCTTAAATGTGACAAATGGTTCTACTTGACGGATAAGTAATTACAAATAAAGACCATCAGAGTAAAAACATGTTTTGTCAAATGGAAGCCCCCAAAGTTTTATTAAAAGAACTACCCTTAACAGTTAGATGCCATGTAAACTATTTTTGCTGACATGGAAATAAAAACTAAATGAAGTTCCCGGACTTATATATGAAAACAGTGAAGTACTTTAAGGTTTTTAAGACTTCTATCTGCCCTTACATTTCTAACCTCCATGACTGGTTAGCAGTCAAGACTTCTGGTGGAAATAATCTTTTCGTTAAAGATTAGTAAGTTAAAGGAGTACAGAGATGTTTAAAAGACATGTACTAGGTTTGTTTCATAAAAGTCAAAAGTTGATACATACTTATCTTAAGATGGTTGATGTGTATTAAACATTGAGAAGTGGATATGTTTACCAGACTTGATGGCTCTCCCGATGATACTAGAGGAACAGCGATGTTTGCCAGATGTGATGGTTTTCCCAATGATACTAGAGGAGTAGAGATGTTTGCCAGCCTTGATGGTTCTCCTGATGGTACTACACTTTATTGCAGCCTCTTGATCCAAATCTCCATGAACACTCCCATTGCCATTTTGATACGGTTGATCTTGATTTAAATCTCCAGGAACACTCCCATTGCCATTTTGAGACGGCTGCTCTAGATTCAAATCTCCAGGAACGCTTCCATTGCCATTTTGAGACGGTTGCTCTTGATTCAAATCTGCAGGAACATTTCCATTGCCATTTTGAGACGGTTGATGTGTAACATTCTTCTTAGAATAGAGATTTTTACCCCAGCTGATGGTGCGCTGGATGAAATTAGATTTTGTTTCATGGAATGCTTCAGGCTTTTGAGCCAGGACTCCAAGTAACTTCCCATTAGATGTACCAAGTTCTGGATACTTTGTCTTTATCTTTAGTGCGACATCTGATATAAAGTTAAAATCTCTTTGTGAGAGGCAATGTTGTACAAAAATTAACAATGAAAAGCAAGAATGAGCACGTATAGAGATTATTTGTTTTCTCTTTGACATTGACTAATGGATATAGCTTAAGTTTGTTTCTCAGTGAACCTCTAAATGAATAAAAAAGGTTGCTTTCACCTCTCATGGAGTCTTTGCCTAGAAAAAGGCAGCTAAGGGCAATTCGTAGGTCTTCATCAGTCTAATTGCTACCCCTGTATGACACTTGCTATATTTTTAAGGAAATACTTAATAAAAATTACCCTTATCCAATCAAGTTTTTATCATATACATTCATCACATTTTGACCTTTATGCGATGCACATAGAGATATAAATTTATGTGCACAAAATTGGCTGTGAAGATTCTGCAATACGAATTATATATGGTGTAGGATTACTATTTACTACTACAAAGCAGTAGCCCAAGGTGCATACGATAAGACATTTATATTTCCTCCTGACTTGTGTACATACTTTTCCTAACTATATGATAAACGTGACAAGTGGCAAAATGAAGAAAGTAGAAGATAAATTAGGCAGAATAAATAGAAGTATAGAACTATGATATGATAAAAAAACAAAAAGTTAGAATGTGCTGGTACTAAAATACATACCAAACATATTATTCTCAGCGCATTTCTGAAGAAGCCAACCACGAGTCTCAGGTGTCCAAGGATCATCAATCAAATCATTAGATTTTTCATACATATACTTCACCACGTTGTGATTTCCGGACAAGGCAGCAGTATATATTGGCATCAATTCTGGCGGTTTATTTATTCCAGCGCCACCTCGGATTGAAAGCAACTTGTCGTTCCTTTTCAACATAATCTTAACCGTGTTAAGGTTTCCAGCTGCAGCTGCTAAATAGAGTGCAGTGTTGTAATTTGTATTTTCAAATGCTAAGTCTTCATTTGTCATTTTTTTCACCAGATTTTCCACAAACTCGTTCACCTTTCCAGGGACTTTTGCAGATGCCGCAATGTGAAGTGCAGTTTCCCCATTTTCAGAAATACAATATCTTACCAATTCTAATTCTTTGTACTTCTCAAGAATGTCTTCAGCGGCTTTCCAGTTACATGTAATCGCAGCTTCGTAGAGAGGGACACCAATTTTGAGGTAATCTTTCCTAGACCCTTTGGAGTAATTTTAAAGCAAATAGTTAGTTAATTAGAGCTTTATTCATCTTAACAGTCTATTTACATGAAATCAAGCATCGACTCTACTTCATATAGCCGATTTAAATCCTTCAATTTGCATCGGTTTGATACATTAAAATCAAGCACACTATAATCAAAGCTAATACATTATGTCTTAGTATTCTAGCTCGTCGCTAGTCCGTTTAAATTTTCTTTGTTATAATAAAAATGAAATAACATAATGTAGTATAAGGGGATGTATGGGATTGTAAGGGCGTTCAAAATATCTGAAACTGGACGGTGTCGTTATTTAAGTTAACCAAACTGTTTCTTTCATCATTTTTGGTCAGGTTAACTGAACTGAAGACACTGGTTTTTTTGGTTTGGTCATGGTTCATGACTTAGTGTTGGACAATTAACCAAAAAAAACAAAATACTAACCTATTACTTATATCTAATAACCCATGCTAAATGTTTACTAAATTACTGCTAGTGTTTTATTACTTGCCTTAACCCTTTTGTAGTTTACTGTATGGTTATATGGAATTGATTTTTCTCGAAGTCGGTGACTACCACCTTGGTTAAGGTTTAAGATCTGTGTTTAGTGCTTCGTGTTTCTGTTTTGTTCCAAAAGAAATCAATTGCGAAGAAAGAAAAAAGGCTTTTTTTTTTTTTTTTTTTTGAAGATGACTTTATTGAGAAGTTAGTAAGTCACCGAGTTATGAATAAGACAATGGATCTAAAACATTGCTACGTAGAATGAGAATAAAAATTGCAGAAAAACCAGAATAACTTATTTTGAAGAGTACGTAGAGTACTTATTTACCTTTTTAATTATTCACCTTACAAACACAACTAGTAACAACAATACTTTTGGGCCTCCTAGCTTAAGAGCACTAGGTACTCTAGAGCCGTCCCGTTGATGCTGTGGGAAAAAGTGCTGCCACATCAACATATTTTCTCATAACACGAGAATATACCACAACATAAAAAACAACCCTCCTTCCTGTAACACCAGTTTCTGGTGCTGTCGTGCACCCCTATACCTCACATTTTTTTTTTCCATTCATTTAAATAGGGAAGGGATCCAATAAGAATAAGTAAAATGAGAAGCGTAACAACTAACAAGTAATTCTAGAAACACATTTTAATTTAGGAGGGAAAATTTGAATAAAGATAAATGCATTTTTGTAGGTGCATCTAGAATATGTGGTTATTATTACTTCTTATTATTCTTATTTTTTTTATTCTTTTTATTTGATCTTAACTCTATTTGAGAAGATCTAATAAAAAAAATAATTAAAATGAGAAGGAATCCAATAAGAAGAATAATTAGAATAAATCAACACATTTAATTCAGACAACACATAAAAATATAAATACATAAACTAAACTAGTTTGTTCCAAAATGTTCGGAGTCTGTCAATATCCATCTCAACGTTTTGTGATGTTCAATGGTCCAAATATAAATGCATAAAACACACTTGCTATTACGTTATTTCCTTATTTTTGTTCCATGGGCCAATAATAAGCATTTGGGCTTTGACATACATTAAGAAATCTTCTGAATATATAATTAGGGTATACAATTATTTGTCGAGCATTGATTGACATGCCTAACCGGTATGCCTAAACCTATGTGTCAGCATTTTATTGGTGACAGCAGCAGTAGGACCCGCTTCTTCACAAACCAATAACTTATTGCCACATCTTTTTAGGCACATAATTAGTCATAGTTTTAGGCCTCCCAATCATTTTCCTTATTTGTCAGCCGCTTTTGTTCTATTCACTATGTTCTTCCTTTTTCTTTGTCTCCCATCCGGCAAACTGTTTTCGTCGGAGTATAACACACATGAATCTGAAACACCCATAATTGAAAAAAAAAAAAAAAAAAAAAAAAAAAGCCGTCCGGTTGCGTTTTCCGGGACGATGTGGGCTGGTCAGGACGCGAAAATGCGAGGCACGGTACCGTGGTTGCGTCGTCCTGCTGCGTTTTCCGGGATAACACCAGCGAAAACGCTAGGCACCCGCTTCTCTAACCATGTTTATTAATTTCCTATTTCCTAGCTCCAAACAAGGTCATTTGCAAGTTCACTTACAATTTCCTAAGATTATTACATGCATATTTATTTAATTTTAACTTTACACATATGTCAATCATTCCTAGTTAACGGGTCATTCATATTTAATTAGTTATGCCAAAAAAACATTTGTTAATGATAATCACAAGCCAAGAACATTTATGAAATATTGAAGTTATATAATAATACCCTTATTAAGTAGATCCATGTTAGCTAAATTTGGCCCACGCCCATCGTGTGGAGTAGCAACAGCATTCTCATTTTGCTCATCACTTGGTCCTGATTGCATAACTGGTTCTTTCATCTGCACAATGACACCATTAATATAACTGAAGGTTTAACTACATATATGATACTTAACATAATAAAAATAAAAATACCTTTGGTTCAGCCATATGAGTGAATGTAGTTTGAAAAGCCTTGAGATTGATGTGATTATATAAGTCATAGTCAAAGTCAACGTCAACGTCAACAATGTATTATTATTAAAATGTAGGGTATAGTAATTATATGCATGTGTGTACCCCATATGGTTTATACTTTATACCGAGTGACAAATCTGAAAACACGCTAGATCTTTGTCCCTTTGAACTTAAAACTATATGAAAACTAGATTACACGTATTGCCAAAAGTACCAATCTTTGCACTAAGACTGTAATACAGCCCTCACTCACGCGTAGGTGAGGGCACTGATGAATTTGTCACCAATGTTTTAAAACCCGAGTCGATCCGGCCGGTTAAACCGAAAATCAGTTAGAAGACCGGACCGGACCGGACCGGATGTGATTGAGTTTTTGCTTATTTGTGAACCGGATTGAACCGACGGTTTTTCATTGACCTAGTTTGATATACACAGTCGGGTCATAACATTTTTTTTTAAACAAAAACCTTTTATTTCCTTTAAAACTAGCAAAACCCTTTTGTCAATTCATTTTCACTAAACTCAAAACTTGTGTCAGGTTAAGTTCTATATTTGTGTGGACAAAAATATTATGATTTGGAAAGTTTATAGCTAAATTGAAAAGTTAAAATGGTGGTTACAAATGCGGTTAAGTTTTGGTCAAACAACAAATAAGAGTTAAAAATCTAATCTTGGTATTATATTTGTTTGATTTAAAAAGTTTATTAATAAAGATAGGATTCTAAAAGCATCATAAAGTCATCTCATTTTTATAAACTAGAATTATAAATCTGTTGTAAACTAGAACTATAAAATGATGGTTTTTGCATTCTTTTTAGTCTTGTAGATCTGAAAATTAAAAACCAAAACCTAATAGATCATCTCATTTTTATCGGTTAAACTAAATCTAAGATCGAAGTTGAACAAATATCTATTATCAGATATGTATGTTATGAAAATGTATAGAACCGGTTCGACCCAGCGGTTGAACCGGTGACACGGAGAACCGGCGACTCGACCGAGTCAATTAAAAAACCGAGTTTTAAAACATGTCTGTCATTATACCATGCACGGCCACCACTACAACAAACAAGACAACGGGCGACGAGCCTTTTGGCGGCGACACCCGTGTCCCCGCCGAAAGTCGCTAAACGACAAAAAATGTGCTGAGCTGGCACAAATTCACGCTGACCGTCCACTGCGTTTTCAACGCCAACTTTTGGTGGGGACATGTCCTCGCCAAAAGTATTTTTGGTATATCACAACTTTGACCAAAATAGTTGCATTTTCAACGCCTACTTTTGGCGGGGACATGTCCCTGCCAAAAGTATTTTTGGTATTTTACTAACTTTGACCAAAATAGTTGCACTTTATTGTCCCGGGTATTATTCCCGCCAATACTTTTGGGGGGGACATGTCCCCGCTAAAAGTTTAGACGCCAAATTTCCTTCCAAACTGCAGCTTTTTTCCAAAACTTTTAATATATATTATAACATACACATAACACATATTAAATCATAAATTCGGGAAAAAAAATACAAAACACACATAACAATGGATGGTTTAACGCCGGAACAGGAGTGGGCAAAGGCTTTATCATACGAGCTCTTGTATAATGAAATTATAAATCATTGGGGCGTTGAAATTTTTGATGAATATGGTTCGTATGTGAACTATGCACCGTGGCAGAGAGACCGGATTCTGGTATGGTTGAGGAAAAAGTCATACTATAGAGAGTATTTGGAAGAGCTAGATGCTGCTGAAGCTCAACGTGCTGCTGAAGCTCAAGCTGCTGCTGTTGGAGGTGAGGATAAAGCTGAAAGCACGTTTGATGAAGCTGCTGCTGTTGATAATCTGGAAAATAGAATAACATGTCTTGAAGCTACGTTTGCATATCTCAAAGAAATGAGAGCAAGGAAAAGAAGAGATGGTGCGAGTTCAAGCAAAGCGGAGGTAGCCGCAAAAAAAAAATAAACAGGTTGTTTCATTTGGTTGTTGAGTTGTTTAGTTTGAGTCTGTATGAAAATGTATCTGGTTTATAACTCTTGTGCGGTTTGAATAAAATGTTTGCCTTCGTGTTTGAAGCTAAGTGTGTGGTGTCGAGTTGTTTAGTTTGAGTTGTTTCGTTTGGTTGTCGAGTTGTTTAGTTTGAGTTGTGTTAGGATTTGGATTATGTGTTAGGATTCCCGCTAAATGGATTATTATGTGTTTATTTCGATTATGTGTTAGGATTCCCGCTAAATGGATTAAAAGTATAGTTTTGGACCATTTGCGGATGACTAGGTTAAGTATACTTTTGTAGAACCATTTGCGGATAATCATGTTATCACAGTTTTTGAACCGTTTTGGCGATATTGTGGCATTTTGTTAAATGATATTATGTTTAGAGTTTTGGCGATGTTGTAGTGGATTTGAGTATATATAGGTTACAGGTTATTGTTTGGTTTTTCTCCGGAATAATTCTGGAAAAAATCTGAAAATTACCCATTTTGCAGCAATATGCTGCAAAATGGGTCAGCCGCTTTTGGCGGGGACATGTCCCCGCCAAAAGTGTGTTCAAGTTATAGTTAGTAGACACTTTTGGCGGGGACATATCCCCGCCAAAAATAAGTGTCCCTTTGGTGTATACTCACTTTCGGCGGGGACATGTCCCCGCTAAAAAGCATATTCATTTTTATGAATACTCACTTTTGGCGGGGACTTGTCCCCGCTAAAACTTATTTTTGGCAGGGACATGTCATATCTATACTATTTATAAAGAGTAAATGGTTAAAAAGTCAAGAAGTGAAAAGTGAAAAACTTAAATTAATGTTTTGCCTAAATTATTCTTAATTAATGCATTTAACACTCCTTAATACTTCTCATTTATAACTTAATCAAAACTTAAATGAAAACATGGAAACTTACATTACACATTCAATTTTTTTGTCAACTTAAAAACATGAAAAGTTAAATGAATAATTAATAAATGAAAAACATAAAAATGCAATGTTTTGAAAACCGGGTTCGAAATCGACCCGGTTGAGTCACCGGGCACCAGGTCAGCCGGTTCGACTGGTTGGACCGCCGGGTCAACCCGGTTTTCAATTTATTATTATTTTATTTTTTTGGCCGGGTCAACCGGTTCGACCGCCGGGTCAACCCGGGTTTTTATTAAAATTTTTTTGAAAAAACACCCGGCCGGGTTTCGAGAACCGGGTTGGCCCGGGTCACTCAAAACCCGGCGGGTAACACCGGTTAACCCGATTTTAGAAACCCGGGTTGTTTTGACCCGTTTTTTCAGCCGGAACCGGTCGAACCGGTTAACCAGGCCGGGTCGACCCGGGTTTCAAAACCTTGTAAAAATGTAAAATTGTTTTGTCAACTTAAGAATAAATACACACATATATAAAAATAAACTTTTAAATACTAGATGAGTAGCCGTACATAGAAACGGTATTTTATAGCGGCAGATAGTTATAGTGATATTTTGGTTACACAAATCACTTAACCAAAATATCATTATAATTAAATGCCGCTATAAAATCTCGTTGCTATGCACGGTTACTCGTCTAGTTAGTAATAATAACATACCTTTAGGTCAGCCGTATATGAGTGAATGTAGTTTGAAAAGCCTTAAGATTGCTGTTATTTATATAAAAACATCCATTCTAATGAACACACTTTCCTAACATAAGTCTACTTAAAAGTCTACGTCAAAATCAAAGTCAACGTCAACAATGTGTTACTGAGTAGATTATGGTTATATGCATGAATGGTCCATGTAGTTTATCCAAATAACAAATTCTGCACATGCACTCCATCTTTGTCTTTCAAAACTAAGAAAACTAGACTATAAATTCTGCACATGCTCTAGAAGTACTAAATCTTTGCACTAAACAGTCGTAGTTATACAATATTACAGTGGTTTTCTCCCTCTTCATCGCATAAATGACAGAAACTGTGAAAGTAAGCATAAATATAATGATACACTCCGCATTTGAATGTCATAACTTTAATTTGGCAATTTTATTAAACTGCATGTGTGTTGAAGTTAATCATAACATCCATATATTTACAGCTAGATATTGTTTTAAAAAATTTATAAACTCTATCATGTGGCTAATCCAAGTGCAACCTCTTCATACAAAAAAGTTATGTGAAAAAAGAAGATTAAAAGAAATATAGGGGAAATAAATCTCTAGATTGTTATCTAGTGTCTAAATTCTGAAATATATGTGTACAATTGTTTGATGAACGCATCACACATGGGCCAATGAAATTCAGTATGCATGTGGACAATAAATATTCTAGCTCATTCGGAATTTAATTCCTGCCATTTTATTTCTTGCAAAGTTGCAAATCCCATTTTTTCTTTCTAAATTCTAGCTAACTCCGTTTAACATAATTAACTAGCTTTAATGCATGTACAGGCATCAAGTTCAAAAACATAATTAACTAGTTTTAATGACGGGGAGACCTAATATTGTGTTCTAGAGTCCGATTAATGAAAGAAAATGAAAGAAAGTGAAAATGTTTAATCCCACGTTGTGTTCTTGAGTTTTAGTTAAAGAAAGGAAAGTGAGAATGTTTACTCCCACAGAGTATGATTTGAGTGATTTTGGAAGTAAAATATTTCCTACTAAAAGTGAGATGAAAATGTTTACTCCCACTTTACTTCCCTTTTCTTTATGTAAAGTAAAATACAACAAGAGAGAATTTGGGAGAAAAATATTATCTGTGTTAATGAGAATGAAGAGTACAAGCGTACAATACTGATACATATAGAAGAAGGAAATCACCTCAACAACCTTACAAACTATTTACATCTAGCACCTTCTATTCTAAAGTATTTACATAAAAGACCCTGAACATACTATTCTTTACACTCCCCCTCAAGTTGAGAGTTTTCTGAGGAAGAAACTCCCAACTTGTGCAGAAGACTATGATGTTGATCAACAGTTAGAACCTTTGTAAATACATCAGCTAGTTGTTGAGAAGTATGAATGTATTCTGGTTTAATAATACCATCTTTCACTTTATCTCTAACATAGTGACAATCAACTTCAATGTGCTTGGTTCTATCATGAAAAATAGGATTAGCAGCTATATAAATAGCTGCTTGATTGTCACAGTGTAGAGTAATAGGATGCAAGTCTTTTAAACCAAGATCTTTCAATAAACTGAGAGGCCAAGTTACCTCACAGCAGGTAATTGTCATTGCTCTATATTCAGCCTCTGCTGAGCTTCTAGAAACAACTCCTTGTTTCTTAGACTTCCAAGATATTGGGGAATCTCCTAAGAGAATACAATAACCAGTTGTTGACCTTCTGGTCATGGGATAACTCGCCCAATCAGAGTCACAGTAGGCTGTCAAATGTGCTTTAGAATGATGTGTGAGAAGAATTCACTGTCCTGGTGCATTTAACAAGTATCTAAGAAGATGTTTCACAGCCTGCATATGTACTGAAGTTGGGTGTTGCATAAATTGACTTAACAATTGAACAGTGTAACATATGTCAGGTCTAGTAATGGTCAAATAGATAAGCTTCCCAATATATCTTCTATATACTTCTGGATCTTGTAAAGGAGATCCTACATCAGCTTGTAGCTTTAAGTTTGGATCCATGGGGAGCTTATATGATTTACTTGACATCACTCCAGCTTCTTGCAATAATTCTAAAGTATATTTCTTTTGGGAAACAAAAAGACCAGATTCAGCCTTAGTAACTTCCAACCCCAAGAAATAGTGTAAATCTCCAAGGTCTTTTATATGAAAAGTAGAACTAAGCTGATCTTTAAGCAACTTTATTTTAGAAGAGTCATTACCTGTGATCATTAGATCATCCACATAAACCAACACAGCTATGAATGAAGTTCCATCCTTCTTTGTAAACAGAGAGTAATCAGCTTTGGATTATTGAAAACCAAAAGATAACAAGGCAGAAGATAGTTTTGCAAACCACTGCCTGGGTGCTTGCTTAAGCCCATACAATGACTTTTTCAACTTACACACTTTTGTAGAAACAGACTTAACATTTTGTACAGACTCCCCCTTACCAACATAACCAAGAGAAAGCTGCATATACACATCTTCTAGCAAATCACCATGTAAAAATGCATTAGACACATCCATCTGTACTATATCCCATCCTTGCATGGCTGCAACAGCTAAAAGTGGCCTCACAGTAACCATTTTTGCAACAGGTGCAAAGGTTTCTTCAAAATCCTCACCTTTTCTTTGTCTATTACCCTGAACAACCAATCTAGCCTTCTTCCTTTCAACTGTTCCATTGGATCTATACTTAGTTTTGAACAACCAATGACATCCAATAGCTTTCTTATCTGGTGGTAACTCAGTTTCTTCCCAAGTATCATTATCTTCCAAAGCTCTTAGCTCACTATTTATAGCTTCACACCATTCTGGTTTAGTGATAGCTTCTTTGAAGTTTTTAGGATCACTCTCATTTGCAAGAACACTCAACATACATTGAAACTGAGATGATAAAACAGGTGAAGTAACTTGATTTGCTAAAGGTTTGATGGATGGTACTACAAAGTCTTTTGTCCAAGCAGGAGGTTTAGACTGTCTAGTAGACTTTTTGGTTTGATTTGAAGCAGAAGATTCATTTTGAGGAACAGTTGGGATAGGTGGATTATTTGGTAAAGGTGGATCATCAATGTTTGGAGCTTGTGGTATAGGTACTGGTAACACAGGTTCATCATATACAGCAGGTGGATTAGGCATAGACACAGGCATTGGTTGATAGAATTTTGATGCACTTGAATCAGAGAAAGGAAAAATATGCTCATGAAATTGCACATCTCTACTCACAAAACAAGTATGAGTAAGAAGATTATACAACTTATATCCCTTTTGATGAGCAGGATACCCCAAAAATACACAAGGAACTCCTTTGGGAGCAAATTTATCAGGTACTCTAGAAGGATTAGTAGCTACAGTAAAACAGCCAAACACTCTCAATTGAGAGTAATCTGGTACTTTATTAAGTAGCATTTTATAAGGAGTTTTGTTTTTCAAAATTGGTGTAGGAAACCTGTTAATAAGATACACAATCTCCCCAAAACCTTAAAGGAAGACTAGCTTGAAATCTCAATGCTCTAGCTACCTCTAAAATATGTCTATGCTTTCTTTCAGCCCTACCATTTTGCTGAGGCCTATCCACGCAAGTTGTTTGATGCTCTATCCCTTGACTAGCTAAATACTCACAACATGGACCCTTTACAAACTAAAGAGCATTATCAGATCTTACACACTTGACTTTGGAACCAAACTGTCTCTCTACAAACTTCAAAAATGTTCTTAAAACCTCAAAAGCATCAGACTTATGAATCATCAAATAAATCCATGTTGCTCTACTGTAATCATCAACAATTGTTAAGAAATACCTATACTTTCCATTGGTAGGTACTTTATATGGACCCCAAGTATCCATATGAATCATATGAAAAGCAACAGGACTATGTGAATCACTCAATGAAAAAGGAAGTTTTGTAAGCTTTGCCATAGGACAAGTCAAACAAGTAGTTTCATTACTTTTATTAGCAGAAGGTACTTCAGTACATGGAACATGTTTCATTCTAGAAACAGAAAGATGTCCTAGTCTATGATGCCATAGACTAAACATATTAGGACAAACAGAACTATTGTATACTCCTGCAGAACAAGAAAACAAACCATTGCTAACATGAGAATCAATCAATTGTCTGAGCTCTGCATCAACTAAATCCATTGAAACATTGAGCAGATGATAGAGTCCAGCAACCTTTTTACCCAGACCTAGAACTTTCCTTGTTGTCAAGTCCTGAAGCACACAATAGTTAGGAAAGAAAATAGCCACACAGTTGCTATCCTTAGTAAGCTTAGGAACATATAACAAACTGAATTGAAAGGAAGGCACACATAATACATCTTTAAGTACTATTCCATTGTTGAGTTTGACTTGACCTATTTGTGTAATATCAGATGAATGGCCATTTGGAAGAGTAATTTGAGGCAAGATATTGAGAATTTTAGAACTTAGCATGGATTTAGAATGTGGTGTCATATGGTCTGTAGCACCAGTGTCTAATATCCAATAAAATAAAGTACTATTTGTAGCTGCACTAAGACATAGCATACCTGCTACAAACTCAAGCTCATCATCTGTGCAGTCTGAACCAGTTGCACCATTGTTCTTGATATCATTTAGCACACTCCTCATCAGACTCTCAAACTGATCTGATGTGAAAGTAAAACTACTAGCACCACTGGTAACATTAGCTGCTGTTCTCTTGAAATTTCCTCCAGTACTATTACCTGAACTTTTAGGCCTATACTGATTCTGCTTGTTCTGAACCTGAGATTGCTTATACTTATGATGCCAAACAGGGTACCCTACTTTTTCCCAACATTTCTCAGGTGGGTGCCATTTATAGCCACAAATTGAACACTTGTTTTTAGTTTCTTGCTTACTAAACAAAGCAGTTGACTCAACAAATGGAACACCACTCTTAAGCACATCCTTCTGTGACTCTTCTTGTTGAATCACAGCACAAGCATTTTCAACACTAGGAAGAGGGTTAAGCAACAACAACTGACTTCTTTGTGCACCATAGCAAACATCTAATCCATTCAAAAACTGAAATAGTCTCTGTTCTTCCTTTTGTTTCTCAACAGCAATAAAAAAATTTGACATCTCAGGAGTAATATTAACAAGCCTAGGTAACACAATCATAGAATCCAACTCCTCCCAAACACATTTCATACGAGTATAGTATTCACTCACAGAACCACCCTGCTGTTGAATCTCAAAGCATTCTTTGCTCAATTTATACTTTCTAGAACCATTGCTGAGTGAGAACCTAGTCTCTAATTGAATCCAAATCTCACATGCAGACTCAATGAACATAATAGACTTAGCAATAGACTCTGAAACAGAACTCATAATCCAACTAGTGACCAAATTGTTACAAGTTTCCCACAATTCAATCCGAATAGCATTCTCAGCAGGTGTAGTTGGTGGAACAGGTACAACAGGTGGTCTAGGAATCGTACCTCTCACAAACCCTAACTTTCGCTTCGTATATAATCCAATCTCCATAGCACGACGCCAAGAACGATAATTCTGTGCTCCAGTTAGTTTCTCTTGGATTGGTAACGATCCAGGACCATCAGACGGATGTACATACAATGAATTACTCGGATCCTTCACAATAAGCAGCGGAATCAGAAATCAAACTTTTCCCCAAATTTTAATCTAATTTCAAATTTTAACACAAGATCTCAATTAAACACAAATTGAAGATCTTTCACACAAATTGAACTGATAATTGATCAAACAGATATCAATTAACACAAGTTCACTATGAATTGGTGAATTTAGAATGAGTGACGGTGGTTTATGACGGTTGTACGGTGGTTTTACGACGATTTACTGTGTTTTATGGCGAAATTAGGTGATCAGATGGCTCTGGTACCATGTAAAGTAAAATACAACAAGAGAGAATTTGGGAGAAAAATATTATCTGTGTTAATGAGAATGAAGAGTACAAGCGTACAATACTGATACATATAGAAGAAGGAAATCACCTCAACAACCTTACAAACTATTTACATCTAGCACCTTCTATTCTAAAGTATTTACATAAAAGACCCTGAACATACTATTCTTTACACTTTATTATGAAAACTCAAGAACACACCGTAAGTGTATGCCTAATTTCATGCCTAAACTTATGTGGCATGATCCTGTTGGTTTGTGAAGAAGTGGCTCCATTGACTGCAGCCAACATGATGATGCCACATATGTTTAGGTATAAATTTAAGCACATCTTTTAGGTCTCCCAATCACCTCTCTTAAAACTAATACATATATATTTAAATTTGATTTTATTGTCAATAGATTTAATTATTCCAAAAATTATCAAAAATATTTAAAAAACATATATTTGATGACATAAAGGAACACACGCATTCCTTTATATGTGACTAATAATAATATATATGACTAATAATAATAGTGGGTACTCGGGTGTTGCGGCGACGAGTATCCTTAATTAAAACTTTCATCGAGCATTGTTTTACGATTATGCATTTTTCGTAAAAATAACGTTACATGTAGCGAGGTTTTTAGGCTGAAATAACTTTGGGCAATGACAAACTATATCTTATAAAATAGGGTACCGCACGATGTTGCATGAATATAAATGCAATAGCTGGTAATTTTATGAAGATGGGAGTCAAAAAGTGGTTAACATCAACTTTTAGTCGCAAGCAGTTAACATATTGTGTGATACCGAGAACTCGAGGGAGAGTTTCTCTTACAATAATCTGAATTTTTATAATTTTATGAGTTGTACTGTGATACCGAGTCATACATAGCCCAAAATTTAAGTAAAACAAGTAAGCTGAAAAATCAATGAGTAAACCAAAAACTGAATACATTGATGTCTCTTTCTCTCCCATCTAATAACAGATAATGGCTAGAATTTGGGGTTTTCATAGTAAAGAACACGTTTTATGGGTTTAAATAGGTACCGAGAACCATATGTTGACCGCATGACATCGAAGAACAGAGCATATTGCAGCCTAATATATAGGAGGACTGGCATCACAGCAAATGCACCGATAAGGCTTGGCATCCATATCATACCTTTATGGTGGTACAGAACAAATAAGCTGACACTAAAAGCGATTGTCATGGTTGTTATAGATAGGAAAAGACTTGCTAAACCTGCCGTCAGCCTTTTAGGTAGTGATACCAAGAAATCACGTTCAGCAAAGCGAGAGGTGAGGATAGACAAGAATATGAGAATTGATGTTGTAGATGAGAATAGAGAAATGGCATCTGCCACAACGAAAACCATAAAGGTTGCTTTCGAATTGAAGATAGGGATACCATCGGTTTGATCATATCCACCAGGAACCGTAAAAGCTGCTGCAAATACTATGGTTGCAATGAGTGCCGCAACAACCATACACTGATTAGCCGTTTCTTTCATCCAGTTTTCACCTTGTGTAACTAGGTCTGTGTTCCTTCGTGAATAACTCATACGCCGTTTGACCATCATTGTTCTTCCGATCTCTATAAGAAGGGGGGATCATGGCCTTTACTTCCTACATCACAAACGATAATACTTAAGACTTCATACACGTCTATAGAGTAGCCAAATGGGTGGGCGTTAACGGGTCATTTTAGGACGGGTCGGGAAAGATTGACAAACATCCGTTATTTTAGGACGGGTGAGCTTTATTTTTACTTGGCCCATTTGAGATAAAAGTTAACACAAACTGACACATTTGTAAGTAAATTGGTCAAAATATCCATGTCATCTCTGTCAAAGAAAAAGAAAGATTGGAGAGATACTTATACCTTAAACCATAATAGTTCTCGTTGCATTTGGAAAGCCACTCCTGACACATCCTGGTGTCGCCTTTTCTTGCTGGCACTCTTTCCAACTAAATGCAACATACTGTTCCCATGGATATCTCTCATAGGAGTTATCAAATCTTTCATTGAGCCTATCTCATACAAGAGGTTGTAGATACCCTCGTGACGACGTTTGATTGCAATGTGAAATATACTTCGTTTTTTATCATCTAGCTTCCATGTAAGATCAGGATATTGACGGATGAGCTCAACTACAAATCTAGTGTTGCCCGCTTTTGCTGCAACAAATAGTATCCGAGAAGGGTATGCTCTCCCAGTGGAGCCATTAACTCGCTTCCCTCTGATTATTTTATCAATCTCAGTCTTAGGCTTTTCCGCAATAGCATTCCAAATGAGTTTTAGTAATTGCAATGCTTCATCGTTTTTTTCAGGAGGTACCACCTTAGAAACAATGCATGCGATAACTGAAAGCAAACACAAAAAATAAACCAAATTGGTGATACTAAATACTTAAGAGTGAATATAGGATGGATTACGTGGTGGAAAAAATATACATGGAAAATTATGGCATATCACATGGATCTCACATGCATTTGACAAAAGGTTCTACTTGATAGATAATGTTTTACAATAGAAAGGCTATTAGAGTAAAAACCGTTATTATCAAATAGAAGTCCCTAAAGTTTTGTTTGGTATAAATTATATGCATACTTTGTTTCGCTGATCTATAATAAAAGGATCCTTAATAGTTACATGCTGATGTAGATGTCATGTAAGCTATTTTTGCTGACGTGGAAATAAAAAGTTATAAGTTCAAGGAATTATATGTGTGAAAAGTGAAATACCATCACCTGCCCTTACATGTTTATCTCCTTGACTGGTTAGTAGTCAAGACTTGTGGTAAAAATGACCTTTTTATTAAAGATAGTAAGTTAAGGAGTACACAGATGTCTACAAGACGTACCAGGTTTAAATCTCAAAAATTGATAAGACAGTTGATGTGCAACTAAACATAAAGGAGTGGAGATGTTTACCAGACTTGATGGCTCTCACGATGATACTAGAGGAGCAGCGATATTTGCCAGATGTGATGGCTTTCCCAATGATACTAGAGTAGAGATGTTTGCTAGCCTTAATGGCTCTCCCGATGGTACTACACTTTATTGCACCCTCCTGATCCAAATCTTCATGAACACTCCCATTGCCATTTTGAGACGGTTGTTGTGTAACATTCATCTTAGAGTAGAGATTTATTCCCCAGCTGATGGTGCGCTGGATGAAATTAGATTCGATTTCACGAAATGCTTCAGGCTTACGAGCCAGAACTGTAAGTACACTCCCAGTTTCAAGCTCTGGATACTTTGTCACTATCTTTAGTGCGACATCTGAAATCTCTCTGTGAGGACGATGTTGTACAAAAATCAGCAAGGAAAAGTAAGAACGAGAAAGCATAGAGATTCATGTTTTTGTCTTTCATTGACTAATGCATATAACTTAAGTTTGATAAGGACTGTCCATAATTTTCCTCTAACAATTTGATTAATGTGACAAGTGGCTTCTCCTTGTTAGGATTATGAACTGGGCGCATAAGAGAGGATTTTATAACAATGCTCGATATGATAAGCAACAAAAGATTAGAATGTGTAGTACTAAAATGCATACCGAACATATTATTCTCAACACATTTCTCAAGAAGCCAACAGCGAGTCTGATGTGTCCAATGCTCACCAATCAAATCATTAGATTTTTCATACATATACTTCACAACATTGTGATTTCCAAACAAGGCAGCAGCATATATTGGCATCATTGTTGGCGGATTAAGTGGTGGACCAGTGCTACCACCACCAACGATTTCCAGCAACTTCGGATTCTTTTCCAACATAATCTCAACCGTCTTAATGTTTCCAGCTACAGCGGCTAAATAGAGCGCGGTGTTATAATTTGCATTTTCAAGTTCTAAGTCCTCCTCTGTCATTAAATTTAGCAGATTTTTCACGAAGACTTTTACCTTTCCCGGGACTTTTGCAGATGCCGCAATGTGAAGTGCAGTTTCCCCATTTTCGGTAATACTATATCTTACCAATTCTAACTTGTTATACTTCTTAAAAATGTCTTCAGCAGCTTTCCAGTCACATTTAATAGAAGCTTCGTAGAGAGGGACACCAATTTTGAGGTAAACTTTCCTAGATCCTTCAGTAGTTTTAAAGCAAATAGTCAGTTAATTAGCGTTTTATTCATCTCAATACTCTTTTTATCGAAAAACAGGCATCCAATCCAATTCATATAGCCAGTTTGAATCCTTAAATTTGCATTGATTTGAAACATAAAAATCAAGCACACACTATTATGAAAACCAGCTCATTATATATATGAGAACTAAATCCAATTCCATTTATTATTAGGCTTCCTAGAAGAAATGAAATTGCCAATATTTAGTATTTAGTTCCTCGCTAAAATCCAATTCCATTATATTGTTGCATTTTTTCTTCGTTATCTTCGTTCTCGACTAAAAGTCAAACACACATTCTGATAAAATCACTCCCAAATAACCTTTTATTCATTTCATCTTCTTCTGCTCATCACCTCCACTACCCATCACCATCTTTTTCTCACTACATAAACCACTCACCATAAAATCACTTACAACTACCATAAAATACTTAAACTCACAAAAATACCTATCCCTATCACCATAAAATCACTCCCAACCATCACAAAATTTCTGGTGGCCAGATTTGTGACCACCACCGCTCGCTACCTCCACCACCACCATTCTCTACCATCCGCCACCTCCATCAGCTCCACTTCCGCCAACTAATATGGTGGCCGTATTGGGTGGTGGAGGTAGCGAGTAGTGGTGGTCACAAAGCCGACCACCACATATCCGAAGGATGGTGTTAGTAGATGTGACAGATGGTGGTGGTAGAGGTGAAGAGAAAAAGATAGTGATGGGTTTTGGTATTTTGTGGTGTTTTTTACTGATTTTATAATGATAGGTATAAATATTTTACGGGGTTAGATATTTTATAGTAGTTAAAAGTGATTTAATGGTTATTGGTTTAGGTATTTTATGTTGGTGAAAGTAGTGAAAAAAAGATGATGTTGGATAATGACGATGGTGAGGAGAAAAAGATGAAATGAATAAAAGGGTGTTTGATAGTGATTTTATTGAGAAGTAAGTTTGACTATTAGTAGATAATGGAGAAAAAATTACAGCATTAGTCTCTAGGGATGTATTGGGACGGTTTTTTTTTTTTTTTTTTTTTTTTTTTTTTTTTTTAATTTATTTATTTATTTATTTAATTTAATTTTAGTGGGTGGGCCCCTTTCTGTTAATGAGTCTTGATGGGGAGGAGCACTTTTTGCTTCCTCTACCCATATAGACCATTTAACAGAAAAAAAACATTATATGTGTGGGTCCACCATTATCTCCCCATTAAGGCTCATTAACAATAAAAAGAAACACCCCCTACTAACGGGGAGATGACTATTGGTAAAAGTTACGGGTGGCAATTCTCGACACGATACGATAAACGACACGTACCCAACACGAAGTTAAACAGGTTTGGGTTGAGGATAAACAGGCTTGGGTCAAAAACACGTCAACCCGTCTAATAAACGAGTTGTGTTTGGGTTGAATAAGTGTTAAACAGGTCAACACGTGAACCCGTTTAAGCATATAAGCCTCTAAAAATAAAATATATAACTTGGTTTTAATGTTGGATATGGATTCAATGTATTTTGTTATGTACTTAATATGAGTGAATTACAATTATAACTAAGATATTTTATATAATTGAGGCTTATAAGTCACGCTTATAACTCAAATATTATAGAAATTGTCGTATAGTTATTTGTCTGTTATTTCTATCATATTTTAGATCTTTATATTATTTTTGTATTTAAACTAGTTTAATCAACAAACCACCAGCCTTATTCACTGCTTGACCTATTTACTTAAACAGGTTAAGCGGGTCACAAACGGGTTACGCGTGTTATGCAAGTCTGGGTTAGGGTTGAGCTTCTTGACACGATTAATAAATGGGTCGTGTTTGGGTAGAGGTTATTTCAACCCGCGAACCCGAATAAGTCAACACGAACACGACTCGATTGCCACCCCTAGTAAAAGTTTATGACATAAATGTTTAATGTGAAAACTGACAAACCACATAGATGTATTTTACTAAACTCTTATAATATAATAATAGCAATACATTTTATTTTGACAAAACTACACCGTTGGTCCCTAAACTTTCCAGAAAACATCGCAGGGCCCCAAACTTGGGAAAATCGTCATGGTGCGTCCAAAACACAAGTTTTTTAGGCCGATTGCGTCCTTTGACCTGTAATTCTAAGGTCAACGTCTGTTTTGAGTTATATCATCAAGGGTATAATAGACCAAATACATTGTCCACTATATGTTAGTTAAATCTAACCCAAACGCCTTTAACATCATCATTATGTGCCTTAGTTGTTTCCTTGCGGTTACTAAGCCTTGTGCCTCAAGTTATAGGATCATTAATTCATTACCATTCAGGTCATATTTGTATTGTCAGTTGAGCATTGGTCATAATACTAGTTACACAAAAATGAATTAAAAAAAAAAAAAAAAAAAAAAAAAAAAAAAAAAAAAAAAAAGGTAGTTAGGCAATGGTGAAGGGGAAACAACTAAAGCACATAATGATGATGTTAAAGGTATCTTATCACCATGGTTGAAACACGAATATACAACTTCGTTGGTATATTCATGAAGTGCACAACTGTTTAAAGCCTGTTACATCAGGGAATTCAATGTGCTTCTGCCTATAACTAATCCAGTTTTCTGTTTATTCTTCTGGTGCAATCTCACTGCTTTGAACTTACTGCAGATTGAGGCTACTAAGTGTGAAAAAAAAAGTGTTTAGTGTCTGTTGTTTAAAGTTTGCTTATGATATTTGCAAAGCTCGTAGATATACAATGTACATGTTTCATCCATTATACTAAAATATTGCACAACCTGTTCAGATATCTTTACTTATAATGACATGAGTGCCCTCTGCCCAGTACCATGGTTGAATATGATATGTTATTTTGAACAGAGCGAACTGCTTGTCTACTTGGTTCATTTTCATGACCCAGACACTCTTTCAGTTGTGCATATATGTGATTAAGTGAAATGTAAACCTATAGCCTTTCCCATAAGCCAAATGTCTTTGAATGCTATTTTAAACAACCTTGGGATCAGGATATGGGTAGCATAGGAGCATAGAACACAATGCTTAAGAAAAAAAACTTTGGTTAGGGAGCCTAACATAAACACTGGAAATTTCCTTATATCTGTAATAAGGACAAATGCTATATATTTATGTCTTTTATTAGATTTGAGATTGAATTTGAAACTTTTGAAAACACTTAAGAGAAGATAGTCTGAAAAGCTAACACATATAGAGAATTAGTACTATATTGACCACATGTTTATGTATGAATGTATACGTAAAGATATGTATCGTAGTTTCAATGATCGTGTGTAACTTGTTATCTGAAAATAGCGCATTCTTAGCGATAATCATACTATCTTTTGATGTTGATCTGATATGTAGGTTTGGTAGCGTGTCGATCTATAATTATTGTGGTAATGCAGCCAAGCGGGTTTCATCTTTTCACCATCTTGGTTATTCTGGTAATTAAGCGGTGTCGTCTTATAAAAAATATGCATATTAGTAGAAGCGCCCATTTGTTGAATTTATTGACATGATATTTTTTGCTCTGCATCACATGCTTGGGTACATTATACCATCACTTTAGGTAGTAGATCTGTTTCCAAAGTCTGGAGTTGACTTGGTAGAATAACCATGGTTGTGCACATAATAATGAATATACCAACAAAGTTGTATATTCGTGTTTCAACCATGGTGAAGGGGAAACAACTAAGAACATACTAATATAGTCAATGTCCATCAAGAGCCATGCTTAGTAACTGCAGGGAAACAACTAAGGCACAATGATGATGTTAAAGGTGTTTCGGTTAGATTTAACTAACATACAGTGTAAAATGTGTTTGGTCTATTATACCCTTAATGATATAACTCAAAACAGACGTTGACCTTAGAATTACAGGTCAAAGGACACAATCGGTCTAAAAAACTTGTGCTTTGGACGCACCACGACGATTTTCCCAAGTTTTGGGCCCCTGCGATGTTTTCTGGAAAGTTTAGGGACCAACGGTGTATTTTTATCTTTTATTTTTGAAGGGATAATTCCATATATACCCAAATGACAAGTTTTTGATGCATGAATACAATGTTTTTAAAGCATATTTTGGGAAAATATGAAATTATGAGGTTTGTTTCGGGTATATATGGAACTGCCTATTTTGAACAACAAATTATTCACCCACCTAAAATACCTAATATCTCACATAATTCCTCACACATACTTGGGTCGATGCATTATTTACATTTGCGTTTAATTTTGCAACATACAAACAAGGCACCCGAGGCCGTAACAACAATACTTTTGGGTTTTCAAACTAGCAATCAACTCCAACTAAACCATGTTTGTTTATTTCCTAGTTCCAAAAAATGCCATTTTTTATTCACATATGAAAATGCTAAGAACATTTATAAAATATTGCCACATTAGTGGAAAGTAAACTTAACCGGTTTAATATAGTAGTAGTAATAATAATAATAATACCCATAAGAAGCTCCATGTCAGGTAGATTTGGTTTTCGTGGAGGAACAACAGCGTTGATCTTTTGCTCCTTCTGCTCATCAATTGGGTCTAATGGGAAAGCTGGTTGTTTCATCTGCACAACGACACCAAATAGTAATGATTAAACAATAGCTACTTGTTGATTCACTAAACTGATGAGAATGATAATAACAGTAATACCTTTAGTTCAGCCATATGAGTGAATGTGGATTGAAAAGCTTTGAGATTGCTGTGACTATGTATGGAGTATGAATAGTTTTTTTTGAACGAGAGTATGAATAGTTTAATACAACCCATCTAACATAACTTCAAAGACAATGTCCCACATTCTATTATTTTTAAATGTAGAATATGAATGGTGCACTTTGGTGCATGTACTTAATAAATAAAGTAGGGCCAATTGTATCAGCACACTAGTTTTAGATATTAGGAGTATACTACTACTAGTTGGTCTTCCAGCACAGCCCGATAACGTCGATGATTATATTCTTTTAACACATAGAGTAAGCGTTCAAATAAGAAATCATATTTTTGTGAGAAGGTGAGAATGAATCCTAACCACTCATTTTATCTTTCTTTAATTTTGATCTAATGCCTAATACTAGTTAACCAATTTTTCTGAAAATTTCAAAAAATTTCAAAAAAAAATTCAAAAAATTTTCGATTTTTTCCCGTCATTTTTCACATGTGAAAAAAAAAATTCCGAAAAATTTTTTTCAAAAAATTTTTTTTCGTGACATGTCAAAACAATTTCACATGTGAAAAAAATGGAAAAAAATTTTACATGTGAAAATTTTCAATTTTCACATGTGAAAAAAAAAATTCATATGAGAAAATTTTCAATTTTCACATGTGAAAAAAATGAAAAAAAAAATTTACATGTGAAAAAAAAAATCACATGAGAAAATTTTCAATTTTCACATGTGAAAAAAATGAAAAAAAAATTACATGTGAAATTTTTTTTTCACATGTGAAAAAAATGAAAAAAAAATTCACATGTGAAAACTGAAAAAAAAAATTAAATTTATTTTTCCGAAAATTTTTTTTTCGATTTTTTTTTTTTTTTTTTTTTCTTCACATGTGAATTTTTTTTTTTTTTTTAAAAAAAAACTAAAGAAGGATAAAATAAGTGGCTAAGATTAGTTCTCACATTCTCACAAAAATTAGATTTCTCACATAAATGGCTACTTAAGTTTTGAAACTTGTCAAATATTATACACATGAAACTTATGTCATCTCTAGCTAAAACCACTTAAACGTTACATATGAAAAACAATCCCAAAACAATCAAAGATGTCATAGATAATTTGTATTGTAGAAGCATCAGGTTTCATTGCATCAATGATCAAAGGGAAAGCTCCATGGATTGGTTTCACAAGAATATTAGTACTATTTTTAATTTGTAAAGGGCATTACTAAAAAGTCACATCCTGTCTTTGGTTTGCATGAGTGAGTTTCCACCCAGTACCTAAAGAAACGCCAAACAACTTTTATATTTATGTCAACATGTTTTGTCTTGTTTTTAGGCAAGTGTACCCAGCTTGAGGTGCACTGATTATAGCAATTTTTTCATTGCAGTTTATAGAACTCTCATACGTTATGTTTGGCGGAGGCTTATTGAGGCTTTGGCTTTTAAAATAAGCCGGCTTATAAAATAATTTTCATTTGTTATAGGGCTTATGAAAGGGCTTATAAAATAAGTCGGCTAAAAATTTTAGCCCTATAAAAGAGGCTAAAAACTTTAGCTCAGGGCTTTTGAAAAATAAATTACTTATTTACCCACAAAAATATCTAACATATACAATAAGTTTCGTTTGTTATGAGGCTTATGGAAGGACTTATAAAATAAGTCGGCTAAAAACTTTAGCCTCATAAAAGGGCTAAAAACTTTAGCTCGGGGCTTTTGAAAAATAAATTACTTATTTTACCCATAAAAATATCTAATATATACAAAAACTCATTTAATTATGTTCTTTTTAGTAATTTTGCAATAATAAGCCCCAGCTCATTTGCCAAACAAATTTTATAAAAATACAATTTTTAATTTCGGCTTATAATAAAAGCCCCAGCCCCAGCCCCAGCCTCAGCCTCAGCCCATTTCGCCAAACATACCCGTAAATGGTTTCACTATCATGATGAGCTGGGGATTATATCCAAGCTTCAAAACAACACTACAAGTACCTTTCGATGACTATCATGGAGAAAATAACAACACAAAAACAAAACCAACACATCTAAATATTACATAATGGGTGTACACCACAATCTCAATTACTAACAATTTAGCCCTTAGCTATAAATAAATGACCCCATCCACTACTACAAAAACAGTCTAATACAATGAAAATTTGCAACGGTAGATTTCCGTTGCAAATTTGCAACCGTAATGCAACGACAAAGAAAATAGTTACAAATCCGTTGCAAAATATAAACTAAATTCTTTTACAATTATTTATATATTTCCCGTTGTAAATGCGTTGCAATTTATAAAAATTTGCAACGGAAAAGCAACGAAAGACAAAAAGTAAATCTAAAAGAAATTATAAATTTTTTTTCTATTGCAATTTTCAAAATTTGCAAATAGCAACCGAAGACAAAATTTATATCTAAAAGAAGTTATCATTTGTTTTCCATTGCAATTCGGTTGCAAATTTTCAAAATTTGCAACGGAACAGCAATGGAAGACAAGTATTAAATCAAAAACGAATTATCACTTATTTTTTGTTGCAAGTCTGTCGCAATAATCTAAATTTGAACGGAATAGCAACAAAAGACATAACTTGAATATTGTTTCTTGTCGTCGCAAATCCCTTTGCATTTATTTTTTCCCGCTAAACCACTAGAGAACGCATGAAAAGGTCAATGATCCTCGTAGCAGGAGTAATGTGTTTTTTTGGAGTAAAGGGTTTTCTCGTAAATGTATTACTCCAAAAAAGCGTTTTAAGTACATAGGATGTGGGTGAAATCTCACATCTCAACCCGTTACATAGGCGAAAACAAACGCACCTTTCGTGATTTAAATCATACGTATCATAAGAAAGACACCCAAACTTATGAACATACTATAAAAAACAACCACTAACGGCAAGATTACATTTGACTCACAATGACACCAAAAATAACCTTATCGTTTTATTTGACCTCGAAGAGTGATATCGAACGCAGTACAGAATGCTAATTGTTGTTTGGTTGATCCAAAATCATCATTCTCCTAACCATCATAAATGTCATAATCTTCATCCTCAAGTAGACTTGCACTGTTTGCACCACCACCACCTCGATTCGATAAAGAAGCCATAAATCGAGTTGTTTCATCATATACCTCCTCAACTTCACTATCCGAATTTCCTTCTTAATCTCTCATTTAAGTAATAGGCATAGATAACGATTCCAAAGCCAACCCCTTTTCAATGTGGCTCATCACACGACCTAATATTCCTATTTTCGATCGTATGTTTATTGTTTATCCCGTTACCAGATACACGACTCACATTCCCTTTCCGTAGGAAACAATATGTTGCCTTTCGTAAAGCTTTTGATATACTCTACATTATAACTCGTAACAGTGAGTTGGATAAAATGTTTTTGATAACATTTATGATATGTTGGGTATTCGGATGATTATTACTATTTAAGTTTGATTTGCATACAAGAAGCACATAAACATCTTTAGTGACTTGAGAGGCCCTAAGATTTACTTTTATACCAAAAGGGGTCTTAGACATTTATTTTTGAAAACTAAACATGAAATTGTTTAGTTGGTTGGGCTATTGGTTGGTTCGGGTGGTGGTGTGAGCAGAGCGGGTGGTTGTCAAGAGTTGCTCCACATAGGAGAACATGAAATGAAGTTCATCTCTCAAAGAGAAGATGAGGTTACGGTTTTGAAGATAACATAGGCAACTAGCACTATGCAAATCAACCGGATGGAGTTGGATAGGGTGGCCCATGATACGAGATGGAGGAGGTGGAGTAAGTGATGGTGAGGATGGTGTAGGCATGGCATAATCCATCAACTTGTAATTTTATGAAGATAGGAGTCAAAGTGGTTAACATCAGCTTGTATTCGCAAGTAATTATCATATTGTGTGATTAAAAAAACGTTATAGTAAGATTTCTTTATAGTTTAAAGGGTAAACTGCAAAAATGGTCATTAACGTATCGCGAAAGTGCATAAAAGACACCGAGTCATAAAGGCGTGCAAAAAAACCACTAACATTACGCGAAAGTGCAAAAAAGCCACTGGAAGCCAAATTCCGTTAGTTTCATCGTTAAGTGCCAAGTCACTGAGGGTAGTATCATCATTTCACCCGTTTCAATGGTTAAATTTGCAAAGGAAGACTTAACTTCCGAAACACTATTCATCATCTTCCCTCTTTAATTTTCTATTAAATTTATATTGACAGCCACCACCACCACCCTCTACCACCATACAAGGATGTGGATATAGATAATACTGCATATAACATCTTCATACCGGCAAACAGGATGTGGATATAGATAATACTGCACCAAAAAAATTAATCTTCTTTATTATTGTAAAAAAGGTTCACTATGAAAAATGAAATGCTTGTATTTGTAAGTTTCATTGCTGGATTTAAAGTTTGAAATGATCTTGATACTAAACTCAAGTTGCCTAATCATCAAACTTAGTTCATCTTAAAATGTTGTCACGTTCTCTCATTTCGAAGGGCATATTATACATGTGACTGAAAAGTCTTTGTTAAGGTTTACTCAATTATTGCCATTTTTACATGTCGATGTTATCTTTATCAGTAGTCAACGATGCACAGTAGTTAAAGTTGTGTTAGTAATGGAATCAATTACCGATACTTTTGTCAAAAAAGTCGATGAAAAGCTCGCGAAGTTAACAGTGGGCTACCTTGAAAATGACTGTGACATCACTCCTGTGGTGACAAAATCCTCTTCGATCATCTTCACCAGCCATATCACCGTTTCCGATCGTCACCAGTTACCTCACCATCTCTGATCATCTTCACCGGTTATGTCACCGTCGCCGATCATCTTCACCGGTCATATCACCGTCGTCGAAGATCACACCATCAGCAATCATCTCACCGGTGAATTTTTCCATCATCGAAGGCATTATCGTCTAAGCAAGAGCATCACATTTTTTTCCAGTCCATGCATGTATGCAAAAAGAACGCTTTATCGTCTAAACAAGAGGCCATCGTTCAAGCGGTTCCTGTCTTCCAAACGACAATATAATCTTAGGCCGTTGTCTTAACACGAGGGCATTAGTTCTCCTATTCCGTAGCTCCAAAACAACACAAACAATGTTTTACACAATACCAAGGTCCTTTGCAAGGTACTCAAGGGCACCATTCACAACACTGAAAGAGCCTAATAATGAATTAAGTGGATACATCATTCATGCTTTACCCAGTGAAAAAAATAGAACAAAAAATAAGTCAAAGACGGCCATAATTTACCTAGGGAAAATACAAAGATAAGCATAGTGGATACAACTATAAACTATATATAAGTTTGAATGACGTGTTCGAATATTTGTACTTTCCTATTCTTGTCGACGACACGACACCATACGGGTTCTAAATTCCAAGTTTTATGTTAATGTTTTTATGGAACTATAGGGACTGATAGTGACAAGTTGGAATAGTTTGAAAGTTGGTTAGAAAGCTGTTATTACCTTTTTCCCTCTTTCTCATTTTCTGTATATAAGCTGGATCAAACTCATTGTAAATGTATCAAATTTCATCATTTTGATAATAAAAACATATAATTCCGTATGGTATCAGAGCTATGAGCTTGAACCCTAATTTCCCAAAATTCCCAAATTGATCAAACTCTAATTTTCTAATTGATTCGATTATGCAATCTTGAATCAAATTGATCAATCTTTATTCATCTTTACTTGTTCTTTGATTTTAATTGCAGTTTGTAATTGATCAGAACACATTTTGTCATCAATTTCTTTTTCAAGCTTTCTGACGTCATCAATGGCGTCTTCTTCCTCATCTGATACAAACCAAAATAACAATTCAAATCAAAATCCTAATGTCAACATGATCAATGATCCTCTGTATATTGCAAGTTCTGATCATCCTGGAATGACTTTGACTAATACTCCTTTTAATGGAAGTAATTTTCATGGATGGAGTAGAAATGTGAGAATGACTTTAGGTGCAAAACTAAAGTTAGGTTTCATTGATGGTTCTTGTCCTAAACCCCTATTGGTGATGTTTAGTTACAAAGATGGATAAGATGTGATTACATGGTAACATGTTGGACCTTGAATTCTATGGTAAATAAATTATCTGATGCTTTCTTGTATGCTCACTCTGCTAGTGAATTGTGGAAGGAGATTGCTGAAAGGTATGGGCAGAGTAATGGTCCATTGATCTATCAGTTAGAAAGAGAGTTGAATAAGATCAGTCAATTTAACCTTACAATTGCTTCTTATTTTTACAAACTCAAGAAATGTTGGGATGAGTTGAGCAATATTAATGGATTACCTATTTGTGATTGTGGAAAGATGAGGGAGTGTACATGTGATGTGCTTGAAAAGTTCAGGTTAAGAGATAGTAATTCTAAGTTGATTCAGTTCTTGATGAAATTGAATGATGAGTATGAATCTGTTAGAAGTCAAATTCTTGCTATGGATCCTTTACCCACAGAGAATAAGGCCTATTACATTGTTCAGCAAATTAAAAAACAGAAACAAGTTACTAGTCACACATTTGAACCAACTGCTTTCTTTGCTAACTTGAATAATAAGGGGTCAACTGGTGGGAGGAAAGATTTTAGAGGACCAAAAACTAATGGCAGGAATGATGGCAAGAGATACTGTATTGGTTGTAACCAAGAAGGTCATACAGTTGATCATTGTTTTGAGAAGATTGGGTATCCTAATTGGTACAAAGGAAATAAGGTCAAAAAGCAAAATAGAATGGCTGCCAATGTTACCGGTTTTGATGAGTTTTGTGGTAATGATACTCCTTTTGACTTGAGCTGTGAGAATAAGATAGGTTTGAATCAAGGAGGAGGTGTTGATCAGAAGTTAGTAGCTGGAGTGTGTCAAGAGATGATGAAAATGTTCAAGGGTAAAGGAACTAATTTTGGTGCTACTAGAGATTATGCTAATGCATCACATGCAGGTATATTCTCTTGTTGCACTATTTCATTTGCATTGTTCTGTCATCCAAATGTGAATATTAAGGAGGATTGGGTGACTGACACAGGGGCCTCAGATCACATGACACCACATTTTTGCCTTTTTATCTCAGTTACTTATCTCAATGAGCCAATAATTGTCAATTTTCCTGATGGGAGTACAAAACTTGTTAACATAGTTGGTACAGTTCAATTAACACCAACCTTATTCCTCACAAATGTCTTCTATGTCCCTGATTTTCAATTGAACTTGCTCTAAGTAGGACAACTCATTCAAAACAATCATTTGGTTGCTCATTTTTATCCAAATGATTTATGTTTTTAAGACCTTTCAACTAATCAGATTGTTGCAGTAGGAAAAGGCTCAAGGTGTTTGTACATTTGCAAACCAACTATTGATCCTACTGCATTTTCTAAAAGTGTTTCTGATTTTAATACTTCTCATTTGAATTCGGTTCCTAGTGTTTGTTTGAATAAGGCTTCTTATAGCAATGTTGCTTCTAGGAATGTATTAGATGTTCATACATTCCATGCCAGACTAGGACATTCTTCTGTTTCAAAACTATCTCACATACCATTGTATAAATCCATGGATTTCTCAAAATTTTCATGTGAATGTTGTATGTTGTCCAAACATCATAGACTACCTTTTGTTAAGAGTGATAGCATCTCCCCTGTTCCTTTTCATATGGTACATGTTGATCTTTGGGGACCCTATAAAATTGCTGCTTTGAATGGTGCTCATTACTTTTTCACCATTGTGGATGACAATACAAGAGCAACCTAGACTTATTTGGTGCATTCTAAGGATCAAATACCTTCATTGTTGGCTTCTTTCTTTGCTTATGTCAAAACTCACTTTCAAAGTCAACCTAAGATAGTGAGATCAGATAATGGTACAGAGATTGTCAACAAAACTTATGCTTCCTTCTTTCAATCACATGGTGTACTGCATCAAAAGTCCATACCTTACACTCCACAGCAGAATGGTAGAGTAGAAAAAAAGCACAGACATATACTTGATACAGCTAGAGCTCTTAGACTTCATGCTAATTTACCACTTAAGTTTTGGGGTGATTGCATTTTAACTGCTACTTACCTTATTAATAAGATGCCAGTCAAGGTTCTAGATTGGAAATCACCTTTTGAAAAGTTATATGGTAAGCCACCCAATTATGAACATCTAAGAGTGATTGGTTGTTTGTGTTATGCTGTTGTCACTAGACCTCAAAAGGATAAGTTTGATAACAGGGGAATCAAGTGTGTACTTATTGGTTATCCTGCTAATCAAAAGGGTTATAAATTGTATAGTTTGGACACAAAGGGGGTGTTTCTAAGCAGAGATGTGAGATTTCAGGAAGATGTATTTCCCTTTAAGCAATCTCAATCACCTATAATTGTACCTGTTTGTCCTACTTTTCCCAATTTTGAAACACATCCTTTGGAGGAACCTGAAAATGTTATTCCAAACACTACTTCATCATCTGAACCAGAAACACCTGAGTTTGCATCTACTTCTTCACCAATGACAAATGCTGAAGAACCTATTCCAAGTAATCCTTTACTATCTGTTCCTCTTAAAAAGTCAACAAGGAATACCTCTAAACCAGCTTGGTTACAAGATTTTGTTACACCCAAAACAGCTTGTTCAACTCAATCCTCACCAAAATACCCTTTGTTTGTCAGCTCAGATTTCAAACACATTCCTTCCACTTATATAGCTTTTTTAGCTAATGTAATAGCAACCACTGAACCTACTTCTTTTCACAAGCAAGTAAGCATAAAGGGTGGTCTAAAGCTATGGATGTTGAGCTTGGAGCTTTAGAGAAGAATGGTACATGGACTGTTACTGAGTTACCAGCAGGACATACTCCAATCAAATCTAAATGGGTATTTAAACTCAAGTACAAACCAGATGGTACTGTGGATAAGCTCAAAGCAAGGTTGGTGGTTAGAGGTTTTAAACAAAAGGAAGGATTGGATTATAAACACACTTTTTCACCTATGGCTAAACTGGCCACAGTGAGAGTTTTGATTGCTTTAGCCACAGCCAAGCAATGGCCTTTACATCAATTAGATATCAATAATGCCTTTTTACATGGATATCTTGATGAAGACATTTACATGTTACCACCTGAAGGTTACACAAAAGCTTCTCCAGGTCAAGTTTGTAAGCTAAACAGGTCTTTATATGGTCTCAAACAAGCATCCAGGCAATGGAATCATGAGCTAACTAAGTTTTTCGTCAGTCTTGGGTATGTTCAATCTAAGAATGACTATTCTTTGTTTGTGAAGACTAAAGGTGAGGAGTTCACAGCTATAATAGTCTATGTGGATGACATGTTAGTCACTAGCAATTCTGATTCAGAGATCAAGTTGGTTAAAGATAGCCTTGATAAGCAATTTACAATCAAAGATCTTGGTTTGGCTAAATACTTTCTTAGTATTGAGTTGTGTAAGACAGATGATGGCATGCATCTTTATCAAAGAAAGTATATTTTGGATCTCCTAACTGATGCAGGTCTCATTGCTGCTAAACCTGTCTCATTTCCTCTCCCTACACAATTAAAGCTTTCTCTTGATAAAGGTACTCCCGTTAAAGATGTTGGAGCTTATAGAAGACTTGTTGGAAGACTTTTATATCTGACCATGACTAGGCCAGACATCTCCTATACAGTCCAACACTTAATCCAATTTGTATCAGCTCCAAAGGATGTCTACATGCAAGCTGCCATTCACTTATTGAAGTACTTGAAAGGAACCATCACTAAGGGGCTTTTCTATCCAATGTAGCCTCACTTACAAATGACTGGCTTTTCAGATGCTGATTGGGCTTCATGCCTCATGACAAGGAGGTCCTTAACTGGTTACTACATCTTCTTAGGCCATTCTTTAGTGTCATGAAAGACAAAGAAGCAAGCCACTGTGAGCAGATCATCAACTGAAGCAGAGTACATGAGTATGGATACAACAACCTGTGAGCTTTTGTGGCTTAGTTATCTTCTTAAGGATTTACATATCAAGGTGAACTTGCCTGTTACCTTGTTCTGTGATAACAAGTCAGCTCAACAAATTGCTGCTAACCCCTGCTACCATGATAGAACCAAGCATTTTGACATTGATTGCCACTTTACCAGAGAAAAAATTCAAGATGGATTTCTCCAAACTGCTTTCATTCCTACACGTCTTCAATTGGCTGATATAATGACAAAAGCTTTGGGTGAAATTCTGCATAATTTTCTTGTGGACAAGTTAGGAGTCACTGAAGCTCCAACTTGAGGGGCGAATATTGAACTATAGGGACTGATAGGGACAAGTTGGAAAAGTTTAAAAGTTAGCTCGAAAGCTATTATTACCTTTTTCCCTCTTTCTCATTTTCTATATATAAGCTGGATCAAACTCATTGTAAATGTATCAAATTTCATCATTTTGATAATAAAAACATATAATTCTGCAGTTTTCTATATAAGTTGGATCAAACTCATTGTAAATGTATCAAATTTCATCATTTTGATAATAAAAACATATAATTCCGCAGTTTTCTATATAGATCGAACACTCAGTTTTTATCTTATTCACAGTCAGGTTTAGGATTTTGTTAGTAATTTCTACGTAAATTAAATGAATTTGATACCAAAACATGGAGTTTAAATTCAATCAGCCTTTGATTTTGTTATTTGGTATATTTGGAAACATATTAATGAGCTGAGGTGACCTTTAACGACTTCAAGCTTTCCTCATTTCCTTGAAACTTCAACTGGGATAGAAAATTTTCATTAACTAGACAATGTAGTATGACAATTCATGTTATGCTTTATCACTCACATTAGAATTTCTTTATTGGTCATGTTTGAGGGGATTTGGTATTAAATGTAGTATGACAATTCATGGTATTAAATTTAGTATTAACATGGTATTATCACTCACACTAGAATTTTTTATGTCTGAGGAGGGAATTTGGTATGACAATTCATGGTATTAAATCAAGTTACTGATCGTCCGTCCTTCATCCCAATTTAATTAATTTGGTATTACAATTACTCAATGTTTTATGTTTTTAGTGTTAATCATTGAAAAATCTGGATAGTGTTCACGATGTTCTTGAGTGGTGGCGGTGGTGCTGGTGGGAATAGGGTAAAGGATCTTGGTTTTATTTTATGTTATGGGTTTTGTTCTTGATGTTCTTGATTTAAGAATAAAATTAATTGAAAACTCAAAAGAAATTCAAATGGGGAAGAAGACGAGGGTATATTAGTCATTTCACTGCACTTAACGATGAAACTAATGGAATTTGGCTTTCAGTGGCTTTTTTGCACTTTCGCGTAACGTTAATGGCATTTTTGCACGCTTTTATGACACGGTGTCTTTTTTGCACTTTTGCAATACGTTACTGACCATTTTTGCAGTTTACCCAAGTTTAAAATCAAGCCCAAAATTTTAAAAAATATATTTTATTTAATTTTATAGCCACAAGTGTAAAGTTCTTAATTTCCATAACTTTAATTAATTTATAGATTTAACAAATAGTTTATTTAGTTAAAAAAATACTTATTATTATTATTATTATTATTATTATTATTATTATTATTATTATTATTATTATTATTATTATTATTATTATTATTATTATTATTATTATTATTATTATTATTATTATTATTATTATTATTATTATGTACTGGACATAAATATCAAGTTGAAATACATGTTAATGAGATACGAAAATAAATTTACGATACCTGAATTTCATTTTTTATGAAACAATTTTTATAATATTGTTATGAAATTAAAATTAACTTTTATAATAGCCAAACAACACTTGCAACCAACCAGCCTCAAAAGCTTAACGATAGGAGTGAGCAAACAAAACCGAAAAAAACCGAAATCAAATCGAAAAAACAGACCGAAACTAAAAACCGATGGTTCAGTTTTTAATTTTTCAAAAACCAAAAAATACAGTTCGGTTTCGGTTTTCGTCCAAAAACCGAACCGTAAAAACTGAATCGAACCGATTTTATTATATAATAATATATAATTGATATAATATGAATAAATAACTAAATAAATCAAGTTTATAAATTCATATTCATTTTATGGGTAGATTGATAATATATTTATCTTAACGTTTATGTTTATATGCGTGTTTGTCGTGTCGTGTGTTTACTTGAGAATATATCAATAAATATATGAGATGATCATTCTATGTAATATAAGTTTGTTGATGTAAATTTGCCATGCCCAGATATAAACGGTTAGAAACCGAAAAAACAGAAAAACCGAACCGAAACCGATAATAAACCGAAAAAATCGAACCGCCAAAAACCGAACGGTTTCGGTTTTGGGTTATATAAAAACCGAATATTTCGGTTCGGTTTCGGTTTTAGCCAAAAACCGACCCAAACCGAACCGTGCACACCCCTACTTAAAGATAAGAAGATGAAACCGCCATAAAAATGGACAAACAACAATATAGGAAATGAAAGCTCTATATAAGTGCATGGACACAGCAGCCAAATAGACTTGAGGCTCTTAGCTTTGACAGCGAACATGACCGATGTGCCATTCGACCCATTTGATGTGGAAATTTTTATCTAGATGTTTAAACCCGAAGAAAGATGCCATCTGCAGCATATCAAAAAATCGATCTTCATCACTATTTTGAAGAATACGAAGAACATCCTTGCTCCTGAATTTCCACTTAAAATAACAAGCAGTCCAAATTACAGCTTGCCAAACAAATTTACTAGAGATTAACCCGCTCCATCCAAAAATAAAATATCAGTAATCCATGCATGAGCCACTTAAATATTGGTTCCCATTTGAATTCATATCCTTAAAGGACATTTTGCAAACAACCTACCCTAAAAATGTGAGGTTTTCATTTCCATGGGCTAAACAACACCATACATGCGGCTTTGCTTGTGTTGTGGAGTTGAATCTGATTCAACAACTGTGCATCAACTAACTGACTAAACAACACCAAATCCAACAATTATGGTCACCATTTGATTCTTCCCGCTCGGCGTTAACTTATTTAAAAAAAATTGATTATTTGCTTCTCTATTTATTCTCGTCAACAAACTTTCAGTTGCAAGCATGATTGCTAGGAGTGAACTTGAAGCAAAAACAATAGGGCTAAGGTTGTTTGGATTGTAATCACTTGAATATGACATTAGACAAGGTAAGTTAATTTAATTAGAGCCTATGGTTCATAATTCAGTTTCAGGTATACCTTAGTGTTGATCTTATTATAAGAAACATGATACCACCATAGGAGATTAATGTTAGAATTAAACAATCAAAGTACACATATTACGGAAGCTAGGATCAAGCATAACATGTAAAGATAACTAAAACATAAACCGTAACGTACCTTTTAGCACTTTAATTAAATCTTGAACAATATGAAGAACCCTAATTAGGGTTTATGAATCAATGATCAATCCCTTACCGTTTTATTGATCGGTTCCTTGATAACAACTATAGTGAGTTGTTACGTCGTTCTTGTACACACAAACTAATCCCGAATTAAATTAATTGCAAGATTAAACACAAGTAAAATTTTCTTTATAAAATTTTTGACCCAAAACCCTTAGAGTTTGTAGGTTCGATCGGCAGGAAAACCAAAGAGGAAGAAAGAAAACTTAGGGTATTGTGTGTGCACAAAAGATGAGAAACAATGACCCTTGGGTTTGTATATGATGAGGCGAAAAATGATCCGTTTTTAGGGGGTCATTTAAGCCCGAATCCGAATTTATTTGATCAAATATTGCCCTAAATCGTTCCTTTTGTGATTTTAGGTGTTTGGAGAGTGAATTCTGGAAAAGAGGCTATTTTGGACGTTTTTGGAGCATAAAGTGAAGAAAACGACAAAGTACCAAAAATCCAAGCTGGAAATACAAGGTGACGGCGTCAAGGGTTTTCTCTTGACGGCGTCAGACATGAAGAATAATTTACCGTAGCTGGTGACGGCGTCAGATGGAGTTATGACGGCGTCAAAGTGGCCAAGATTAATTTACCGAAGGTGGTGACGGCGTCACATAGGCCGTCACGATTGGATCTAGGGCGTCCGAGGAAGTGTATGGCGGCGAGTTGACGGCGTCAGATTTAACTCTTGACGCCGTCAGGACGATTTTCCTATATATAGTTTTCTAGTTTTTTCATTAAAGAGGAGAGAAGTTTTGGTGAAACCCTAAAGACGATTTTGGTGCCTCTTTTACAGGTTTTTCAAGGGTTCCAAACCTTTGAGACCTTGCATTGTAATTGAGATAAGTATACTTTTAATTCAATCAATATGTCTATGTGTTGGTTGTTTATCTTTTGTTCTTATCTTAATTTTACTATGCTAGGCTAGATCTCTCTTGTGTTTGCTTAGATCTAATGAAACCTAGATGTTGATTATGTGTTGATTACTTGTCTATTCTTGTTTTGAATGAATGATTTTATATGTTAGGCTTAAGAAAACTGGCAGATCTCCAAATGGTAACATGCTTGAACGTCTTAAGAAACATGAACCGAGGCGTACTAGGTCTTTATTGGTTGTATTTAATGCATGAGCCACTGTTTACAATCCCTATAGTTGTGCTGGGTCATGGTGTAGGAGGAGATAAGAGCTCATAGAGTTGGGGAGTTATGTATGCCACTCCACGAATGGTATTAAGGAATACAACCCGTCATTCATACAAGTGTAACAAGTAATTAACATGTAAAAGATATCTAGGGAGTAATGAAGTCTAAGTAAACACAATTTCTCCAATTACTGCTCACAACCTTAGTTTAATATTAGTTTAATTTTATTTTCATTAGTTTAATTAGTTACAAAGTAGTTTTTGGGTTAGTTGAATAACAACTAATTCCGCCCACTCTTCTAAAAACCGAGATTTTACTTGCTTTCATAAAATATAAAAACACAAAAATAATCATCTTTCATCTCTAGAACTATTAATTAGGTTTTCTAATCCTAGCGACACTATTCCTAAGCTGAACGATCAATCCCCCGGTACTTGTCACTATACTATACTACAACGATCAGGTACACTGCCTGGTGGGGGTTGTAAGCCTCGCGAGATCCCTCGAGAGGTAAAGCAAGGTGCGATTCCCACGCATCAAGTTTTTGGCGCCGTTGCCGGGGATTGTCTATCTTTACATTTATTCCTACTGTCGCAATAGAGTGCGGCGCCATCAAGTTTTTGGCGCCGCAGCCCGGGGAATAGTTATTGTCTAGGTTAGGATTTCTTTTTATTAGGTCTACTTGCTAGATTCCTTTCTAGTAAGATTTTTTATTTTTATTTTTAGGTCTTCTTTAGTCTATCTTATTTCTTCGTGCTTTTGTTCGTAACTCTTTACCATCCGACATCATGGAAGGTGGTAACATCTTTGAACCCATCATCCCACCACAACAAAACCCACCATTAGAACCCCTTAGGCCCCGAACCTTAGGAGAGTATTCCCGACCTAGCCACCAAGGCTACCGAAACACCATTGAGCTCACCGGAGCCAATGTGACCCCCTTGCGATCCGACACCATCCGGTTGGTGCAAAGCGGATGTGCATTCCATGGACTTCGTTCCGAAGATCCAAACCAACACCTTAAGGACTTCCTCAAAATCGTAGATTCCATAGACCTAGGTGTTGAAACTAGAGAGACTACCCGTTTACGCCTATTCCAATTCTCTCTACGGGATCAAGCTAGTCAATGGCTTGAGCGTTTACCCGCGGGATCCATCACCACATGGGATGATCTCACCACTCGTTTCCTTGCTCAATTTTTCCCACCGGGGAGAACTACTAAACTTAGGAATGACATCTTGATGTTTCAACAACGTCAAAATGAATCTCTTTATGAAGCATGGACTCGTTTCAAGGACTTACTCCAAAAAGTCCCTCATCATGGCATAGATTTGTGGCTCCAAGTCCAAATTTTTTATGACCATATCGATATCCCCACGAGGCGAACCATTGACCAATCGGCCGGTGGTAAGCTACGTGATCTTAGTGCGGAACAATCATGGGAACTCATAGAAGATCTTGCTCTCTATGACAACGAAAGTTGGAATGATCCCCGTGATTTGAACAAAACGGTCAAGGCAATATCTTTGCCTTCGAATAATTCAAGCACTCCCGACCGTAGGATCATGGAACTTGAAGGTCGAGTCAAGTCTCTCATGAAATCTTACGAAATTCATAAGCCTTCAAGCCAAGTAAGCAGAATCGCTTCTACATGCAAACTTTGCAATGGCCCTCATGAGACCTACAACTGCATGGAACTTCCAAAACGTGCTTATAACGAATTCACATCATCACACTTAGGGCAAGGTCCTCGAACTTCTGCCGAAGCATATGAGGCATGGAAGGATAAACCTAATTTTAGAGGGTACCAAACACGAAGTGTATCATTTAATGATTCCTCACCCCTCACTTGGTCCGAACATTTTCCATCACAAGATACCTCTAGGCAAAGCTGTGAAGATGATTTAAAAAAATTCATTCTTTCTCAAGAACTGCAGCTTACGACACTCGAGGCAAAGTTCAAACAACAGCAGGCTAACGTGAACAACAAGATTTGTAATCTGTTGACGGCTATCAAAGAGCATATTGATAATAAGCCCATTCACGTTGATGAGGTTAAGTCTGCTACCGTCATGAGTCCACCAGCCTCCCCTGTAAAGATAAAAAGTCCTAGCAAGCTATTCAAACATCTATCCCCTGACAAGAAAGGACCTATCAACCCCTCTGGACCAATCCACTTTGTAAACACCATCACCACAATTTCAGCTGCTGCATCCAAACCAACCCAACAACAAACTGACAACCTTAGTCAGACAACGAATGATGAGACACCAAAGGTTGACCACGCTTCGGCAAGGAAACCTGCCAACTCACCCGAGCAGTGCACCGCGCAGAAATCCGACAAACTGGATGATTGGAACGAGACATCGGAGGAACAGGAGAAAGACCCAACCATTTTGAGCAAATCGGTTATAAAAGAATCCGAAAAAGAGGATGCTATAAGTTGGGATAGCAATCAACCCGAGGGGAACGACCCTAAGCTTTTCAAAATCCCCTGTACCATTGAGGGAAAGGTCTTAATTAATAGCCGTATAGATCCTAGCTTCCCGGTCAGCGTAATCCCACTTTCTCTATACCGCAAAACCTTCCCAGAGGACGTCGTATGCAAGAAAGTAATAGAGAATGTATCAATTAGGATTGGAGAATTTGATTACGATACTGAGCTCACTGTGGTTGATGACGTGGACCCTCTCGCCAATCAAGCATTGACCAACCTCGTCCTTGGGATACCATTTATCAATGAATCGGGAGCAATCCTTGACGAGAAGGATGGTAGTGTATTATTCACCAATGGTGTTAGAACGGTAGTTTTTCGTGGGGATGGTGAGGAAGTTTATGAGTATCGTCCCTCCCTTGAGGGGAATCCATACGGGTCAAAGGGAGGAGAGTTGAAAAAGATCAAACGACGTAATCCGAATAACCTAAAAATCCCCTGCATGATCGGTCACAAACACTTCGAGAACGTGTACATTAATGTATTCCTGCCAAAGAATTTCATGTCATTGTTTCACTATAACAATATCTGCAGATGGGGGATGATTTACAAGGGAGAGAAAGTGGTTGGTAAGGATCATGAAATCCAAGTGTTCATAGGAAATATGGCATTCACTATGGAGTTCACAATTGTGGACAACATAGAGGACTTTGTTGACCCTAGGTTATCGCAAGTTGTATTTGGAGCGCCCTTTTGTGAAATCACTAAGTTGATGGTGGATGACTTGAACGGAATCATGACTTTCACTGACGGGATTAGGAGGATTTCATACCAAACGCCATACAAAAGAAGAGACCTTAGGGAGATAGATTGCGACGGGCTTGATGTTATGAGCTCCCAACTTGTCTTGTGTGATGACGATGTTAGAAGAGGTTGTAGAAATGTTTCTGATTTATCTTGTGGGTTCTTTAAGGATGTTAGTGAGCTTGGCTCTAAGTATCGGAGGGATGTTTTCGAATTTGAAGATCCAAAGTACTTACACTATGAGAGCGACACTAGTTTAGAAGATGACCTAGGTAGTGGAACCAATGATGAAATCACGTAGTAACCCACGACTTTGAGTCTAGCTACAAGACTCGTAAATAAAGAAAAGCGCTTCTTGGGAGGCAACCCATGTTTTGTGTGATTTTTAATTGTTTGATTGTTATTTGCTTCCGTATGCATGTTTTATTTTTATTGTTGGTTGATCATGTTTCTCAATTAAAATGTGAAATACTTTATTATGTTGTTTAGCCTAGTCTTAACTCCAACCTAAAGGTATTTTTGCAAAAGATAAGTGTAAGGGGAAACCCCAAATATGTTTTTAAGAAACAAACCGATCATGATTATCCACAATATTTAATGAACATGTATATTCGTATTTGTTAGAGTCAAATGCTTGTATTGAGTCATAATGAAGTTTTGCAGGATTTTCCAGGAAGTAGGACAAAGTTTTTTCCAGAAATTTTCCGGAAACTTAACATAAAGATTTCTGCAGGTCCATTCTGACGGCGTCAGACAATTGCTCTTGACGGCGTCAGGAGTTAAAAATCTGGAAATTTTACCGGTTTTGTTTTTCTAACGGAGTCTTATAGTTTTTGTAAATTATTAAGTTTTATAATCTCCAGGAAATCTGCAAACTTCATTCCACAAGCATTATATCTTATTTTGTTTTCTAGGATTTAGTAACTTATATAGGATGCCGGCGATTTTACGCGAGGTTGCCTTGTCTATTGTTGTCAGGATTTACAGGTTATTTATGACAAGAAGATGATTTATATTCTGGAAGGGAAGCTTTGATTGTTCGTTTTCTTGGAGGAAGATTTAACCTGGCCAACTAAAATCCATACCGAGCGAATCAGGGGAGTATTTGATTTCATTCTCTTTACTTTTTAACTTTTACATTCTTTACTTGAACATTGGGGACAATGTTCATCTTAAGTGTAAGGGGAGGGTAAAAAGATGATACCTTACATATGCACTTTCGCTTGAGTTTGTTTTGTTTGATAGTAGATGAGTAATAAAACTATGAGAAATACTTGTTAGTGTAATTTTAGCGCCAAATTTAAAATTTTTTACAACATTTAGGAGTGAAACTTTAGCCATAGCAAGCGTCTCATGGATAGGAGGTTGTATGACTAGCACATAACCGTATATTCAGAAAAATTTTCCACCCAAAAATGTGAGGTTCGCCTTTAGATTTGATAGGAAAAGCATTCATTATTAGTGCTTATGAGTGTACCGGTAGCATTTAGATTCTAGAACTTGCGTTAGTGATGCATCCCGAGACCGCTAGTGAGACTACATTCGTGTGGTAGGATTTACTACATGATAAGAGGCATTAGGATCACCCTTGTGTTAAACCCGTATTATAATTACTTGACCATTTAAGTCATATTACTTGGCTAGTTAAGTCAACTAATTTTTCCCACACCCTTTGCGTTGTACTCATTTTTAGTACACGATACCCCTAGTACACCCCTCCGAGCCTATCTTTTCGTTTCTAACTTTAAGCATTTTACTTAAAGGAAGAATTTGTTACACCCCACTTAAATGTACAACCAAATCGCCTTAGCCTTCCGTGTATGCGCTCATTTTTAGTGCATTATTGTTATATGTTAAACCCTAAGTTAACTTTCTAATTGATTACATGGTTGCTAAGTCGAGTCATATCCGTGTACATATTGTTTTGGGACGATTGGGACTCATGGGTAAGTACTTATTTTATGGAGTAATGGGGAAGAACATAATATTATTACCCCCATATAGTGCTCCAAGTGTTTTGATTTTCTTAATTCGAGTCATTAGAATAGTTTAATGTAAAGTATGTAAAGATTCAAGTGTAAGGGGAGTGCTCAAACCCCTATGATGTATTATTTTGGATGGTAGGGTAAGAGTGTATGCAAAAAAATAAAAATAAAAAAATAAAATAAAATAAAATAAAATAGAAAATCGAAAAAAAAATAGAAAAATCAAGAAAAAGAAAGAAAAAAAAATAATAGAAAAAGAAAAGAAAAAAAAAAAAAAAACATACGGACTACCATCTCGTTTTCATTCTATGTTCATTTTATGTTTTTGTTATTTTTCATTTATTAGCTTAAGTCGAGTCTAGTCTTGGCTTAGCAACGCCATCTTGTACATGTAATTTACTAAGATTGTTAACTCGCCACCAGTAAAATTCCCTTTATCCAACAAAACCGTGTAATTCATATCCCTACACCTAACGATATAACCCTTTAAAAGACCTCTTTGATAGTTTATCCTAGGTGCTTACGCCATGTGGTGGAGGTTTGATCCTTTCCCAAGCCTATGGTAATCTATTTTGTTATGACAGGTAGTGAGAGATATCTTCCATTTCCATAATGTTATATTACTTTATTACACCTGAGAGATGTGAGTATCTAAACACTATTTGTGAGGTGCTTGTGTATGACCTCCGTGCTTGTCTATTGGTCTTTAGTGGAACGATTATTTGTTGTAATTACTTTTATATTAGTGTTAAATGACCCCTAACTTGTCTTTTGAGTAGAATAAAAGCTCATTTGCTTGAGGACAAGCAAATCTCAAGTGTAAGGGTATATGATGAGGCGAAAAATGATCCGTTTTTAGGGGGTCATTTAAGCCCGAATCCGAATTTATTTGATCAAATATTGCCCTAAATCGTTCCTTTTGTGATTTTAGGTGTTTGGAGAGTGAATTCTGGAAAAGAGGCTATTTTGGACGTTTTTGGAGCATAAAGTGAAGAAAACGACAAAGTACCAAAAATCCAAGCTGGAAATACAAGGTGACGGCGTCAAGGGTTTTCTCTTGACGGCGTCAGACATGAAGAATAATTTACCGTAGCTGGTGACGGCGTCAGATGGAGTTATGACGGCGTCAAAGTGGCCAAGATTAATTTACCGAAGGTGGTGACGGCGTCACATAGGCCGTCACGATTGGATCTAGGGCGTCCGAGGAAGTGTATGGCGGCGAGTTGACGGCGTCAGATTTAACTCTTGACGCCGTCAGGACGATTTTCCTATATATAGTTTTCTAGTTTTTTCATTAAAGAGGAGAGAAGTTTTGGTGAAACCCTAAAGACGATTTTGGTGCCTCTTTTACAGGTTTTTCAAGGGTTCCAAACCCTTGAGACCTTGCATTGTAATTGAGATAAGTATACTTTTAATTCAATCAATATGTCTATGTGTTGGTTGTTTATCTTTTGTTCTTATCTTAATTTTACTATGCTAGGCTAGATCTCTCTTGTGTTTGCTTAGATCTAATGAAACCTAGATGTTGATTATGTGTTGATTACTTGTCTATTCTTGTTTTGAATGAATGATTTTATATGTTAGGCTTAAGAAAACTGGCAGATCTCCAAATGGTAACATGCTTGAACGTCTTAAGAAACATGAACCGAGGCGTACTAGGTCTTTATTGGTTGTATTTAATGCATGAGCCACTGTTTACAATCCCTATAGTTGTGCTGGGTCATGGTGTAGGAGGAGATAAGAGCTCATAGAGTTGGGGAGTTATGTATGCCACTCCACGAATGGTATTAAGGAATACAACCCGTCATTCATACAAGTGTAACAAGTAATTAACATGTAAAAGATATCTAGGGAGTAATGAAGTCTAAGTAAACACAATTTCTCCAATTACTGCTCACAACCTTAGTTTAATATTAGTTTAATTTTATTTTCATTAGTTTAATTAGTTACAAAGTAGTTTTTGGGTTAGTTGAATAACAACTAATTCCGCCCACTCTTCTAAAAACCGAGATTTTACTTGCTTTCATAAAATATAAAAACACAAAAATAATCATCTTTCATCTCTAGAACTATTAATTAGGTTTTCTAATCCTAGCGACACTATTCCTAAGCTGAACGATCAATCCCCCGGTACTTGTCACTATACTATACTACAACGATCAGGTACACTGCCTGGTGGGGGCTGTAAGCCTCGCGAGATCCCTCGAGAGGTAAAGCAAGGTGCGATTCCCACGCATCAGTATATATACTATATAAAACTTGGAGAGCAAGTTAGGGCAATGGGTTGTCCTTCCTTGGGCTTGTTCGACCGGCCACACACACCCAAGAGGGTGTTCCGGATCCTTCTAGTCACCAAGTTTCACTCTAGTCCTTTTCTTCTGTTACTAATGATAATTAGTCCATAAATTTAATAACTAACGATCAATAGTCCATAAACTTGTGTTATTAATAAATATACACAACTATTTAATATTTATTAATCTTTAATTCTCGTTTGTATTGTGTGCAATCCCAAGGTCTCGTGTTCGATACTAGACATTTACACATTAATATATATACATACATTTAACAGCTCCCACTCGTATATGTATTAATAGTAAAATGACATTGGTAGGCGTCTTGCAACACTCCAATGCCCCTAGTTCGATCCGAGCTAGGTTTCCTGGAAAAAACCTTTAATGATTCATCATTATAATTGTCCTTTTGTTTTTAATACTACATTAATAAAGATGTGAGATTCTTTATTAATATTCTGTTTCTCGTCTCTTTATGATTGAACAAAATTACCAAAATATCTGAACGTATTCCAGATAGACTTTGGGCGTGGCCACGCAAACATTTTGTCAACCCTACGAGGGGCCCAACAGTATTAAACTTCTGAACAAATCAGAATGAACAAATTCTCTCTTGACTACAAGAATAACTCATGAACTTTGCAACACTTTTGAAAACAACCCTTATGACTCCCTGTTACGGTGAGCGGTAGATCGCATCACAAAAATGCACTACATCCATGACAGTTATCTGGTATCTCAAGTCTGAGGATAACTTTAAATATGATTCTCACATTAAATATTAAATCATATTGTTGGGATCAGTTCAATATTCAATTCATTAAATATCATGTGAAATTGGTATGACTACGCATCAATATACTTTCAAGTATATCCTAAACCAATACTCAAAATTGTCTTAGTTTAATGATATTCCCATATCATTAATCGACAACGGACAATTTAGAATAATAAATTATTCATGGATTTAAACATGCAAATATAGGATATATTATTAAGACAATGAATAAATAAACATAACTAATATTTTATTCCATTAAAATAATAATTGTACATTACATCCCTTATCCAAATACTAATCACAAATGGGCATGAAACTTTCAGCTAATCTAAGCCATATGTCTTCAGCATGCTTGTAAAGCTTGGTGCCAGATAGAGGCTTTGTTAACTGATCTGCTAAGTTTTCATTTGTGTGAACTTTGAGCATTTCGATTTCACCTATCTCGACTTGTTCTCGAACATAGTGATGCTTAATAGGGAAATGTCTGGTGCCTCTCGTGATTCCAGGCTCATTGGCAAATGTAATTGCAGCTGAGTTGTCGCAATACATTTTTATAGGTCTTTGAATCGAAGGCATAACCCCAAGCCCTGAAACAAATTTCGTAATCCAAACAGCTTCCATTGCAGCTTCTGAAGCAGCTATATACTCACTTTCTGTAGCAGACATCGCTAGTACACTCTGCTTTCTGCTCCTCCAATCCACAGCTCCTCCATTAATGACAAAGACATAACCAGTCTGAGACTTCGTATCATCCTTATCACCTTTCCAAGAAGCATCGCAGTAACCTGTAACATCAAGTTCTGTAGATGGAGTACCCCCATAAACTAAGAACATCTCTTTAGTAGCCCTAAGGTACTTAAGAATATTCTTAACAGCAGTCTAGTGAGCTTCACCTGGATTCTGCTGATATCGACTGGTTAAATTCTGAGCAAATGCCACATCAGGCCTTGTACTTTTCACCGCATACATAATAGATCCTACAACCGAAGCATAAGGAACTCTCTTCATGCGTTGCACCTCTGCAGGTGTTGAAGCACAAACTTTATTGCTCAAGCCATGTTGTTCTTGCATCGGCAAATATCTCTTCTTGGAATTTTGCATATTGAATCTCTTCAATATTTTATCAATGTAAGCACTTTGGCTTAATCCAATTAATCACTGAGATCTATCTCTATATATCTTGATTCCCATAATGAATGCAGGTTCCCCAATCTTTCATAGAAAAACACTTTCCAAGATATGTCTTAACCTTTTGCAAACTTGGAATGTCTTTTCCCATGATCAATAAGTCATCAACATATAATATAAGGAAAATTACATCACTCCCACTAGCTTTGTGATATACACATGGCTCATCGAGATTTTGAGTGAACCCATACTTTTTAATATCACTGTCAAATCTCTTATTCCATTGTCGTGATGCTTGTTCTAATCCATAAATGGATCTTTGAAGTTTGCATACACAATTTGAAAATTCTGGATTCACAAGCCCCTCAGGCTGCGCCATATAGATGTCTTCATCTAGGTAACCATTTAAGAAGGCGGTTTTGACATCCATTTTCCAAATCTCATAGTCATAGTAGGCGGCTATGGCTATAAGAATCCTAATAGCCCTAATGTCACCTCCAGGAGAAAAAGTCTCCTCATAGTCAACACCAAAAGTTTGAGTATAGGCTTTAGCTACCAAACGGGCCTTATAGGTGTGTACAATGCCATCCATATCAGTCTTTTTCTTGTAGAGCCATTTACTCCCAACAAGTTTGGCACCCGGAGGTAGGTCTACTTCTTCTCAGACTTCATTGTCTTTCATGGATTGCATTTCCCCATTCATAGCAACCTGCCATTTTTCCTTTTCAGGACTATTCATGGCAGCCTTATAACTTGTAGGTTCATCAAGATCCCCTAGTAAGTTATCATCACACTCTACATTAAGACATAGACGTGTAGGAGCTTTAATAGGTCTAGTTGACCTACGAATGGGAACCACTTCAACTTCAGGTGGAGGACCTAAACTTTCAGGTTCCATAGGAAGTTGGCTAGTGTTTTCAGCAGGTGTTACATCTTCATGATCATCTTCCAGATCATATACTCTCCCACTGAATTCTTGAGATATGAGCTCCTTTTCCAAAAAGTCTCCATACCTTGCAATAAAAACTTTGTTTTTAGGTGGGTAATAAAAGTAGTAACCCATAGTTTCCTTAGGGTATCCTACGAAGATGCACTTCACAGATCTTTGTTGGAGTTTGTCTGCTGAGTCACGTTTAACATATGCCTCACAACCCCAGACCTTTAGATAAGGCAAGTTAGGAGCTTTGCCAGTCCATAACTCATATGGTGTCTTATCCACCTTCTTTGTTGGAACCATATTAAGAATGCGAACAGCAGATTCTAAGGCATAATCCCAAAATGAATAAGGAAGAGTTGTTAGATTAAACATAGATCATATCATATCTTGCAATGTACGATTCCTTCTCTCAGATACACCATTTTGTTGTGGAGTATATAGAGAAGTAAGGTGTTGGACAATTCCCTCCTTAGCTAAGTAATCTATAAACTCTTGACTCAGGTATTCACCACCTCTGTCGGATCGAAGAGCTTTAATCTTCTTTCCAAGTTGCAACTCTACTTCTGCTTTAAACACTTTGAATGTTTCAAATACCTCATGTTTATGTTTAAGTAAATAAACATAACCATAACGACTATAATCATCCGTAAATGTTAAGAAGTAGCTGGCACCTCTCCTTGACACATGTCTAAGTGGTCCACACACATCTGTGTGAATAAGACCAAGTAGATCAGTCGCCCTTTCAATTCTATTCTTAAAGGGTTTCTTTGTCATCTTCCCAATACAAGATTCACACTTATCAAATGATTCATCATTGATCTTTTCTAAAAGCCCATCATGTTGCAGCTTTTCCATGCGAGCCTTGCCAATGTGAGCAAGTCGACAATGCCAAAGATAAGACGAATCCAAACTTTTCTTGATTCTCTTATTATTGATGTTATACATTGAATTATTATTAACAAAAGCATTATCATTATCATTCAATTCAATTTCAAAAATACCATTCACAGCAATAGCATTAAAATAAACAACACCATTTAAAGAAACCAAAATTCCATTGCTAGTAATAGTATGATCAAAACTAAGGTTCAACAAACATGAAAATGAAATTACACCTCTAACAATTGACGGTGCATAATGACAATTATTTAAAGATAGTTCAAGGCCCGAAGGCAACACTAAATTAAATACGCCTATAGCTTCAACTTCTGGATGTGCTCTGTTACCCACGTGCAAGAATTGTTGTCCATAGGCCAGCTTCTTCTCAACTCTAAACCCCTGCAAAGTATTGCAAATATGAATGCCACATCCCGTATCATGTACCCATGAATTCAATTTAGGAGTAAGAGTGAATAATTCAATCATAAAGAACGCACCTGAAGTACTGGGGTTACCAGCCTCATTATTCTGCTTCTTTTGTCGCAAGTCATGAATGTAGAGTGGACAATTGCACCTCCAATGGCCCTTTTCATGACAGTGGTGACAAGCCTGATCCTTCTTGTTTGGAGGATTTACCTTGTTTTGCTTAGGCTGATGTTGCTTCATCTTGGGTTGTGGTTGATAGGCCATGGCTTGCTTGCCTTTATCACCCTTCCCTTTGCCTTTGTTCACATGTGATTTCTTCTGGATTCTCCCCTTGAATTGCCAACACTTGCGGGGTAGGATCCTTACCCTTGGCTGGTATACTTTTCTCATAATCAACAAGCAATGCGAGTAATTCTGAGATTGTCTTCCCCGAGCAATGCATGTTGAAGTTCTGCATAAAACCAGCAAAGTCCTTGTTAAGGGACCTGTTGATCAAGTGCACTTGCACATTGTCGGGGTAACCAAATCCAATTATGTGAAGTTGATCAAAGTATTCTCTCATCTCATTCACAAAATCTTCAACTGGTTTATGATCACCATGTTTGCAGCTGTGTTGTTTGTCAAAAGACTCATACAATTCAACTGCAGGAGACTTTTCATAAGGCTTTCGAAGTTCATAGAGCATATCCTTGGGATAGGAATACTCGTACTTCTTTTGCAATTGAGCATTCATACTAGTGAGCATTTAACAAGCAACCTCATTGAATTTATTATGCTCAAGTCTCCAAGCCTCTTTAACTGCTTCCGGTTCAGTAGCAGCAGGCTCTTTAGGGCAATCATTCTTCACATAATCGAGTTTGCCGGTGTCTCTCAAGACAATTCTAAGCGATCGTTACCAATCATTGAAGTTCTTTACAGTCAATTTTTCCCTTTCAAGATGACTCTTGAAAGCAGAAATCACAGATGGGTTATCGGGTTGAGCCATATCTACAGATAAAAGTTCAAACATTAGTATTTTCGATAATTAATATCTTCAAGAAAATATAATACCCAAAGGCTATATTCATATAACCAACTAATTTTCATGAAAATCTAGGATCCAACTTTACATAGTTCCACCACATCAGTTGATCTGCTAGTTGTGAAAGTATAAAAGATGGTAATCTGTTGAACAATAATTGGCAAACAAAGTTTCCAATTCCTAGACCATTATGGGATTTACTACAAATTGATTCATCAATTTGACTTGTAAGCATGTTTCATCCCATCTCATGCCTTAAGTTCTAGGTCTCACGCACAACTTAATTAAGTCGTCTACCTTAGAAACTGTAAAATTACTATCTATGGTCTCACGCATTAACAAAATTTTACCTTGTCATAATAATTTAGCCTAGGTCTCACGTTTACTAAATTAGAATTTCGAGTGTTCCTTATAGATAGATGGCATGTAACTTAAATTTAAGGGTATTCAATTTTGATGTGTCAATCAAAATATGTATAAAGAAGCATACACTCATCTTTATAGCATAAGTTTTCAAAACCTTTTTATAACCAATTTGTAAGATTAATACACAAAGTTTTACTTGAGGTAAAATACCTTAAGATGACTTTCTACAAGAATGATTTTTAAAAGAAAATCGTTTAAGTCGTATTCATAGGTGTGATAACCAAGGCAGACTCTAAGGCTCTTTGCTAAGCCTTCATACCATGATTATGAATATTGTCTTAAAGGAGTTACTTTAAAAAAAAAACATGTTGTACAAAACATCAATCAAGCAAAAGTTTATGGATTCAATCTTAAAACATGTAATAAAGTATGAATCTTGCTAGTCTCGCCTTGGAGCGAATTACCGTGCGAAGCGAACCGTTTCTGGCACATAAGACACTGCAAGATTCAATCTTTATCACTTAAAGTTTCACCATTATTAGTCCGTATTATTTTCTTTGTGAAAATTACCCTTTTTATTGCTTACGTCAAGTCAAACAATTAAGAAACAATAAAAACAAGTAATTCAAGACAAATCAACAACTAATAATCATAACAATTATAAAAGTGAAACATATAGCCACATGCAATTTTTATTATAAAAGATCCGAATAAAATCAATTCTAGATATAATTATGCATGTAATCAACTAAGGCCTTCTCCTCTTAATGGAAGAGAGCCACATACATTGACGAATCAATTGCGTAGGCCAAAGCTAATATATACACCATATAACATATAAATTGATTTTAATATATAATTATGGGGTCTTCCCTAATTAAAGATCTATCTAAAACATGTGACATATAAAATAAACAAGACCCATGACTAACATGCATGTTTTGTCATGGATTAAAACCTAACAATTAGCACATAGGTCACAAGATACGTTCACATAACCGGTTAATGACCTAGGGTTTCTAGTGATTACAAATAATCCAAGAAAACCACAAAACCCTAATTAAGGTTTCATGGGTAAATCGAACCCCCCCCCCCCCCCCCCCCCAAAAAAAAAAAAAAAAAATTAGGGTTAGGGTTTCGAATTTTTCAATAAATTTAAAAAAGAAAAACCCTAGATCAAAACATGTATCTAAAACACTTAAAGATCCGATTTTCATTACGTTTTAGTAATCAATTACATGTTATCCATGGCTCGCGATGCCACTTTTAGCACTTCAATTAAATCTTGAACAATATGAAGAACCCTAATTAGGGTTTATGAATCAATGATCAATCCCTTACCGTTTTATTGATCGATTCCTTGATAACAACTATAGTGAGTTGTTACCTCGTTCTTGTACATACAAACTAATCCCGAATTAAATTAATTGCAAGATTAAACACAAGGAAAATTTTCTTTATAAAATTTTTGACCCAAAACCCTTAGGGTTTGTAGGTTCGATCGGCAGGAAAACCAAAGAGGAAGAAAGAAAACTTAGAGTATTGTGTGTGCACAAAAGATGAGAAACAATGACCATTGGGTTTGTATATATACTAGATACAACTTGGAGAGCAAGTTAGGGCAATGGGTTGCCCTTCCTTGGGCTTGTTCGACCGGCCACACACACCCAAGAGGGTGTTCCGGATCCTTCTAGTCATCAAGTTTCACTCTAGTCCTTTTCTTCCGTTACTAATGATAATTAGTCCATACATTTAATAACTGACGATCAATAGTCCATAAACTTGTGTTATTAATAAATATACACAACTATTTAATATTTATTAATCTTTAATTCTCGTTTGTATTATGTGCAATCCCGAAGTCTCGGGTTCGATACTAGACATTTACACATTAATATATATACGTACATTTAACAATTAACTTCACCAAAATGACAAATTCACTGATATCAGGTTATTTAATGGCGTATGGAATTTATAATAATACGGGGCAGTTGGGTTGTGGTGATCACAGAATCATATTAGCTTAAGTTTTGATGCCTAAGCAAGAGTTACGAAGGGGACTCTGATTTTAAACGGGAGGTAATGGCGAGGAGAGAAGCTCTTCTTGCAATCATGATTCATATTCATATTTAAACCGATTTTGCAATGGAGCATTAGTGCTATCCAGTTGATTCAGGATTCCTAGTTCTTATTTTATCTTTACATGCCACTCTTCTCATGTGTACACATTTTTTGATACCAAAAAAAGACAATCTGTTTGGCTTTGAAATCAGCATAGAGAAGAACAATAACAAAGATTAGGACTTCGGAGACATAAACCCTACCCCGAGAACTCGAGGGAGAGTTTCTCTTACAATAATCTGAATTTTTATAATTTTATGAGTTGTACTGTGATTCCGAGTCATACATATCCCAAAATTTAAGTAAAACAACTGAGCTGAAAAGTCCAGTGAGTAAACCAAAAACTGAATACATTGATGTCTCTTTCTCCCCATCTAATAACAGATAATGGCTAGACTTTGGGGTTTTCATAGTAAAGAACATGTTTTGTGGGTTTAAAGAGGTACCTAGAAGCATATGTCGACCGAATGACATCAAAGAACAGAGCATATTGCAGCCTAATATATAGAAGGACTGGCATCACAGCAAATGCACCGATAAGGCTTGGCATCCATATCACACCTTTATGGTAAAGAACAAAAAAACTGACACTAAAAGCAACCGTCATGGTTGTTATTGATAAGAAAAGAGTTGCTAGACCTGCCATCAGCTTTTTAGGTAGCGATACCAAGAAATCACGTTCAGCATAGCGAGACGTGAGGATAGACAAGAAAATGAGAATTGATGTTGTAGATGAGAATAGAGAAATGGCATCTGCCACAACGAAAACCAAAAAAGTTGCTTTCGAATGGAAGAAAGGGATACCACGGGTTTGGTCGTATCCACCAGGGACCGTAAAAGCTGCCGCAAATACTATGGTTGCAATGAGTGCAGCTACAACCATACATTGATTTGCCGTTTCTTTCATCCAGCTTTCACCTAGTTTAACTAGCTCCTTATGTTCCAGTGTGAACAACTCATACGGCGTTAGACCATCTTTGTTCTTCCGATCTCTATATGAAGGAGGGATCATGGCCTCGACTTCCTATAGCACAAATTATATAATAGTTATAAATCACATAAAAATCGATTAAATAGCCAGATGGGCGAGACGGGTAACGGGTCATTTTTAGGACTCATCACCACTTTTTGTCCCTTTTTTTAGTACTTTTTATCATAAGTTATCAGCTTAAAAAACATTTTTAATATAATAATAATAATAATAATAATAATAATAATAATAATAATAATAATAATAATAATAATAATAATAATAATAATAATAATAATAATAATAATAATAATAATAATAATAATAATAATAATAATAATAATAATAATAATAATAATAATAATAATAATAATAATAATAATAATAATAATAATAATAATAATAATAATAATAATAATAATAATAATAATAATAATAATAATAATAATAATAATAATAATAATAATAATAATAATAATAATAATAATAATAATACATATCTCAGATGTTACTCGTGTTAAAAAACAGATTTTATCGACTTTCATCACGTTTGACCGGTTCCCCATTGAGCTAAAAATTTTTTTTGACCTATTTGAAAAAAAAAAAAAAAAAAAAAAAAAAAAAAAAGAAGAAGCTTAAACTGATACATTTGTAAGTTAGATAGCTTCAAATTGAAATACTTTCCGTGAATGAAATAAGAAAGAAAGGATAGAAACATTCGTACCATAAACCATAATAGTTCTCGTTGCATTTGTAAAGCCACTCCTGACACATTCTGGTGTCGCCTTTTCCTGCTGGCACTCTTCCCAACTAAATGCAACATAGTGTTCCCATGGACATCTTTGATAGGAGTTATCAAATCTTTCATTGAGCCTATCTCATACAAGAGGTTGTAGATACCCTCATGACGCCGTTTGACAGCAATGTGAAATATACTTCGATTTTTATCATCGACCTTCCATATAAGATCAGGATATAGGCGGATGAGCTCAACTAAAAATTTAGTATTTCCCATTTTTGCAGCAACAAACAGTATCCTAGAAGGGTATGTTCTCTTTGTAATTGGAGTTTCCGAAGTTGACTCACTAGGCCCTTTTTCAGAATGTCTTCTCACACAACATTCACAAGAACAACATTCACAAGATAGTTGCTTAGCTGGCTCGCTCTCTTGCTTAGGCCCTCTGATTATAGTATCAATCTCAATCTTAGGCTTTTTCGCTATAGCCTTCCAGATGATTGTTAGTAACTGCAATGCTTCATCTTTTTTTCCAGGAGGTACCACCTTTGAAGCAATGTATGCGAATACTGAATGCGAATACCAGAAAAGAAGCCAAATTGATGATATAATATATTTAAGAGTAAAATTATGATGGATGAAGTTGGATTTATGTAATTCGGTAGAAAATATATACGGGACCTAGCATATCACATAAATCTTACATTTGACAAAAGGTTCAAATTAGCGGTTAACCCTGTACTATAGAAAGGCTATTTGAGTAAAAACATTTATGGGCAAATGTAAGTCCCTAAATTTTTTGTTATGTACAAGTTTAAACGAATCCTTCAACTTGCTGATCTTCAGTAAAATATATATCTTTTTTTCCCTTACCGGTTATATGCTGATGTAGATGCCATGTAAGCTCTTTTTGCTGACATGGAAATGAAAACTAAATGAAGTTGAAGGACTTATATATGGAAAAAGTAAAATACCATAAGGTTTATGAGACATCTGCCCTTACATCTTTAACCTCTTTGACTGAATAGCAGTCATGACTTGCAGTGAAAATGACCTCTTCGTTAAAGATTAGTAAGTCTAAGGAGTACAGAGATGTTTACCAGACTTATTTACTAGGTTTGGATCTCAAAAGTCAAAAGTGGATACATACTTATCTTAAGATAATTGATGTGTATTAAACATTGAGAAGTGGAGATGTTTACCAGATTTGATGGCTCTCCCTATGATACTAGAGGAGCAGCGATGTTTGCCAGATGTGATGGTTTTCCCAATGATACTAGAGGAGTAGAGATGTTTGCCAGCCTTTATAGTTCTCCCAATGGTACTACACTTTATTGCAGCCTCCTTATCCAAATCTCTAGGAACACTTCCATTGCCATTTTGAGATGGTTGATCTGTAACATTCTTCTTGGAGTAGAGATTTATACCCCAGCTTAAGGTGCGCTGGATGAAATTAGATTCTGGTTCACGAAATGCTTCAGGCTTTCGAGCCAGAATTGTAAGTACACTCCCAGTTCCAAGATCTGGATACTTCTTCACTATCTTTAGTGCGACATCTGAAATAGATTTGAACTCTCTCCGTGAGAAACAATGTTTTACAAAAATCAGCAAGGAAAATCAAGAATTAGAAAGCATAGAGATTCTTGCTTTTGTCTTTTACATTGACTAATAGATATAACTTGAGTTTGATAGAGGTATATAACAAATGATAGAAGTATATAACAATGCTTCATATGATAAGCAACAAAAGGTTGTGTAGGTGCTAAAATGCGTACCAAACATATTATTCTCAACACATTTTTCAAGAAGCCATCCACGAGTCTGAGTCCAATGATCATCAATCATATCATTAGATTTTTCATGCATATACTTCACCACATTGTGATTTCCAAACAAAGCAGCAGTATATAATGGCATCAATGTTGGAATTTTATTTACTGCAGCTGCACCACCTGGGATTGAAAGCAACATTTTGTTCTTTTCCAACATAATCTTGACCGTGTTGATGTTTCCAGCTGCAGCGGCTAGATAGAGCGCAGTGTTATAATTTTTATTTTCAAGTGCCAAGTCTTCCTCTTTCATTAAAGTCACCAGATTTTTCACAAACTCCTTTACCTTTCCGGGGACTTTTGCAGATGCCGCAATGTGAAGCGCGGTTTCCCCATTTTCAGTAATACTATATCTTACCAAATCTAACTCTGAGTACTTTCTAAAGATTTCTTCAGCAGCTTTCCAGTCGCATTTAATCGAAGCTTCGTAGAGAGGGACACCAATTTCGAGGTAATTTTCTCTAGGTCCTTAAAGGTAATTTTATTGCAAACAGTTAGTTAGTAGTTTCTGTTTAATGCATATAGCCAGTTTGAATCCAACAATTTGTATTGGTTTGATACATAAAAATCAAGCATACTATAATCAAAACTAACACATTATATATATATATATATAAGAATTAAAAATCAACCCCATCTCTTAGTGGGCTTTCAATGATAGTTTGATACTTTGATACAACATAATGCACCCTCCATGTACAATTTCTAAAAGAAATGAGATAACGTATTCTAGCTTCTAGCAAGCCCATCTAAAATATATAAAGTTTTTTCATCATTACAGAAAAGATGAAATAGCATCAAGTAGTATAATGGGATGTATGGGACTATCTATTAAAATTGTGTATTCTGCTAGAATTAAAAGATTGAAAATGCTTATTTAAGAAATCTTATTTCACGAGTTTGAATAGTTACTTAAAACAACATAATTTGTTCAAAACATAACAATAAGCAGATAAACTCATAAACATTTTAACTGTTAAAAGTACGTATATGCCCCGTCAAAACACTGAAACTGTGAAATTTGTCCAAAGGCCCGTATATGGCGTATAGTATCACATATATCTATAAGCGTGGTAATAATGTTTGTCTATTGAAATAAATACGATTGTAACTTAATTAGTGGCATCAAAAGTACATACTTCTGTTATTTAAGCAATTATGATACGGTGGGGGGTGTTTGGGATTGCTTATTGTTTTTAAGAAGAAGTAGAGTTATGTGTTATCCAAACTCTTTTTACTTATCTGCTTATTTTGAGGTAACATACTCAGTTTCTGATAAGCTGGGAGCTGCTTATCTCAAAGTTTTTGTATAATATAAAATTAAAATTACTTTTTAGTAACATATTTTACCTAAAACCTTCAATGAAAACAGAATAAGTATCATTTGGACTTTATACACAATAAGCAAATGCAAGTGCAAGTAATACCCCACTAAAATTCTTTTATTTTTATAATTTTGTTTTTATTATAAAACTATGAAATAAATAAACTAAATATATATATATATATATATATATATATATATATATATATATATATATATATATATATATATATATATATATATATATATAAAATTTGATAAGTCTAAAGTAGTAAAACACAAAAATAAGAATGAACCAACAATTGAAGGAAGCAAACAAATATGTGAAGATATTAAATTCTTAGCAGGTGTGTGTGAAGCAAAATAGTCATCGAAAGACAAATTTACTGTAGTTTCATAACCAAAAGAAAATAAATGGGTTTATTAAAAGAGAAGGGTACTTTTGATCAAATAGTTACTTTTGGGTTTTCAAACTAGTAACTCTAACTTAACCAACTTAACCATGTTTTATTAATTGCCACAAAAAATAGTTATATTCTTCATATTTATTTTGCCACGAATTATGTATTTATTTTATATGGATAATATTTTTGATACATTATAAGTGTCACAAATATTTAAAAAAATAATCTACATATATTAGTGTGTACCAATTACAATAAAGGTATACTTCCACAAAAAAAAAGTGTAGATTAATTAGCCGGAACACCATGACCCAACCTTTTATTATAATATTTTTTTGCAATTTTGACACACTTTTAGGTTTGGATATTCAAAAAATATTTCTGTCTCTTTTAACCATAGAAATTTGGATAATATCCCACACTTATATGTGTAGAAAAATCTGTCACGCCCATTATTAACACACATGAGAAAGTGTGGACTTTATAATTTTACACATTTTTTTAACCGTGGCCATTTGGCCTTTAAAATGTGAAGAATTCAACTAATTTTTTGTAATTTATTCTTTTCAAAAAAGGCCATTTTCGATTATCATATGAAAATACTAAGAACATTATAAAATAGGGGAAATAATGTATACTTTATAAAGTAATTTTTGTAAAAGAAATGAAAAAACATGTATTTGTGAAATAACGTAGGGATTTAATTGTAAATATTTTTATTTTTTTATAAAGAAAAGTATGCAACTTTCTTACTACGTAATTTATAAAGTAGGTATCATTTCCCCTGTAAAATAATATTTCCCCTGTAAAATAATGACAGATTAGTGGAAAGTAAACTTAACCAGTTTAACAGTAGTAGTAATAATAATAATACCGGTAAGAAGATCCATGTTCGGTAGATTTGGCCCTTTTGAATAATCACGTGTAGGTGGAGTAACAACAACAGTATTGATCTTTTGCTCCTTCTGCTCATCAATTGGGTCTAATGGGAAAGCTGGTTGTTTCATCTGCACAATGACACCAAATAGTAATGATTAAACAATAGCTAGCTACTTGTTGATTCACTAAACTGATGAGAATGATAATAACAGTAATACCTTTAGTTCAGCCATATGAGTGAATGTGGATTGAAAAGCTTTGAGATTGCTGTGATCAGTTGTCCATTCGTTCTATATATGAAGTATGAATACAACCCATCTAACATTACTTCCAAGTCAACGTCAACATTATATTATTTTTAAATGTAGAATATGAACGGTCCTCTTTGGTGCATACTTAATAAAGTAGCCATCAGCCCATTAGTGTAAGATATTTAGATTGCCGCAAGATACAAACATGCTAATAACAATTTAAATATCTAAGTGTAGAAAATATTATCGTAAATCGTTTGATTGCTTAGACCCGAAGAACATAAATAATGAAAATGTTGAGTCCTGTGATGCTCACAATTTTCTTAAAATGGATTCGCCTTTTTTACGATGCTTGAGAATCATGAACGTTTATCTCCTATGATACAACAACAACGGATAACTCCGTTAGCACAAACGAATTATCAAGGCGAACCAATATGTGCATTCCCTCTATTGCGAAATGGGTACACATATAATCGAGATCAATGGAAAACAAAGGAGATGATATAAGTATATTTGTCGAGTTGCAGACATATGAGAAAAGCTCTCATTTATTGGGAATAAAAATGAAAGAAAACGGTCAAGCAAATATCACAATCAATCCTACTAATGACTCATGAACATAGAATTAATTTGGTCATTACATATGACCATACATTAATGATTAATCTTGCTCTAAAACACTATTAGTATATTTGATGATCACCAATTGTCATTCAAACCCAAATATAGACCATATTTTCCAACAATTAGTCTGTCTAGCATTAGAGCATCGTCTCTTGCCCGTCTAGCATTAGTCGTCTCTTTATTTTGTGTATAAAAAAGTTATACAAATGTTTGTTCGTTATTTGGTTTCTACATGGTATTGAAGTCGGTAATCCTAAACCCGAATTGCCAACAACAACATATGAACTCCATAAACTGCACCAAGTTCGACTGACTACTGTGGCTTGTAAACACCTCTGATTGAAAATTCATCTGGTGAAAATCTAGGTTTATGTGTCTTCTATCTATTGTATGAATTTTAGAAAGATCTAACACTTAACGAATCCGAGATCGCAATTTTCTCACGAGTACTCCATGCTGGCCTAATTTGAAATAAAACCCTCGTAAGTTCCATTTTTGACTATGCTCTTTCGATACATCCATTGTGGTTAATAGTTAGTTGTTTTGATTGGTTCCTTGATTGATTTTGACGCTCCCTATAATTGGATATGATAAGTTTTTTGTGCATTTTGAATATGATCGTATCATGTTGATTTGTTACTTTGGTCATTTGGTTGTTTGGTAATTTTGATTAGTTCTTTGATATTTACTTGTGAATGGGTTGTTTAATTCGATTGAAGTGTTAGTTCTTTGGAAATTTTGGTTTGGTTCATTGGTTCGATTTTGTTTTGTTAGCCTGCTTATTTGCTTCGTGATTTGTAGCAATCTCTTATTGGTTTGTATGGGTTATATTGATTAGTTAAGATGGATACTTGTAAGAATCATTTAAAGTTGGATTCGTCATTGTTGGAGCAGTTTCAGAAATTCTTAGTCATGTATTTGAAGTTTGAGATTGATGAGACGAAAAATGAACCACTTTTAGGGGGTCATTTAAGCCCGGAATTGAATTTATTTGATTAAATATTGCCCTAAATCGTTCCTTTTGTGATTTTAGGTACTTTGGGAGTGAAATCTGGAAAAGGAAGCAATTCGGACGTTTTTGGAGCATAAAAGTGAAGAAAACGCCAAAGACTTAATTTTCCAAGCTGGGAACAGTAGGTGACGGCGTCAAGAGCAATTCCCTGACGGCGTCAAGAGTAATTTTCATGACGGCCCAGTACTGAAATGAAGGCGTCACAAGGAAAAGCGTCAAGAGTAAAATACGTGACGGCCTGGAAAAAGCTAATACATGACGGCGTCAGATGTAGATCAAGGCAGTCCGAGAATTCTTTTGGCGGCGAGATGACGGCGTCACCTATTTGGTCTTGACGCCGTCAGCCTCAGTTTTCTATATATAGTTTTCTAATTTTCATTCATTGAAGAGGAACGAGTTTTGGAGAAACCCTAAGGCCGAACCTATTACGAATTTTACAGGTTTTTCAAGGGTTTTCAGCCCTTGAACCCTTTCATGTGTAATTAAGATAAGTGTTCTTCTAATTCAATCAATATGTCTATGTGTTGGTTGTCTATATCTTGTGCTTGTCTTAATTCCACCATGCTAGGCTAGATTTATCTTGTGTTTGCTTAGATCTAATGAAACCTAGATGTTGATTATGTGTTGATTAGTTATTTATGGTTGTATTGGATGAATGATTTCGATGTTAGGCTTAAGAAAACTGGCAGATCTCCAAACGGTAACATGCTTGAACGTCTTAGGAAACATGAACTGATGTGCACTAGGTTTTATTGGTTGTATTTAATGCATGAGTAAATTCTAATGATCCCATGTTAGGAGCTTCTTAGTCGGCTCAACATAGGAGTGAAGTAGGCACTCATAGGATTGGGGAATTAAGTGCGCCACCCCATGAATGGTATTAAGGAATACAATCCGTCATCCACGCAACTATAACAAGTAATTAACGTGTAAAAGATATCTAGGGGGTAGTGAAATCTAAGTAAACACATTTCTCCACTTATTGCTCACAACCTTAGTTTAATTTAGTTTTATTTTCATTTCTAGTATTTTATTTTGATTGCATCTTTAGTATTGGGTTAGTTGACTAGCAACTGATTTCGCCCAAATCCTTCAAACCCGAGATTTTTACTTGCTTTCTAAAAAATATAAAAATACAAAAATAATCATCCCTCATCTCTAGAACTAGTATTTAGGTTTTCTAATCCTAGCGACACTATTCCTAGCTGAATGATCAATCCCCCGGTACTTGTCACTATACTATACTACAACGATCAGGTACACTGCCTGGTGGAGGTTGTAAGCTTCTCGAGATCCCTTGAGAGGTAAAGCCTGGTGCAAACCCCACGCATCAAGTTTTTGGCGCCGCAGCCCGGGGAATAGTTATTGTCTAGGTTAAAATCTCTTTTTATTAGGTCTATTTGCTAGATTCCTTTCTAGTAAGATTTTATTTTTAATTTTTAAGTTCTCTTTAGTCTATATTATTTCTTTGTGTCTTTGTTTGTAAAAACCTTCCCATTGACTATTCCGTTAGCCATTATGGAGAACGCGAATCCACCATACTACCAACCACGAAATTCACCAACTCCAAATGACATCTTGATGTTTAAACAACATGAGGATGAACCTATCTATGATGCATGAGCTCGTTTTAAATATTTACTCCGAAAAGTCCCTCATCATAATTTCGATCTGTGGTCCCAAATTGAAATATTTTACCATCGTGTCGACCACTATAGCAAAATGCACATTGACCATGCCGCAAATGGGGACCTTTGGGGATTAAGTGTTGATGAAGCTTGGGAAACCATAGAGAATTGTGCCAGACTTGCCAAAAAAATGGACAACCCAAAAAACGTTGTTACAGATCAATTGATAGCAAGTTTGAGGGAACAAGCAAGAAGTTTGTTTGGGGATAAAACTATAGATGAGATAACTGGGCATACGGAGTGGTTTGATTTCACCACAATACAAGCTGAACCCATAGGTAACCTTGATGTGATGGAGGATGTAGCCGAACATGATCACATTAATCAAAAAGACCTAGGTTTTATGATCGATGATGATGAATCTCAAGAAACAGATGATGAATCTTTTGGGCAATTTGTATATAGTAGTCATAATATTGAGGATGATCCGTATGATTCGGATATAGAAGTTGAGATGCCTAGAGAAGCACGTGAGATACTTGGGAAGATGTTAGGGTTAGTTGAGGATATAGGTGATCTTGACAAAAGGAATGATGAAGTAAATAACATGAGCTCACTAAGTACCCCACAAGTCCTACCATCATTTGAGGCACACACACCGCCCATGACTTACCCGGAAGAAGTAGAAGAGACTATAGGAACCCCAATTGAGGTAGAACCCTTGGACCAAGCACAACTAGAGGATATAGGTTTGAATACTTATAATGATAACCTTACTCTTAGTTCTAGGGAAGTTCCTAGTTTTGATGAACCAGAGCCTCAACCAAAACCATTAAGTAATCTTCCATCCTTGGATGAGAATTTAGGAATTGGGATAGGTTCTAATCCACCCATCAAACCATATAGTCCGGGTAGTCTTAGGATAAAGGTAGTAGACTCTAAGCCTTGTAGAAAGGAAGCTGACACAGGAGTGGAAAATGACCTTACATGCTTACATCACCCAATTATGATTGATCACAAGAAAGATTATGGGTTTAAACCGGGTTTATTAGGTCAAGATGGATCCCCAACTAGTAGTCTCTTGAAGTTGATAGAGAATGATCCCTTTCTAGGAGAAAATCTTAATCCACCCATTAACCCGATTGAATTAGGTAAGGTTATAATGATAGGAGCACAGCCCTTTGAGCATATAATTCATCCACCACTCTTTCCCCACGTAGCATACTTACACCGAGAGGGTGTGTATCGCTACTTTCACCCGCACTTAATTCAAAGTGTAGGGAAAACCTCCCCTATTTCAGTTAAATAAGGGTAGGGTCAGGCTCGTGACTCGAACAAAAACAAGCGCTTCTTAGGAGGCAACCCATGCTTTGTGTGATTTTTATTTTGTTTGTTTGTTATTTGCTTCCGTATGCATGCTTTATTTTTATTGTTGGTAGAACATGTTTCTAAACTAAGAAGTGGAAATACTTTACTTTGTTGTTTTGGCCTAGTCTTAACTCTACCTAAAAGTATTTTTGCAAAAGATAAGTGTAAGGGGAAACCCCAAATAAGTTTTTAAGAAACAAACCGATAATGATTCTCCACAATATTAAATGGACATGTATATTCGTAATTGTTAAAGTCAAATGCTTGTATTGAGTCATAATGAAGTTTTGCAGGATTTTTCAGGAAGTAGGACCAAGTTTTTCCAGAAATTTTCCGGAAACTTAACACAAGAATTTCTGCAGGTCACTTCTGACGGCGTCACGAGATTACTCTTGACGGCGTCACGTGTAAAATTCTGGAAATTTTACCAGTTTTATTTTTCTAACGGATTCTTAAAGTTTTTGTTGAATTACAAAGTTTTATAATCTCCAGGAAATCTGCAAACTTCATTCCACAAGCATTATATCTTATTTTGTTTTCTAGGATTTAGTAACTTATATAGATTGCCGCCGATTTTATGCGAGGTTGCTTTGTCTGTTTTCTCAGGATTTACAGGTTATTTATGACAAGAAGATGATTTATATTTTGGAAGGGAAGCTTTGATTGTTCATTTTCTTGGAGGAAGATTTAACCTGGCCACCTTATTATCCATACCGAGCGAATCAGGGGAGTATTTGATTTCATTTGTTTTACTTATTTCACTTTTACATTCTTTACTTGAACATTGGAGACAATGTTCATCTTAAGTGTAAGGGGAGGGTAAAATGATGATACCTTACAGATACACTTTCGCTTGAGTTTGTTTTGTTTAATGGTAGATGTGTAATAAAACTATGAGAAACACTTGTTAGTGCAATTTTAGCGCCAAATTTAAAATTTTTTTACAACATTTAGGAGTGAAACTTTAGCCATAGCAAGCGTCTCATGGATAGGAGATTGTATGACTAGCACATAACCGTATATTCAGAAAAAATTTTCACCCAAATATGTGAGGTTCGCCTTTAGATTTGATAGGAAAAGCATTCATTATTAGTGCTTATGAGTGTACCGGTAGCATTTAGATTCTAGAACTTGCGTTAGTGATGCATCCCGAGACCGCTAGTGAGACTACATTCGTGTAGTAGGATTTACTACATGATAAGAGGCATTAGCATCACCCTTTTGTTAAACCCGTATTATAATTACTTGACCATTTAAGTCATATTACTTGGCTAGTTAAGTCAACTAATTTTTTTCCACACTTTAGCGTTGTACTCATTTTTAGTACACGAAACCCCTAGTACACCCCCCCCCCCCCCCCCCCCGAGCCTATCTTTTTGTTTCTAACTTTAAGCATCTTACTTAAAGGAAGAATTTGTTACACCCCACTTAAATGTACACCCAAATCGCCTTAGCCTTCCGTGTATGCGCTCATTTTTAGTGCATTATTGTTATTTGTTAAACCCTAAGTTAACTATCTAATTGATTACATGGTTGCTAAGTCGAGTCATATCCTTGTACATATTGTTTTGGGACGATTGGGACTCATGGGTAAAGTACTTATTGTATGGAGTAATGGGGAAGAACATCATATTATTACCCCCCGTATGTACGTTAATCTTAAAAGTGCCCCAAGTGTTTTGATTTTCTTAATTTGAGTCATTAGATTAGTTTATTGTAAAGTATGTAAAAATTCAAGTGTAAGGGAAATGTTCATTCCCTAAGATGTATTATTTTGGATGGTAGGGTAAGAGTGAATGCAAAAAAAAATAAAAAATAAAATAAAAACAAAATCGAAAAAATCAAGAAAAAGAAAAAAAATAGAAAAAGAAAAAGAAAAAATACGGACTACCATCCCTTTTTATCTATGTTCATTTTATGTTTTTTGCTATTTTTCATTTATTAGCTTAAGTCGAGTCTAGTCTTGGCTTAGCAACGCCATATTGTGCATGTAATTAACCAAGATTGTTAACTCGCCACCAGTAAAGACTGCCTTTATCCAACAAAACCGTGTATTTCATATCCCTACACCTAACGTTACAACCTTTTAAAAGACCTTTTTGATAGTTTATCCTAGGTGCTTACGCCATGTGGTGGAGGTTTGATCCTTTCCCAAGCCTATGGTAATCTATTTTGCTATGACAGGTAGTGAGAGATATCTTCCGTTTCCATGTTGTAATTTATACTTTATTACACCCGAGAGATGTGAGTATCTAAACACTATTTGTGAGGTGCTAGTATATGACCTCCGTGCTTGTCTTTGGTCTTTAGTGGAACGATTAGTTTTTGTAATTACTTTTATATTAGTGTTAAATGACCTCTAACTTGTATTTTGACATGTGGCAATTGGATGATAAATAGTCACACAAAATACACATTACTTCACTTTAAATAGCATATGATCATAATTATTAACACTTTTGGTCACTTTATGCTTAGTTGTATGTGACAAAATACACCCCAAAAACATGCTGTGTGAATATATTTAGTCTGATAATCAATAAATGTGGCATGTTAACACAAATTAAAACAAACGAGGATTGAAACATGCGCTTCGCTGCGGGGTGTTTTCACATAGAAGTTTTATAGACGGCATCTCAAATAAACTCAAATAGAAGCATATGGTTTTGTGTTTTTACAACAATCAGTCACATTTTACAAAAAATAAAATAAAATAACATAAGAAGCTTTCAACATGTCTGTTGTTGCTATGTTCCATAAGCCGCGTGGATCTCGTGTATCAATATCAAGAAGCAAACCTACAAGGGAGAGTCGCACAAAAACTGAATTCGGTAAATCTTAATCTCATGGTCTTTCTCTGTTTTTTCTTGTCTTTCTGAAATGAATAAGCTTGCCCGATAATGAGCAGATCTCGCACCAGATTCCTGGATGAAGCTTATCAGAGACCTGGGACCCGTCATATTTGGATCATAACCAACAGTCACCTTACACTCTTCCATGTCAATCTCGACATGATTGACTCGAGTTAGCGAGTTCAGCAAAGACTTGATCACAGTCATACCTTCTGGAGAGGCGATACCTTCAATTTTTATATGGACTTTGTTCCCGTCATTCCCAGAACCTATAAGATCTGCTCCAAAGCCAGCATCTTCAACTGCTTCAATGATGCGAGCAGTTTTGATAACATTCGGATCATAGTTTATCTTTGCTTCTTCAAGAGCTAAGCCAACGACAACCTTTTTCACGCCTTCAACCATCAAAAGAGCACGTTCAACTGACTCAGAGCAGCTTGTACACATCATTCCCTTGAGTCTAAATCAAGATACTGCAATATCTTGCTCTGAAATGTCCTTGACTTCAAAACATCCATCTTCAACGGCTGTTTTGATTGCGTTTAGCTGAAATTTTAATTTAAAAGACAATCAGAAGACAAATATATTATGTTACGTATCAGGAGTAACTTTGGTGGTATTTTAGACTAGTGGACTACCACGGGCTGAAATTTCTAAATTAGTAGTGCAGATGACACCTTAAACATAGTTGAGGATTACTTAATAATCTATCAACTCACAGGAACTAATCACAGTTACTTGAATATAACCATGTAATGTAACATAACAAAAAAAAAGGAAAAAAGACTAGAGACAAATCACAGTTACTTACACCAACAAGTTCTGGCATATATTTAACTACAGCCTGGCCTTGAAGTGGTGACACAACAACACTCTCAACACCATTCAGCTTCAGAAGTCCAGATTTGATGGATATTGAAAATGATGAACATCCTATACCTCATATTTTGAACGTAATGGTCCTAGTCCCTTGATCCACACTACGAACTGGTTTAATATCAACTACAACAATTGGTCATATTATGTTTCCTACCAGATCATTTGGTTTCAAATGTATGGTGGGCTTGGGTCAGTGAGTGGAGTATCTATTTGATAGCAACAAAGCAAGCAAGCTAATAGGGTATTTAATGATTATATTCCTAAGTTGCATATTGGGTAGGCATCTCTCAAAAGTTCAATTTCCAGAAACCATATAAGTACCTAAACTATCCTAGCAGCAACGACCCCAAACTTACAATAACAAAACTCCTATGTAACGACAATAGTTATCCATTTTTAACTTTGGCAACTGCACTCCTATATATAAGTACATTAAAGTTGCTATGATAACGACAGTCGTTGGGATGATATCTATGGCTGATGCTATACGAGCATTAGTGGATCAGTAAAGCGGCAAACTGAATAAACTGAACGACTTCATCAAAGTCGATTATTACTAGCTTACCGATTAAAATCAACTTACTGCTGCACATTTTCTTTAAACAGCAAATAACTCATTACGATCATGCTATCGATTATTGTACATTTGAACGGATTCTAGTGTCTTTCTCAGTGAAAAACATACAATTTAGAGAATTGAGAGTGAATAAAACCTGTACTACACAAACTAAGATTAATTTTGACTGCAACCCAATTGAGTTAAAGCAAAACTAATATGAAATAACACATAAAGATAGCATGATCATGATTCTTGATATGATAAAAAAGTTACAGTTATAAAAATTCAAATGAGTATATTCAGTACCATAATACCAAAGTAAGATTAAATAGACCCAAACACTCATTTGCAACAGAATATCAAATTTGCAGACCTGAACCATTGCAGCAGAGAATTATTTACAGACATTGGGCATCTAACAAGTAATAACTAAAAGCATAAGTAGTAACACAACGTAAAAAGTAATAATCACAATATACATTCAATGTTATGATCAATGGCATAATATTAAATTCCTAATGAATTCACTGCTAGTCACTTCTAGGGAAAAAATCAGTAGGCCTAAACACCACTAGTCATTTAAAGAATCATTGAACAAAACAAGTATTAGTGGGACAATTTTGTCTCATTTACTTATCAAAACAAGTATTCACTAACTGTTTAAAAGTTCAACAAACAAGTTAAAGGCGACAATTTTGTCTCATTTACTTATCAATTGGTCAGTTCATGGGTCAAACGAGTGAAATAAGATATATTAGCTTAGAAAAAACAAGTGAGAAGTCGCTTTAAGTGTGCTTTCGATGTATAAAACCTTATTCAGCTGTACTAAAAAATACTAGTAATATGTTTCGACCCCTTAACCAACTCGCCCATCTTGTCATATCTATTTAACATCTAACATAAGCACATAATTTAGATGAAATACCTTCCAACAAAATAATCCAGCAATGAGGACTTTCCCGCCTCTTTTGGCCCAAAAACGAAGCACTGAAAGACATTCCGGTCAGAGTATTGCTTCTTGCGGTCAACAAGTCTTTTTCGAATAACTCTTACTGCAGAAGAAGGATTGCCAACATATCCTATGTATACAAGGTTTTCAACACTAAGGAGGTTCAAAAGTGTCATAAGAGCTACCAAACTCAGGTTTGCAAATTAGAGCCACCAAACTACAAAGCAACAAATATTTTACCACCCTGGACTGCTGCGGCGGTGGTGATGCTGCGGTAGTGGTTCGCCAGCGGTGGTTCACGGTGGTTCCATCTAATTAACCAGTTTTTGTTGAGCCACACCAACAGTACATACACATAAGTCTCATTTCCCTGCTGCTGTGGTGGTGGCTTGCCGGCGGCCGGTACGGTTCACGATGGTGCCATCTAACCAACACAAACACAACAAACAACAAACAAATATTAACAAACCAAAATTAAACAAATTAACACAAAAAAATTAAAAGAAAAAACATACCTTTTAAACAAACCAAAATTAAAAAAATAGAATCAAAATATTGTGCACAGTGGTGCGTGTGTAAGTGGTGGTTTCGGGTATTAGTGGTGTTGAATGTGTGATTATTTTGATGTTTTGGTGGTGTCGAAGATCCAAAGACGAGGTGGGTTTTTGTTTTTGTGGATAACACTTAGAAAAAAAAAGCAGATTTGCTTCAATACTACTTCAATAATTGATGGGATAAACAAAAATTTTGGTTAAAATAATGGCGGGTTGTTTCAATTTTCATGAAATTTTTGGTGAAAATAAAAAGGGACGACAATGTCGTCCCTAACAGTTTTTTTTTTTAAATCAATCTTATGTATATATTAAAAATGATTTAAATCATTTAATTAATATTAAATAAATTAAAAATGATTTAAATTAGTTATAAATTATTTAAACAATTTAAAAACGATGTAAATTAGTTATAAATTATTAAAATAAATTAAAGATGATTTAAATTAATTATAATTTATTTAAATAATTTAAAAATTATTTAAATTAGTTATAAATTATTTAAATAAATTAAAAATTATTTAAATTAATTATAAATTATTTAAATTAATTATAAATTATTTAAATTTAGTATCGAGATACATGACATGTTAAAACGGATGAATCGATATAGTATCGAGATACATGACATGTTAAAACGGATGAATCGATATAGTATCGAGATACATGAGATGTTAAACGAATGATTCGGGATGATATCGTTATACATGAGATTTTAAACGAATGAGTCAAGATGATATCGTTATACATGATATGTTAAACGAACGAGTTGAGATGATATCGTTATACATGAGATGTTAAACAAACGAGTCGAGATGATATCGTTATACATGAGATGTTAAACAAATGGGTCGAGGTGATCTTGTTATTAATTTATATTGTATAACACTTAAGGTTTCACGCACACTAGTCTCGGTGTACACATTTGTGAATGGTCAGGAGATGGTCGGAAACGGTCATCGGGATACCCCGGTTAGACAACGTACATGTGGTACGTTGTCTAACCAGTACTGCAAAATTAAACCAGGTCGAAATCGGTTGAAAACGGTCGCAATCGGTGGTAGTCGGTCTAAAATGGTCTAAATCCGTCGAAATCTGTCAAAAATTGTTAAATCGGTCAAAATCGATTGAAAACGGTAAAAAAGGGACGAAAAACGTTACAAACTAATGAAAATGTTAAAAAAAAATACAAAACGTATAAAAATGTTGTACAGTATTTGTCTTAGTTTACAAAACCCAATGCACATGACCCATGACCCATGTTAATTACCCATTGTCGATCACCAGTCATGTATTGGTCGATAAGACACTATAAGTCACTATAACTCAATGCACATGACTTATGACCCATGTTAATTACCCATTGTCGATCACCAATCATGTATTGGTCGATAAGACACTATAAGTCACTATAACCCGATGCACATAACCCATTACCCATGTTAATTACCCATTGTCAACCGTCATGGATGTATTGTAACATGACACTCTAAGCAACTATAACCTAATGCATATGACCCATATGATGTCAAATACCCATTAATGAATGTGACTAGTGATAACCTAATGCACATGACCCATGACCCATGTGAATTAGCCATTATCACTGGTCATGCATCGGTTGCACCCGCTTGGTAGGTGTATAGTTATTGTGTGAAGGTTATATAATTGTATTTGAAGTTATTAAAGGCAGTCATGCATGGGTTGCACCGACTTGGTAGGTGTATACCGTTTGTCACAAACACTAGGAAGTAGGGGTGGCAACTTGGGGCGGGTTTGGGTTGACAGGTTGGCGGGTCAGAAAACCTCAACCCGAACCTGACTCATTTAAATAATCCGGTCAGCTATTTCAACCCTAACCTGTTTACACATAACCCAAACCTGGTCCATTTAACATGTATATATACTTGGGTTGGCGGGTTAAATAGGTTACACAGATTGAATGTGTTAAATAGCTTTCGGGTTGGCCCATTTAACCTTTTTTATACACACAAAAGTTGTCACATTACTCGAGTTAAACGGGTTTGCGGGTGGACATGTTTAACCCTTTCAACCCGTATAATAAAATATAAATGATTCTTAAGTTTTAAAAAAATCTTAAACGGGTTGGCGGGTCGACCTGCTTAATTTTATCCTAACCCGAACCTGACCTATTTAATAAATGGGTTAGATGGCTCAACCCAAACCTAACCTGAAACCTATTTAGACTAAACTCGAACCTGTTAATCATCACAGGGTACCCACCACCACAATGCACGGGTATCCTGCTATACTTTATATAAATGAAAAACGAAAAAGTAAAAAGTGAAAAGTTGAAACTAAGAAAGAAAATGTTGAAAACAGATATTTCAAAAGCAAACTATTAATACATATCGAAAACCGGGTTGACCTGGTTTAATTTGACCCGTTTTGTCGGGTTGACTCATTCTAAATTGACCAATTTTTCGACCGAAACGGTTCAACCGGTTGAACCAACCGAGTCACATCGGGTTTCAAAATGTTATGTTTAATCCCGAAAACTTCAAATTTTTATTATTTTTCATTTATAACCATAAACTTTTTTTTAACACAAAACGATATGTCGTTATAAAATCCCGTTGTTATGCCATTTTACTCATCTACTTTATTAAATGAATCTTTCCACTTGAATATGTATCACAAAATTTCACTTCCCCCCCACAAATTTCATTATATCCCGCCTTTGGTTTTCCCCAATTTCAAAAAGATTCGTTGTTGGTTTTCTCCAAATCAATCATGTACACTCACCAAATCTCTTTCATTCGATTTCATTATTTACTTTATTATTAACATAGTACCACATACAAACATCAAATAGATACAAAATATGCCATTGTTTTCTTGAATTCCTTCCGAATCTTGCAATTTCTTTGCCAAATCAGGTGCCTTTTAATATGTTTTGTCGATTTCATTATAATTTTTTTTTCCTTATCTAGTTTTCATTATATTTAGTATCCATCTATCAATGTTTAATTTTCTTATATGATTGTTGACTTGATTATTTATAACTAGAATCGATTCTAACCTAATTCGATGAGTTTAGGGTGAATTGTTGTTATTTATTTCTTTATTCAATTTCATTGCTGATTTGAGTTTAGAAAGTTTATATTTAGAGAATAAGATTCTTGAAGATAAGGTGTTTGATGAAATGCTAAAGGGAAAATTGACTATCAGATTGTTGAATGAGCTCTCATGTTTTCTCAGGGTAAAGACTTGTGAGATATACATTTCAGTTAGTTTTGTTTGTAACACTTCGTGGTTGTAGATTTGTTTAGTTTAGGAACAGGCTTCAACTAGAATTATTTAGTTTGTTCTTGCACAAAGTTTTAGCGAACTTGTTATCTGTTATTGTAGTTTAGTATAAAATGGAGTGTTGGACCCTTCTCGGTTACATAGGTAATCTTCACAGGATCTAGTTGGATGTCTGTCCATGATTTGTATTTGATTGAATTCCAATGAATGGGTTTTATACATCTTGAGATTTAAGACTTTTATGCTGGGAGTTGTGGTGATTGCATTGATTATTGGGTCTCTTTTGGGGTTATGGTTCAGCGAGTGTATTGGGAGTGTTGCCAGAATTGTAGATTCAGTGAATGGTGTAACTGGATGGTTACTTTTTTATATTGTGATTGCAGATACGCATTGCATGAATTGGGGCTTTCATCACGTAAACCACATAAGAAATGTGCCAGAGTGGTTGGAGAGGTTGTCATCTGAGTTCTGAATATTAGTTTTTACATATTCAATGCTTGTCCCACTCTTGCTTCTTAATTTCATTGTCCATAATTTAACGTCACAAGTGGACTTTGTTTTTATTTCTCTCAGGTTCTTGGTAAGTTTCACCCACATGGTGATACTGCTGTCTATGACTCGTTGGTCAGAATGGCGCAGGTATATAACATGAATCTTGATAAAAGGTCTTTACAGTACAAGAAATATTATGACCATTGGGTATTTGCGGTTTAAGACATTGCACACTAGCAACTCTAGTCTTTATTAACTGTAGAATTATGTATGTTATTTTTTTCCCTTATTGATGACATATCTTTTTCAGGATTTTTCGCTGCGTTGCCCACTTGTAAGCGGTCATGGGAATTTCGGCTCACTAGATGGTGATAATCCTGCAGCTATGCGAAATACAGAGTGCAGATTGGAAGTATATTTAATTTATCTTATTTTTCGTTTTTGGTTAAGTTATTTTTCCCACTTCTATAATATACCAAAACTAGTTTTATCCGTTAATTAAGATGCATACACTTATGCATAGCAAGTTCAGCCATGAATTAGGTATAAGTGTCAGTGATCAATGAACGCGTTTCACTGTTTGAGTAGCTCTGCAATATTTTGGTTCCTGCTAAAATCTCTTAATGTCACTATTATCATAGTATATATGATGTATACAGACACACAAAGACACAAATACACGCAGATGATATGGTCACGTCACCAACCGTCCCAAGGTACCATTAATAATCTTAATTATTATGTTTTGTGCATTCGTATAATTGTTCATGTTTGCTAGATATAGGCAAAAAAAATCTGATTATCTTCGGGAAGATAGCATGCTTGTGGCTTTTTATTAAATTGACACTGTTTAGTGGTGGATTGAACCACTACTAAAAAATATTATGTTACCCTACTTTAAATAGAAATTTTGTTAATGCAAAATACTCTTTACAATTACAAAGAGGGATTGTTTATATAGGTAGGATGGAGCTATTATAAGCATGTTTCTCGAAAAATAGAATATGTAGAAGTGATATTTAAATGAACATGTGCAGGATGAAAGAGTTAATACCCATCTTGGTGCAGTATATCCAAAGCCGACAGAAACGTGGTGGGCAAGTAATATTAGTTGCTGACAATGCTAAGACTTTTGATGTCCCTTTTCTGAAGGTTTTTTTTGGACACAGTGCCTCTTGCTCGTAAAATTTTAAATTCAGGTCAGTCTCTATCTTTTTTCTTGGAATTATCTGGATTTGTGATTTTTGGCTAATTTCTGTTTGGTACGGTTTTGACATCTATTAAAATAGATCATGTTTCTTATTATCTCTTTATTTAGGGGTCGACTGATCATTATTGGATAACCATTCACATATATGTTGAAACAAAACTCATTTTCTTGTTTGTAAGAGGTATATACATGTGTTGTTGTTAATCATTATTTATATTTGCAGCCACAACAGTTGCAAAATAATTTCGAGGAACACCAACATTACAATCGAAGCGGAAAAACTATGTCTCATGAAATCATGCAAAGGCAAGCTAGGACGGGAAGAGCAGAAGAGTCGAAAGTCTTTAAATTATGGTAGTTAAGAATTTGATTATGTACGACATTACAATTCTATATTTGGGTCAGTTATATACATTCGAGTTTTATTCAATTTGAAATTGCTTTTTGTTTTTAATTATGTTTTATATATATACTCATTCCAGCAGCTCTATCGTAGTACTAGCAGTATTAACTTAGTACTAGCAATAGTTAACCTGTGACTAAAAGATGCACTCACATAATATGGTCACACTTATCAGCATTATTGGTCACTCTTTGTTAATTTGATGTGTGACTAAATATTACAAAATGCCACACAAACCAAAAAATTCATGTGGCCATTGGATGATTAATAGTCACACAAAATACATATTTCTTCACTTTAAACAGCATATGGTCACACTTATTAACATTTTTGGCCACTTTATGCTTAATTGTATGTGACTAAATACCCAAAGGAAAAATGCTTTGTGTGACTAAATGTTGCAAAAGGCCACACAAACATACAATTCATGTGGCCATTGGATGATCAATAGTTACACAAAACACACATTTCTTCACTTTAAACACCATATGGTCACATATATTCACACTTTTGGCCACTTTATGCTTAATTGTAGGTGACTAAATACTCAAAAGTAACATGCTTTGTGTGACTAAATGGTACAAAAGGCCACACAAACATACAATTCATGTGGCCATTGGCTTATCAATAGTCACACAAAACACAAATTTCTTCACTTTAAACACCATATGGTCACACTTATTCACACTTTTGGCCACTTTATGCTAAATTGTATGTGACCAAATACCCAAAAGAAACATGATATGTGTGACTAAATGGTACTAAAGGCCACACAAACATACAATTCATGTGGCCATTGGATGACCAATAGTCACACAAAACACACATTTCTTCACTTTAAACACCATATGGTCACACTTATTCACACTTTTGGCCACTTTATGATTTATTGTATGTGACTAAATACCCAAAAGAAAAATGCTTTGTGTGACTAAATGGTACAAAAGGCCACACAAACATACAATTCATGTGGCCATTGGATGATCAATAGTTACACAAAACACAAATTTCTTCACTTTAAACACCATATGGTCACACTTATTCACACTTTTGGCCACTTTATGCTTAATTGTATGTGACTAAATACCCAAAAGAAACATGATATGTGTGACTAAATGGTACAAAAGGCCACACAAACATACAATTCATGTGGCCATTGGATGACCAATAGTCACACAAAACACACATTTCTTCATTTTAAACACCATATGGTCACACTTATTCACACTTTTGGCCACTTTATGATTTATTGTATGTGACTAAATACCCAAAAGAAAAATGCTTTGTGTGACTAAATGTAACAAAAGGCCACACAAACCTAAAATTCATATGGCCATTGGATGATCAATAGTCACACAAAACACACATTTCTTCACTTTAAAGAACATATGGTCACACTTATTCACATTTTTTGCCACTTTATGTTTAATTGTATGTGACTAAATACCCAAAATAAACATGAGTTGTGTGACTAAATGGTACAAAAGGCCACACGAAAACCAAATTTATGTGGCAATTGGATGATCAATAGTCACACAAACCATGCATTTCTTCACTTTCAACACCATATGGTCACACTTATTAAACACTTTTGGCCACTTTATGGTTAATTGTATGTGACTAAATATACAAAAAGAAAATGCTTCGTGTGACTATAAGAGTTTTTCGTCACACAAAGCTGATTAATCCAACTAAAATTGTACCTATTTAGTCACACATTTTAACGTTTTGGTTACTCTTTTTTAATGAGACTAAAAAGAACCAAAACATGTTACCGTAGGTACCCTATGGTCACACGACCTTTAGTCACACATACGAAAAAAACCATGTGTGACTATATGTATATCGTCACACATATTTGGTGTAACCAATTCCAGTTTTTGGCCTAGTGCTAAGGCCGAACCTATTACGAATTTTACAGGTTTTTCAAGGGTTTTCAGCCCTTGAACCCTTTCATGTGTAATTGAGATAAGTGTTCTTCTAATTCAATCAATATGTCTATGTGTTGGTTGTCTATATCTTGTGCTTGTCTTAATTCCATCATGCTAGGCTAGATTTATCTTGTGTTTGCTTAGATCTAATGAAACCTAGATGTTGATTATGTGTTGATTAGTTGTTTATGGTTGTATTGGATGAATGATTTCGATGTTAGGCTTAAGAAAACTGGCAGATCTCCAAATGGTAACATGCTTGAACGTCTTAGGAAACATGAACTGATGTGCACTAGGTTTTATTGGTTGTATTTAATGCATGAGTAAATTCTAATGATCCCATGTTAGGAGCTTCTTAGCCGGCTCGACATAGGAGTGAAGTAGGCACTCATCGGATTGGGGAATTAAGTGCGCCACCCCATGAATGGTATTAAGGAATACAATCCATCATCCACGCAACTATAACAAGTAATTAATGTGTAAAAGATATCTAGGGAGTAGTGAAATCTAAGTAAACACATGATATGTGCCGTTTTACACATATCTTTTATACAATTTAAACCCACAAAACGACCAAAAACACACAAATAACTCTCAAAATGTTACAAATTCATCACAATGTGTTTTATATGTGATTCAGGTACAAAAAGATTGAAAAACAAGTGAAAACTGATCAAGTTCACACAAATGTCATTTTCAGTCCCTGGAGTTACACAATTTGTCAAAACTAGTCCCTAAAGGTTTTAAATGAATGAAAAGTCAACTTAAGTCCTTGGGAAATCAAAAATGTTCACAAAACATCCCTGGATAAAAGTTTACACAACTTGGCAACTTTTACCCCTCAAGTATCAAAATTGGCAAAAATGGTCCCTGGGTATATAAAACTTGGAAATTTCACAAAATACCCTTGTACTATGCATAAACTTACAAAATGGAACACTTTTGATAACTTTGGGGAATTTACACTTTTAGTCCCTCAAAATCCAAAAATTACATTTAAGGTCCTTAATAGTTTTTAAATGCAAAAATTATACTTTTGGTCCTTGTGTTATGTTTAAATGGCAGGTTTGGTCCCTTAATGAAGTTTGGAATGATGACAAGAAAGGACCCTAAAGTTTCAGCAGTTTTACACTTTTGGTCCTTGGGTTATTACAACTAAAAACCAAACGGATCCTTAATAAATCCATACACAAAACAAAACCAAACCTTAGCCCACCATCAAGCCCAAAACAACAAAACCCGGCCCACTCCCTAATAAAATAAACCACGGGGTCAAATAGTCAACACCCCGCCCAAACCACCTCCACTGTAGCACCTTCTCCCTCACCCCTGTAATCACCAAACCAAGGTGGTTTTTACCACCTCATAACCCCCAGCTCATCACCCTACCCTCCTTTCCACCTCATAACCCCCAGCTCATCACCCTACCCTCCTTTCCACCTCTCAAACCTACCCCACACCTCAATTAATGTTTCCCCACCATCTTACACTCCACCTTTTCCACCTTTACCCTGTTTTTCTTCTACTTGGCCTCCAAGCCTAAATAAAACACACCATATTGTCCCCTCCACCTCTGCATATGTACAAGAAGCATTGAATGCTCTCAAACCGCCTCCAACTGTCACAAATGACTTTGGCGCCAAAAGTCAATTTGAACGGTTGAGATCAATTTCTACAAATCAAAGGCTCAGATTGAAGACAGAGCATATGAGTGGTCACCAAGTTATTTTGAAGCTATAAAAGAAAGAAGAAAGACAGAGGAAGACTTACCTTGGCCTTAAGCCATTGTCATCTAGAACTAAAATAGTTTTAGTGTAATTTTTATTGCTTTCATTTATTTTTAATGTCATTTACAGCTTTAAAGTAGTGTAATGAACTCAATTATTAGTGTAATGAGACTCAGTTCTCAGTTTAAATACAAGTTGTCTTTTATAATTCAAGTTTTCAAGTTATCCTTTATTTTCAAGTCATTTACATTTTCTTGTTTGTAGTTGATTTAATGGACTCTTTAGACCATGTAGGCTCCTTACAAAGCTTGTTGAAGCTTTTAGAAACCATTTAATCAGTTGTAGTTCTTAAAACCAAAAATCATAAAAAAAATAGATAAAAATAGAAAATAAATAAAAAATATTTGTTCTTATGTAATTCAGCAAGGAGCATGGCTATTCTGGATTGCCATGGGTTTAGTTGCCTCATGGGAGGCTGTAGGATGTAACAATGGTCCTTAGTTCTTAAGTTTTCAGCTTGTCTTACCATGTAAGCAATTTCTCTTAATTTTGCATTTCTTAGTTTTACTCTTTAATCTGTGTTAATTTCTTCTTTTCTATGTTTAATTGTTGTTGTTTAATGATTTTATAGCTTTATAATAGGTTGTTATGTTTTGTAGTTGTTTTAGTTTAAGATTTTCATTTTGACTGTGAATAAATAGATTTTTGATAATCATGGTTTAAGCTAGTGTGACTACTTGTTTAAACTTATAAAAGTCCTAATTTAACAGATGAAAGCTTTTGGATTTGATAAAATGGATTTATACCAATTTTTGGAATGAAAATCTTAGTTTATGTTTATTTAAGGTGTGTTTGGCACAACTGATTCAAGGGTGTTTAGATAGGTTTAAGTTGTTGTTTTTGGTAGATATATGTTGTACTGAGTTCTTTGAGGTTTGACAGCCTTCAATCCTATAGCATATTCATATAAAAGTCAAGAACTAACAAATTGGACCACCATTTGATCACTGTGATGATTTAACATGCTATACCCATCATATCTGTTTTAAAGTTGTTTCTTTGTGTTTATTTCATGTTCTTGTATCTTATTACATGTTAATCATTTGTTAAATTCAGATCAAAGTTGATGAAAGTCAACTTTGATCATAAACTTAAAAGTCAAAAATTACTTAAACCTGTTTTTTTTAATTAAATAGATAATTTTGTGTAGCTTTTAATATTTAGTTTCAGAACCTGTATTTATAATATGTTATAGTTTAGCTGCTTGTCATTATGTATGAATTTTGTTGATTTTTGTTTCAGCTTATTAGTAGCTTAAATTTGTGCTTATACTTGCTAGTTTTTGCCCTGTGCACAAGATGGACTGTCAAGTTCATGAGCTTGCCAAAGCCTCATGACTTGACCCACCTTGGTGTTTTTGGCTTACTTGTGGTGTTTTAGTACCATATTTGTTAGTTATGAGTTTATTTTTCTGTCGTTAGCTTATTTAGGTAGCTTAAAACCACCAACCTTTTTTGTTACTCACCACTCATCACACTGAAGCAAACAGTGTGATGAGTTGATTTTCAATAGCCATAAAAAGTTCCTTAATGAGCTTGAGCTTGTGTAGGATAGCCTCATGTGAAGCTTAACTACCAATTTCAACAGCTCAGTGCTAGTTGAGCTCTTATGGCTTATTAGATAAGTAGAATAGAAGCTTGTTGTTTGCCCACTCATAACATACCTCTGAGTCATCAGGGTATTACACCATTTCTACAAGCTTCTCACAAGCCCATTAGTGGTCTAGAGCTTATGTAAATTAGCCTCATGTGAAGCTTACCTACTATACTCTATGACCCAATGCTTAATTTTCATCTTGTAGCTTATTAACCAAGGCTGCAAGCAGCTTATACTTATCACACTATGAAAAGTTATACTAAGTCATCAGTATTTCTTACTACACCTAGCCATTTTCATAAGCTCATAAAAAGCTTAATCCTTGGATCTAGCTGATGAATTCAAGTTCCATGTGGAGCTTATCATTCAGGCTTTAGGATCCAGTGCTTAGTTTCTAGCTTGTAGCTCATTAACTAGGGCTGCAACTTGCTTTTTGTGTGTCCCATTTTCTGAGTGCTTAACCATTACCATATGACTCAGGAAATGGAGCTTTTTCAATGGCTTCCTACAAGCTCACTAGTGGACCCCACTAGGTGAGCTTGGGCTTTTTGGAAAGCCTACCAGACCATCTTGCTACTACCACAGCTTATTTGGACCTTAGAGCTTATTCTGTGAGCTTTAAGTGCCCAAACATAAGGTTGCAGGGGTGTTTGGATCTGTGTACTCAGGGAAGTGCTTATTTGCTTATTCTGAGCTTATAAATGGTTCCCTGTACACAAGCTTGTTAATATATGTACATAATACTTGTATATAACTATTTTTACTTTCACTTTATAGTATGGGCTTATACCAAGCTAATTTGAGCTTCAATTCTATCTCAGTTGAGCCATAAAAAGCTCAACTGCCTAAACTTTAAGCCCATTCTAATAAGCACTTCTCAGTGCTTATTCTTGTTCACACATACTTACTATACCTGTATATACACTCACATACCTTAGTTTCACCTTGTATAGCTTTTTCTTAGCTTAAACCAAGCTTCTTACCCCACTGAGAGCCCAAAAGCTCAACTGTGTGGGTAATAAGCCCACGTTTAGCTTATTTATAGATTATATAAGTTTTGATTTTGTAATATATGTATACTATCTGTTTATATTTACTTTTATAAAAAGAAAAACCCAAAAACAAGCTTTAACCATAAGTGATAGCTTCTATTTAGGAGTTTGAGCTTATTTCACTAACTGAGTTGGAAATAAGCTGTTACACAGCTTATTTCTAAGTTTTGAAAAAGTTATGTTTGTTAAAGTTCCATATTATTACTTATTAAGTAGGTTTGCAAAAAGAAAAATGAAAAAATAAAATAAAGGCAAAAATGGGTGTGGGTGGGATTCGAACCTGTGACCTCTAGGATAGTAGCATGCTTAAACCCCACACCCCTTCCACTAGCTCTGGGGCACCAGTTCCGTTAGATCATGCATGCTTAATATACTTAAGCCATTTTTGCCTTAAAAGCTTATACGGACTGATGAGCTTATTCCAGCTTATTTGGATAAGCTGGTGTGCCCAACTTATTTTTCCTAGCTTCTTCATAACTTAATCTAGTTTCTGTAATTTTTTCATATTTTTTACTGTTCATTTAATATATACAATAATTAATATAGTTTCATTAGGTTTTAGGAAATAGTTAGTAAATTATTTTTAAAACTACTTATTTATAATTTTTATAAACTTTTTATATTTTTTATGGGTTCCTGAGATGATTAGGAAGTTTTATAAAAAGTTTTATAACTTTATAAATAAGTTTAGTATGTATAATAATTTATTTAGTTTAATTAGTCTAATTAATAAATAATAGATTTTAATTAAGTTTTCTTATCTTTGTATATTAAATATAGTTTTTATATTTTTCTTAGCTTCTTATTAGTATATTAGAATTATGTAAAAAGTTTTAGATTTTTGTTTTCTTATTTATTATTAATAATAATTAAATATTAGTATTAATAATTAGAATAATAGTAAATAATTAATAATAAATAGAATAATTGTATAATAAATATATTTTTAGTTTCTAAATTTCTTTTATATTAGTTTTAACTTTTCTAAGTTTTAGTTTTATTTATTTAGGTTATTTTACATTTTCTTAGTATTTAGATAATTAATAAATAAGTAAATAATAGTTTTTAATATATAAACACTTGTAAATATTATTTATAATATTATTGTAAATATAGTTATTTATTTTATTTCTTTTTTAATTTGCATTTAAGCCCCTAAGGCATGCAAATTCCCTCTTTGGGAATGTTTTGTTTTATACGTTACGTTTACGTACGTTTGTAAATACTTTATTATTTTAAGGTTTCTGATTGTACGTTTCTTAAATGAACTAGCTGTGACAGAGCTATTACTATTCACATTCAGTGTTAGTCAATCAGATTCCTGTTTTCCTATACTATATTATTTTCAACAATTCACAAGTCATTGTATTTAGAATATCACGCCTCATCAGGACATAAACGATCCAAGGATATTTTACTCCTTGGTAAACTTGCATTCCTCTCCCGGGCTGTCGCCCGTCTTTTATTAGGTTGACCATTTTATCCGAGTGGTTGAGAAGTAAAAGCAGTATGGTCCGGGAGGAATCAAATTTTGGCGTCGCTGCCGGGGAGGCTGTGCTGCCTACTATTGACTTGTATTTTGTATTTTGTTGAAATATATATCCTTGTTTGTATATTATACTATATCATTTAACTTTCGGACTGTCAGGACACATTTATTACAGTTAATTATTCACAAGTAATTAGCTTGCGTGGTAAACTTGACACAAGCCTGTGAGGTAGTGATTATATCTACTGTATCATATTTCATTTAATAAACAATATAAAATACAAAAATATTTTTTTCCTTTGCACACAACTTGCACAGTTTGATTAGTCCCTCAGTTACAACATTTGGTTGTTGGCTGTTTACAGTTACTGAGCTCTGTCAGACCCAGATTCCCTTTCGAGCGGCGGTTGTTAGGAATTTTCTTTCTTTCTACATATATATATATAAATCTAAAAATATAATAAACAATATAAAATACAAAAATATTTTATGGTTGAAATCTATTTGTGCTTTGATTTGCACGTGACTGTCAATTTTCCTAATCTTGATATTCCTAGGTTTAAATTTTGGCTAAACACCATATTTACACTAAAAAAGGGTTTACTGTGCTTAGTATTATCTCTGGAAAGAGATAGATTAGGTTTAAATCAGTTTCATGTATTAAAAATCTCATGTAGGTTTCCTTTTTAAACATTTCTTTGTACATATATATATAAAAAATTAAAATACAAAAACATTATAAAATTTAAAATCAAAAATAATCTCCTTACCTTATTTATAATTCCGTGAGTGGCAATCCACTCCATATTCTCACCAAATCCTTGATTGGCAATCCCACTCCACTTCCCCATGAACCATTTAATTCGGGGTCAAGTCAAGCTAGTGACTTGGTAATCAAAAACAAGTAACATAAACATGGGTTTTCACCCGTATGTACCACCTAAGTGTGGGGGTGATGCCCCACCTGTTGTATATATCTTGAAAATGTACTAAAAAATTGTAAATACAGAAAAATAAAATAATTGTTGTACCCCACTTAGCTTTGAATATTGAGGACAATATTCATAATAAGTGTGGGGGGGAATTCTGGCGAATTTGATCACTTTTATACCCTTGTATGCCCTTTTCCCCAAAAATGACAAAAATTTAAATTTTTTTTTTCATTTGGTATTAGTGTTTTGCACTAAATACAACAAATGGTAATCAATATTATTCCTCAAAATTGCTCAAAAATTGTATGGTTCCTCAACTCCCCATCATCCTCAAAAGATAATAAGTTGGCTAGCCCGCAAGATTATGGCTTGTGGTAAAGGCTGTTGAAAAACCATAATTGGTAATCAACTCACCAAAGATAATATTTATAATTTATCTAAGAGTTGGCTAGTCCAGAAGCAAACGGCTTTTGGTAAAGACTAATCAAATCCGTTGACAGCTGGTGGTTTGCTCAAAATCACACGGTTATCAAGTGTGCCACAGTTCTTACACCTGGCTATTCCAGAAGTGATGGCTTTTGGTAAAGAAGTTTTCAAATCCATTAAGTTTTAAATAAAAGATTGCTAGGGACTAGCAATAGTTTAGTGTGGGGGATTTGATATGTGCCGTTTTACACATATCTTTTATACAATTTAAACCCACAAAACGACCAAAAACACACAAATAACTCTCAAAATGTTACAAATTCATCACAATGTGTTTTATATGTGATTCAGGTACAAAAAGATTGAAAAACAAGTGAAAACTGATCAAGTTCACACAAATGTCATTTTCAGTCCCTGGAGTTACACAATTTGTCAAAACTAGTCCCTAAAGGTTTTAAATGAATGAAAAGTCAACTTAAGTCCTTGGGAAATCAAAAATGTTCACAAAACATCCCTGGATAAAAGTTTACACAACTTGGCAACTTTTACCCCTCAAGTATCAAAATTGGCAAAAATGGTCCCTGGGTATATAAAACTTGGAAATTTCACAAAATACCCTTGTACTATGCATAAACTTACAAAATGGAACACTTTTGATAACTTTGGGGAATTTACACTTTTAGTCCCTCAAAATCCAAAAATTACATTTAAGGTCCTTAATAGTTTTTAAATGCAAAAATTATACTTTTGGTCCTTGTGTTATGTTTAAATGGCAGGTTTGGTCCCTTAATGAAGTTTGGAATGATGACAAGAAAGGACCCTAAAGTTTCAGCAGTTTTACACTTTTGGTCCTTGGGTTATTACAACTAAAAACCAAACGGATCCTTAATAAATCCATACACAAAACAAAACCAAACCTTAGCCCACCATCAAGCCCAAAACAACAAAACCCAGCCCACTCCCTAATAAAATAAACCACGGGGTCAAATAGTCAACACCTCGCCCAAACCACCTCCACTGTAGCACCTTCTCCCTCACCCCTGTAATCACCAAACCAAGGTGGTTTTTACCACCTCATAACCCCCAGCTCATCACCCTACCCTCCTTTCCACCTCATAACCCCCAGCTCATCACCCTACCCTCCTTTCCACCTCTCAAACCTACCCCACACCTCAATTAATGTTTCCCCACCATCTTACACTCCACCTTTTCCACCTTTACCCTGTTTTTCTTCTACTTGGCCTCCAAGCCTAAATAAAACACACCATATTGTCCCCTCCACCTCTGCATATGTACAAGAAGCATTGAATGCTCTCAAACCGCCTCCAACTGTCACAAATGACTTTGGCGCCAAAAGTCAATTTGAACGGTTGAGATCAATTTCTACAAATCAAAGGCTCAGATTGAAGACAGAGCATATGAGTGGTCACCAAGTTATTTTGAAGCTATAAAAGAAAGAAGAAAGACAGAGGAAGACTTACCTTGGCCTTAAGCCATTGTCATCTAGAACTAGAATAGTTTTAGTGTAATTTTTATTGCTTTCATTTATTTTTAATGTCATTTACAGCTTTAAAGTAGTGTAATGAACTCAATTATTAGTGTAATGAGACTCAGTTCTCAGTTTAAATACAAGTTGTCTTTTATAATTCAAGTTTTCAAGTTATCCTTTATTTTCAAGTCATTTACATTTTCTTGTTTGTAGTTGATTTAATGGACTCTTTAGACCATGTAGGCTCCTTACAAAGCTTGTTGAAGCTTTTAGAAACCATTTAATCAGTTGTAGTTCTTAAAACCAAAAATCATAAAAAAAATAGATAAAAATAGAAAATAAATAAAAAATATTTGTTCTTATGTAATTCAGCAAGGAGCATGGCTATTCTGGATTGCCATGGGTTTAGTTGCCTCATGGGAGGCTGTAGGATGTAACAATGGTCCTTAGTTCTTAAGTTTTCAGCTTGTCTTACCATGTAAGCAATTTCTCTTAATTTTGCATTTCTTAGTTTTACTCTTTAATCTGTGTTAATTTCTTCTTTTCTATGTTTAATTGTTGTTGTTTAATGATTTTATAGCTTTATAATAGGTTGTTATGTTTTGTAGTTGTTTTAGTTTAAGATTTTCATTTTGACTGTGAATAAATAGATTTTTGATAATCATGGTTTAAGCTAGTGTGACTACTTGTTTAAACTTATAAAAGTCCTAATTTAACAGATGAAAGCTTTTGGATTTGATAAAATGGATTTATACCAATTTTTGGAATGAAAATCTTAGTTTATGTTTATTTAAGGTGTGTTTGGCACAACTGATTCAAGGGTGTTTAGATAGGTTTAAGTTGTTGTTTTTGGTAGATATATGTTGTACTGAGTTCTTTGAGGTTTGACAGCCTTCAATCCTATAGCATATTCATATAAAAGTCAAGAACTAACAAATTGGACCACCATTTGATCACTGTGATGATTTAACATGCTATACCCATCATATCTGTTTTAAAGTTGTTTCTTTGTGTTTATTTCATGTTCTTGTATCTTATTACATGTTAATCATTTGTTAAATTCAGATCAAAGTTGATGAAAGTCAACTTTGATCATAAACTTAAAAGTCAAAAATTACTTAAACCTGTTTTTTTTAATTAAATAGATAATTTTGTGTAGCTTTTAATATTTAGTTTCAGAACCTGTATTTATAATATGTTATAGTTTAGCTGCTTGTCATTATGTATGAATTTTGTTGATTTTTGTTTCAGCTTATTAGTAGCTTAAATTTGTGCTTATACTTGCTAGTTTTTGCCCTGTGCACAAGATGGACTGTCAAGTTCATGAGCTTGCCAAAGCCTCATGACTTGACCCACCTTGGTGTTTTTGGCTTACTTGTGTTGTTTTAGTACCATATTTGTTAGTTATGAGTTTATTTTTCTGTCATTAGCTTATTTAGGTAGCTTAAAACCACCAACCTTTTTTGTTACTCACCACTCATCACACTGAAGCAAACAGTGTGATGAGTTGATTTTCAATAGCCATAAAAAGTTCCTTAATGAGCTTGAGCTTGTGTAGGATAGCCTCATGTGAAGCTTAACTACCAATTTCAACAGCTCAGTGCTAGTTGAGCTTTTATGGCTTATTAGATAAGTAGAATAGAAGCTTGTTGTTTGCCCACTCATAACATACCTCTGAGTCATCAGGGTATTACACCATTTCTACAAGCTTCTCACAAGCCCATTAGTGGTCTAGAGCTTATGTAAATTAGCCTCATGTGAAGCTTACCTACTATACTCTATGACCCAATGCTTAATTTTCATCTTGTAGCTTATTAACCAAGGCTGCAAGCAGCTTATACTTATCACACTATGAAAAGTTATACTAAGTCATCAGTATTTCTTACTACACCTAGCCATTTTCATAAGCTCATAAAAAGCTTAATCCTTGGATCTAGCTGATGAATTCAAGTTCCATGTGGAGCTTATCATTCAGGCTTTAGGATCCAGTGCTTAGTTTCTAGCTTGTAGCTCATTAACTAGGGCTGCAACTTGCTTTTTGTGTGTCCCATTTTCTGAGTGCTTAACCATTACCATATGACTCAGGAAATGGAGCTTTTTCAATGGCTTCCTACAAGCTCACTAGTGGACCCCACTAGGTGAGCTTGGGCTTTTTGGAAAGCCTACCAGACCATCTTGCTACTACCACAGCTTATTTGGACCTTAGAGCTTATTCTGTGAGCTTTAAGTGCCCAAACATAAGGTTGCAGGGGTGTTTGGATCTGTGTACTCAGGGAAGTGCTTATTTGCTTATTCTGAGCTTATAAATGGTTCCCTGTACACAAGCTTGTTAATATATGTACATAATACTTGTATATAACTATTTTTACTTTCACTTTATAGTATGGGCTTATACCAAGCTAATTTGAGCTTCAATTCTATCTCAGTTGAGCCATAAAAAGCTCAACTGTCTAAACTTTAAGCCCATTCTAATAAGCACTTCTCAGTGCTTATTCTTGTTCACACATACTTACTATACCTGTATATACACTCACATACCTTAGTTTCACCTTGTATAGCTTTTTCTTAGCTTAAACCAAGCTTCTTACCCCACTGAGAGCCCAAAAGCTCAACTGTGTGGGTAATAAGCCCACGTTTAGCTTATTTATAGATTATATAAGTTTTGATTTTGTAATATATGTATACTATCTGTTTATATTTACTTTTATAAAAAGAAAAACCCAAAAACAAGCTTTAACCATAAGTGATAGCTTCTATTTAGGAGTTTGAGCTTATTTCACTAACTGAGTTGGAAATAAGCTGTTACACAGCTTATTTCTAAGTTTTGAAAAAGTTGTGTTTGTTAAAGTTCCATATTATTACTTATTAAGTAGGTTTGCAAAAAGAAAAATGAAAAAATAAAATAAAGGCAAAAATGGGTGTGGGTGGGATTCGAACCTGTGACCTCTAGGATAGTAGCATGCTTAAACCCCACACCCCTTCCACTAGCTCTGGGGCACCAGTTCCGTTAGATCATGCATGCTTAATATACTTAAGCCATTTTTGCCTTAAAAGCTTATACGGACTGATGAGCTTATTCCAGCTTATTTGGATAAGCTGGTGTGCCCAACTTATTTTTCCTAGCTTCTTCATAACTTAATCTAGTTTCTGTAATTTTTTCATATTTTTTACTGTTCATTTAATATATACAATAATTAATATAGTTTCATTAGGTTTTAGGAAATAGTTAGTAAATTATTTTTAAAACTACTTATTTATAATTTTTATAAACTTTTTATATTTTTTATGGGTTCCTGAGATGATTAGGAAGTTTTATAAAAAGTTTTATAACTTTATAAATAAGTTTAGTATGTATAATAATTTATTTAGTTTAATTAGTCTAATTAATAAATAATAGATTTTAATTAAGTTTTCTTATCTTTGTATATTAAATATAGTTTTTATATTTTTCTTAGCTTCTTATTAGTATATTAGAATTATGTAAAAAGTTTTAGATTTTTGTTTTCTTATTTATTATTAATAATAATTAAATATTAGTATTAATAATTAGAATAATAGTAAATAATTAATAATAAATAGAATAATTGTATAATAAATATATTTTTAGTTTCTAAATTTCTTTTATATTAGTTTTAACTTTTCTAAGTTTTAGTTTTATTTATTTAGGTTATTTTACATTTTCTTAGTATTTAGATAATTAATAAATAAGTAAATAATAGTTTTTAATATATAAACACTTGTAAATATTATTTATAATATTATTGTAAATATAGTTATTTATTTTATTTCTTTTTTAATTTGCATTTAAGCCCCTAAGGCATGCAAATTCCCTCTTTAGGAATGTTTTGTTTTATACGTTACGTTTACGTACGTTTGTAAATACTTTATTATTTTAAGGTTTCTGATTGTACGTTTCTTAAATGAACTAGCTGTGACAGAGCTATTACTATTCACATTCAGTGTTAGTCAATCAGATTCCTGTTTTCCTATACTATATTATTTTCAACAATTCACAAGTCATTGTATTTAGAATATCACGCCTCATCAGGACATAAACGATCCAAGGATATTTTACTCCTTGGTAAACTTGCATTCCTCTCCGGGCTGTCGCCCGTCTTTTATTAGGTTGACCATTTTATCCGAGTGGTTGAGAAGTAAAAGCAGTATGGTCCGGGAGGAATCAACACATTTATCCACTTATTGCTCACAACCTTAGTTTAATTTAGTTTTATTTTCATTTCTAGTATTTTATTTTGATTGCATCTTTAGTATTGGGTTAGTTGACTAGCAACTAATTCCGCCCAAATCCTTCAAACCCAAGATTTTTACTTGCTTTCTAAAAAGTATAAAAATACAAAAATAATCATCCTTCATCTCTAGAACTAGTATTTAGGTTTTCTAATCCTAGCGAAACTATTCCTAGCTGAACGATCAATCCCCCGGTACTTGTCACTATACTATACTACAACGATCAGGTACACTGCCTGGTGGGGGTTGTAAGCTTCTCGAGATCCCTTGAGAGGTAAAGCCTGATGCAATTCCCACGCATCAGAGATATTTTTAGACATGTTGGAAAATTTTAAGAATTTTTTAGCCTTTCAGCCTCATCTAATGTCAACATCCTCTAATAAAGATTTGGTATAATCATTTTCTAAATGGATATTAGATTTGAGTGCCTCTCATCACATGTCTCGTATTTTGTCACAATTCATCTCATTTAGTATAATTCTTCAAAATCAATTATGGTCGCTAATGGTGACTCTATGCCATTAGTGGGTATTGGTTTAGTTGCTACATCATATGTTTCTTTATTTGATTTTTTTTAATGGTGACTCTATGCCATTAGCAGGTATTGGTTCAGTTGGTACATCATATGTTTCTTTATTTGATTTTTTTTGTAAAGGGTTTCCTCGGTAAATATTATTACTTCAAAAAACAAATAAATACAATGGATGAGGGTGAATTACACATCTCATCCCAAAATAAGGTGTAAACAAACGCACCAACTGTGCTTCAAACCAAACCTATCATAAGAATGACACGCCAAACTTATGAGACCTACTTCTATAACGAAGTAAATACTATGATTCGATTACAATGACTCAAAATAAAATATAAAATACTTCTTTTTCTACCGCGGACCTTGATATCCCAAGCATCACATAAAGCCTGTTGATATTCAGAGATACCATGATCATCGTATAGGTCATCATCGTATGGATCATAGTCATCATCCATAGATTCCTTCCACTAGTAATACAAACTCTTAGTACCATAACCACTTCCATTTCCCACATCCTTATAAGCCAAAAAAAAAAAAAAAAAAAAAACTCATAGTGTCATTGATGAGGCAAAAATGAACCACTTTTAGGGGTCATTTAAGCCCCGGAATTGAATTTATTTGATCATATATTACCCTAAATCGTTCCTTTTGTGATTTTAGGTACTTTGGGAGTGAAATCTGGAAAATGAAGCAATTCGGACGTTTTTGGAGCATAAAAGTGAAGAAAACGCCAAAGACTTAATTTTCCATGCTGAGAACAGTGTATGACGGCGTTAAGAGGACATTCCTGACGGCGTCAAGAGTAAAATCCATGACGACCCAGAAGAAACATGAAGGCGTCACAAGTAGAGCGTCAAGAGTTAATTGTGTGACGGCCTGCAAAAGGTGTACACATGACGGCGTCAGATCCAGATCTAGGCAGTCCGAGGAACTATTTGGCGGTGAGATGACGGCGTCAGACATTTGTTCTTGAAGCTGTCATCCTCTAAAATCTATATATAGTTTTCTAATTTTCATTCATTAAAAAAAAACTTGTGTGGAGAAACCCTAGGGCCAAAACTTGTATGTATTTTTGATGAGGCGAAAAATGATCCGTTTTTAGGGGGTCATTGAAGCCCGAATCCGAATTTATTTGATCAAATATTGCCCTAAATCATTCCTTTTGTGATATTAGGTACTTGGAGAGTGAATTCTGGAAAAGAAGCCATTTTGGACGTTTTTGGAGCATAAAAGTGAAGAAAACGGCAAAGTCTCAATTTTCCATGCTGGAACAGTGCATGAAGGCGTCAAGAGTTAACCCATGACGGCGTCAAACCCCAAGAATTAAAATCCGTAGCTCAAGACGGCGTCACACAGGCCGTCAGAAGTAGATCAAGGCCGTCCGAGGAAGTATTTGGCGGCGAGATGACGGCGTCACACCTTTGTTCTTGACGCCGTCACCCCGATTTTCCTATATATAGTTTTCAAGCTTTTCACATTAAAAAGGAGAGAAGTTTTGGAGAAACCCTAAAGACGATTTTGGTGCAACTTTTACAGGTTTTTCAAGGGTTCCAAACCCTTGATACCTTGCATTGTAATTGAGATAAGTGTTCTTCTAATTCAATCAATATGTCTATGTGTTGGTTGTCTATATCTTGTTCTTGTCTCAATTCCATTATGCTAGGCTAGATCTCTCTTGTGTTTGCTTAGATCTAATGAAACCTAGATATTGATTATGTGTTGATTACTTGTTTATTCTTGTCTTGGATGAATGATTTTATATGTTAGGCTTAAGAAAACTGGCAGATCTCCAAATGGTAACATGCTTGAACGTCTTAAGAAACATGAACCGAGGCGTACTAGGTCTTTATTGGTTGTATTTAATGCATGAGCCACTGTTTACAATCCCTATAGTTGTGCTGGGCATGGTGTAGGAGGAGATAAGAGCTCATAGAATTGGGGAGTTATGTATGCCACCCCATGAATGGTATTAAGGAATACAATCCGTCATCCATGCAATTATAACAAGTAATTAACGTGTAAAAGATATCTAGGGAGTAGTGAAATCTAAGTAAACACATTTTCTCCAATTACTGCTCACAACCTTAGTTAAATTAGTTTATTTTCATTTTTAGTATTTTATTTTGATTGCATCTTAGTTTTGGGTTAGTTGAATAGCAACTAATTCCGCCCACTGTTCCAAAAACCGATATTTTAATTGCTTTATAAAAAATATAAAAATACAAAAATAATCATCCCTCACCTTTAGAACTAGTAATTTAGGCTTTCTAATCCTAGCGACACTATTCCTAAGCTGAACGATCAATCTCCCGGTACTTGTCACTATACTATACTACAACGATCAGGTACACTGCCTGGTGGGGGTTGTAAGCTTCTCGAGATCCCTCGAGAGGTAAAGCCTGTTGCGATTCCCACGCATCAAGTTTTTGGCGTCGTTGCCGGGGAATAGTTATTGTCTAGGTTAGAATTTCTTTTTATTAGGTCTACTTGCTAGATTCCTTTCTAGTAAGATTTTTATTTTTATTTTTAGGTTTTCTTTAGTCTATCTTATTTCTTCGTGCCTTTGTTCGTAACTCTTTACCATCCGACATCATGGAAGGTGGTAACATCTTTGAACCTATCATCCCACTACAACAAAACCCACCACTAGAACCCCTTAGGCCCCGAACCTTAGGAGAGTATTCCCGACCTAGCCACCAAGGCTACCGAAACACCATTGAGCTCACCGGAGCCAATGTGACCCCCTTGCGATCCGACACCATCCGGTTGGTGCAAAGCGGATGTGCATTCCATGGACTTCGTTCCGAAGATCCAAACCAACATCTTAAGGACTTTCTCAAAATCGTAGATTCCATAGACCTAGGTGTTGAAACTAGAGAGACTACCCGTTTACGCCTATTCCAATTCTCTCTACGGGATCAAGCTAGTCAATGGCTTGAGCGTTTACCCGCGGGATCCATCACCACATGGGATGATCTCACCACTCGTTTCCTTGCTCAATTTTTCCCACCGGGGAGAACTACTAAGCTTAGGAATGACATCTTGATGTTCCAACAACATCAAAATGAATCTCTTTATGAAGCATGAACTCGTTTCAAGGACTTACTCCAAAAAGTCCCTCATCATGGCATAGATCTTTGGCTCCAAGTCCAAATTTTTTATGACCATATCGACATCTCCACGAGGCGAGCCATTGACCAATCGGCCGGTGGTAAGCTACGTGATCTTAGTGCGGAACAATCATGGGAACTCATAGAAGATCTTGCTCTCTATGACAACGAAAGTTGGAACGATCCCCGTGATTTGAACAAAACGGTCAAGGCAATATCTTTGCCTTCGAACAATTCTAGCACTCCCGACCGTAGGATCATGGAACTTGAGGACCAAGTCAAGTTTCTCATGAAATCTTACGATGCTCCTAAGCCTTCAAGCCAAGTGAACAAAATCACTTCTTCATGCGAATTATGTAGTGGTCCCCATGACACTCCTGATTGTGTGGAACTCCCCGGAACAGCTTTTGCGAACTACGCATCCACGCATACCGACGAAGCGGGAGATAAGTGGTACACTTTCAAGCCCGAGCAAAACCCTTACGGTGATTCATACAACCCCTCATGGAAAAATCACCCAAACCTTAGGTGGAAACAAAATCAACCCAATTCTTCCAATCCGCCTAATCGTTACCAATCGAACGGTCCGCCATCCAACCGTACTTTCAACAACAATCCTTCTAACAACTATGGTAGTACCGACAATCTTGAAGGATTGATGTCAAAGTTCATGGCATCTCAAGAAGCTCGCATATCTAAGTTTGAAGCCGATTTCAAACAAAAGCAAAGCAGGATGACCACTAGAATTGATGCATTGTTGAAAGTTCTCAATGACCGAGAAATGAGAGCACTCCCAAGCGACACGGTCAAGAATCCGAAACTAACCGTTAATTCCATATCCTCAGTTTCATCACCCACTTCGTGTCCACAATACTACTCGGTTAAATCAACGAGCACGTGTTTCAAACAAAACCAAGTTCCCCAAAAGGACCAATCAAATAAAACACCCATTATAGAGCCGGTCAAAAGCATGGTTGAAACACCTCCTACACAAGACCTTGACGATGAATTCAAAGAGCTTCACCTTGAACACCCCGTCATTGATGTCTTAGCGCGTGCTCCCTACTATAGTGCCCTCCTAGAAAAATATGAGAAGTGTAAGCTAGGCAAAAATGGGACCGCCTTCGTTCAAAACAAGTTGCCTAAAAAGCTTGATGACCCGGGTATATTTGTTTTGCCTTGTAAGATAGGAAGATCCGAAGCTTTCGACACACTAGCCGATTTAGGGTCAAGCCTCAACTTGATTCCCCTATCCTTATTCACCGCTCTTAAGCTAGGAAAGTTAGAGGAAACATAGGTATTGATAGGGCTAGCGGATGGGAGTATTGCCCACCCGGTTGGAATGATTAAGGATGTAGTTGTTCACGTAGGAAAGTTAACTATATTAGCGGATTTTCACGTCCTAGACATGGTTAGTGACACTACATGCCCATTATTGGTAGGAAGAGGATTTTTAGCAACCGCTAGTGCCATGATAGATTGCAAGGAATCCAAGATAGCGGTAGGTGAAGGTGATACTTGGTCGGTGTACGATGTAAAGAAGCATAGTTATGATTGTGATGATGAACCGACACCGCATTGGGTAGAGATGAATAGGAGACCGTCTAGATATGGACCTTGGATAGAAAGGAACTTTATAGGACCTCAATGCCCATTCTATCTAGAAAAAGACTTTGTTGAAAAGACACATTTGGTAGAGCAACTCATAGCTAGAGATGAAGAGTTAGACCCCTTTGAGGACCCCTTAGTCTTTAGGAAGATGATTGAGTTATTTAGCGTAATGCCCATTAACATAGAAAGGAATAAATGGAAAAGAGAGGGAGATAAGTGTAAATGGAGGTGGGACAAGCCACCTAAAGAAGGTGACGGGTCATGGCATATTAGAATGACTTTGTATGATCCGGATGGAGAAAAGTTTGAAAGGTCATACCACACTAAGGAAACCGATAGGAAGTTGAACCTAAGTTTGATCCCAAAGATGTCCTCAATGAGGAACTCACCCGTATCACGTAGTAACCCATAGCCTTGAGTCTAGCTACAAGACTCGTAAATAAAGAAAAGCGCTTCTTGGGAGGCAACCCATGTTTTGTGTGATTTTATTTGTTTGATTGTTATTTGCTTCCGTATGCATGTTTTATTTTTATTGTTGGTAGATCATGTTTCTAAACTAAAATGTGGAAATACTTTACTATGTTGTTTGGCCTAGTCTTAACTCCAACCTAAAAGTATTTTTTGCAAAAGATAAGTGTAAGGGGAAACCCCAAATATGTTTTTAAGAAACAAACCGATCATGATTCTCCACAATATAAAATGAGCATGTATATTCGTATTTGTTAGAGTCAAATGCTTGTATTGAGTCATAATGAAGTTTTGCAGGATTTTCCAGGAAGTAGGACCAAGTTTTTCCAGAAATTTTCCGGAAACTTAACATAAGAATTTCTGCAGGTCCATTCTGACGGCGTCAGAGGATTACTCTTGACGGCGTCAGGAGTTAAAATCTGAAAATTTTACCGGTTTTGTTTTTCTAATGGAGTCTTATGGTTTTTGTGAATTATTTAGTTTTATAATCTCCAGGAGATCTGCAAACTTCATTCCACAAGCATTATATCTTATCTTGTTTTCTAGGATTCAGTAACTTATATAGGATGCCGCCGATTTTACGCGAGGTTGTCTTGTCTATTTTTGTCAGGATTTACAGGTTATGTATGACAAGGAGATGATTTATATTCTGGAAGGGAAGCTTTGATTGTTTCATTTGCTTGGAGGAAGATTTAACCTGGCCAACCTATAATCCATACCGAGCGAATCAGGGGAGTATTTGATTTCATTCTCTTTACTTTTTTTTAACTTTTACATTCTTTACTTGAACATTGGGGACAATGTTCATCTTAAGTGTAAGGGGAGGGTAAAAAGATGATACCTTACATATGCACTTTCGCTTGAGTTTGTTTTGTTTGATAGTAGATGTGTAATAAAACTATGAGAAATACTTGTTAGTGCAATTTTAGCGCCAAATTTAAATTTTTTTACAACATTTAGGAGTGAAACTTTAGCCATAGCAAGCGTCTCATGGATAGGAGATTGTATGACTAGCACATAACCGTATATTCAGAAAAATTTTTCACCCAAATATGTGAGGTTCGCCTTTAGATTTGATAGGAAAAGCATTTACTATTAGTGCTTATGAGTGTACCGGTAGCATTTAGATTCTAGAACTTGCGTTAGTGATGCATCCCGAGACCGCTAGTGAGACTACATTCGTGTGGTAGGATTTACTACATGATAAGAGGCATTAGGATCACCCTTGTGTTAAACCCGTATCATAATTACTTGACCATATAAGTCATATTACTTGGCTAGTTAAGTCAACTAATTTTTCCCACACCCTTAGCGTTGTACTCATTTTTAGTACACGATACCCCTAGTACACCCCTCCGAGCCTATCTTTTCGTTTCTAACTTTAAGCATTTTACTTAAAGGAAGAATTTGTTACACCCCACTTAAATGTACACCCAAATCGCCTTAGCCTTCCGTGTATGCGCTCATTTTTAGTGCATTATTGTTATTTGTTAAACCCTAAGTTAACTTTCTAATTGATTACATGGTTGCTAAGTCGAGTCATATCCTTGTACATATTGTTTTGGGACGATTGGGACTCATGGGTAAGTACTTATTTTATGGAGTAATGGGAAAGAACATCAATTATTACCCCCATATGTGCGTTAATCTTAAAAGTGCTCCAAGTGTTTTGATTTTCTTAATTCGAGTCATTAGATTAGTTTAATGTAAAGTATGTAAAAATTCAAGTGTAAGGGGAACTCACATTCCCTATGATGTAATATTTTGGATGGTAGGGTAAGAGTGTATGTCTAAAAAAAAAAAAAAAAAAAAAAAAAAAAAAAGAAAAAAAAAAAGATCGAGAAAAAAATCAATATATATATATAGAAAAAAAAGAAAAGAGAAAAAAACATACGGACTACCGGACTACCATCCCGTTTTTATTCTATGTTCATTTTATGTTTTTGTTATTTTTCATTTATTAGCTTAAGTCGAGTCTAGTCTTGGCTTAGCAACGCCATATTGTACATGTAATTAACCAAGATTGTTAACTCGCCACCAGTAAAACTTCCTTTATCCAACAAAACCGTGTATTTCATATCCCTATACCTAATGTTACAACCCTTTAAAAGACCTCTTTGATAGTTTATCCTAGGTGCTTACGCCATGTGGTGGAGGTTTGATCCTTTCCCAAGCCTATGGTAATCTATTTTGCTATGACAGGTAGTGAGAGATACCTTCCATTTCCATAATGTTATATTACTTTATTACACCCGAGAGATGTGAGTATCTAAACACTATTTGTGAGGTGCTAGTGTATGACCTCCGTGCTTGTCTATTGGTCTTTAGTGGAACGATTATTTGTTGTAATTACTTTTATATTAGTGTTAAGTGACCCCTAACTTGTATTTTGAGTAGAATAAAAGCGCATTTGCTTGAGGACAAGCAAATCTCAAGTGTAAGGGTATATGATGAGGCGAAAAATGATCCGTTTTTAGAGGGTCATTTAAGCCCGAATCCAAATTTATTTGATCAAATATTGCCCTAAATCGTTCCTTTTGTGATATTAGGTACTTGGAGAGTGAATTCTGGAAAAGAAGCCATTTTGGACCTTTTTGGAGCATAAAAGTGAAGAAAACGGCAAAGTCTCAATTTTCCATGCTGGAACAGTGCATGAAGGCGTCAAGAGTTAACCCATGACGGCGTCAAACCCCAAGAATTAAAATTCGTAGCTCATGACGGCGTCACACAGGCCGTCAGAAGTAGATCAAGGCCGTCCGAGGAAGTATTTGGCGGCGAGATGACGGCGTCACACCTTTGTTCTTGACGCCGTCACCCCGATTTTCCTATATATAGTTTTCTAGTTTTTCACATTAAAAAGGAGAGAAGTTTTGGAGAAACCCTAAAAACGATTTTGGTGCAACTTTTACAGGTTTTTCAAGGGTTCCAAACCCTTGATACCTTGCATTGTAATTGAGATAAGTGTTCTTCTAATTCAATCAATATGTCTATGTGTTGGTTGTCTATATCTTGTTCTTGTCTCAATTCCATTATGCTAGGCTAGATCTCTCTTGTGTTTGCTTAGATCTAATGAAACCTAGATATTGATTATGTGTTGATTACTTGTTTATTCTTGTCTTGGATGAATGATTTTATATGTTAGGCTTAAGAAAACTGGCAGATCTCCAAATGGTAACATGCTTGAACGTCTTAAGAAACATGAACCGAGGCGTACTAGGTCTTTATTGGTTGTATTTAATGCATGAGCCACTGTTTACAATCCCTATAGTTGTGCTGGGCATGGTGTAGGAGGAGATAAGAGCTCATAGAATTAGGGAATTATGTATGCCACCCCATGAATGGTATTAAGGAATACAATCCGTCATCCATGCAATTATAACAAGTAATTAACGTGTAAAAGATATCTAGGGAGTAGTGAAATCTAAGTAAACACATTTTCTCCAATTACTGCTCACAACCTTAGTTAAATTAGTTTATTTTCATTTTTAGTATTTTATTTTGATTGCATCTTAGTTTTGGGTTAGTTGAATAGCAACTAATTCCGCCCACTGTTCCAAAAACCGATATTTTAATTGCTTTATAAAAAATATAAAAATACAAAAATAATCATCCCTCACCTTTAGAACTAGTAATTTAGGCTTTCTAATCCTAGCGACACTATTCCTAAGCTGAACGATCAATCCCCCGGTACTTGTCACTATACTATACTACAACGATCAGGTACACTGCCTGGTGGGGGTTGTAAGCTTCTCGAGATCCCTCAAGAGGTAAAGCCTGTTGCGATTCCCACGCATCAATTTTACAGCTTTTTCAAGGGTTTTCAGCCCTTGAATCCTTTCATGTGCTATTGAGATAAGTCTTCTCTTAATTCAATCAATATGTCTATGTGTTGGTTGTCTATATCTTGTGTTTGTCTTGATTTCAACATGCTAGGCTAGATTTATCTTGTGTTTGCTTAGATCTAATGAAACCTAGATGTTAATTATGTGTTGATTACTTGTTTATGGTTGTATTGGATGAATGATTTCAATGTTAGGCTTAAGAAAACTGGCAGATCTCCATTGTGTAACATGCTTGAACGTCTTAGGAAACATGAACCGATGTGTACTAGGTTTTATTTGTTGTATTTAATGCCTGAGTAAATTCTAATGATCCCATGTTAGGAGCTTCTTAGCCGGCTCGACATAGGAGTGAAGTAGGCACTCATAGGATTGGGGAATTAAGTGCGCCACCCCATGAATGGTATTAAGGAATACAATCCGTCATCCACGCAACTATAACAAGTAATTAACGTGTAAAAGATATCTAGGGAGTAGTGAAATCTAAGTAAACACATTTCTCCCACTTATTGCTCACAACTTTAGTTTAATATAGTTTATTTTCATTTCTAGTATTTTATTTTGATTGCATCTTTAGTATTGGGTTAGTTGACTAGCAACTAATTCTGCCCAAATCCTTCAAATCCGAGATTTTAATTTGCTTTCTAAAAAATATAAAAATACAAAAAAGAATCATCCCTCATCTTTAGATCTAATATTTAGGTTTTCTAATCCTAGCGACACTATTCCTAGCTGAACGATCAATCTCCCGGTACTTGTCATTAAATTATACTACATCGATCAGGTACACTGCCTGGTGGGGGTTGTAAGCTTCTCGAGATCCCTTGAGAGGTAAAGCCTGGTGCGATTCCGACGTATCAAGTTTTTGGCGCCGCAGCCCGGGGAATATTTATTGTCTAGGTTAGAATCTCTTTTTATTAGGTCTACTTGCTAGATTCCTTTCTAGTAAGATTTTATTTTTATTTTTAGGTTCTCTTTAGTCTATCTTTTTCTTCGTGCTTTTGTTAGTAAATTAAATTCATTGACTATTCCGTTGACCATTATGGAAAACGCGAATCCACCCTTTTCCCCTAGAGAAGTGGCTGTGTTACGTGAACAAATTGAGAGTGAGATTAGGGAACTTAGGGAGCTTAATAGGTTGATTAAGGTTGAGCTCGACCGTGCATTTAGTGACCTAGCGACCGCCTTGTATTCAAATGAGGACCTAGAGCCTAATGATTTTGTGAATGTTGTTGAGGAACTAGAAGAGGGGGAAATAGATCCGAAGCTAAATGATTATTTTAATCTATACCCCACTAAGGAGGAGATTGCATATTATAATAATCTTATTGATGACCCTCGATCTCCTTTTACTAGAATCGAACCTAAGATAAAGAGAGGTGATCCTAAGAATGCTAAGATACCATGCATGATTGGGTATAGACACGTTGACAATGCTTACATTGACTTTAAATCCCCAATTAACATTATGTCCTCAAGTGTTTATAATGATATAGTGAAAACAAGACTTGAACCTAGAAGAGACCCCAAATACCCCGGAGGAGTTTGTAACTTTGTCGGGAGAGTTAAAGGTCTACATGTCTTTGTTGGGAATTTCACTTTTGTCACCGACTTTATGATTGTGGAAGATCTTGCTAATGTTATTGATTGTCGATTATCCAATGTTGTGTTTGGTAAACCGTTTGTTGAGGAGTCCAAGTTAGAATATGATGAGATAGAAGGGACAATCTGATTTGCAAGTAACACCGATAGGATCACTTATAGGATGCCTAATAGAATGAAAGAATTTCGCTTTATATCCCGATTTGACAAGGATAACATTGGTGCTTTTAAGGACATCAATGAAGAGGATAAGAAAAAGGGCATGGATTATGTATGGGAAAAGAGGAGTCTTTTCTACAAAGATTGCTTGACTTTTGGACAAAAGTATAAAGTCGATAAGGAATTTTCCCATAGGATTATAGGAGCGATTGAGAAAAAGGTGATTGGTTTCTACAAAGAACATTTACAATTAGAGAGTGAAACCAACGATGAGGTCACGTAGTAACCCATGACCTTGAGTCTAGCTACAAGACTCGTAAATAAAGAAAAGCGCTTCGTGGGAGGCAACCCATGCTTTGTGTGATTTTATTTTGTTTGTTTGTTATTTGCTTCCCTATGCATGCTTTATTTTTATTGTTGGTAGATCATGTTTTTTAACTAAATAGCGGAAATACTTTATTTTGTTGTTTGGCCTAGTCTTAACTTCACCCAAAGGTATTTTTGCAAAAGATAAGTATAAGGGGAAACCCCAAATATGTTTTTATGAAACAAACCGATCATGATTCTCCACAATATTAAATGAACATGTATATTCGTATTTGCTAGAGTCAAATGCTTGTATCGAGTCATAATGAAGTTTTGCAGGATTTTCCAGGAAGTTGGACCAAGTTTTTCCAGAAATTTTCCGGAAACTTAACATAAGAATTTCTGCAGGTCACTTCTGACGGCGTCATGAGTTTACTCTTGACGGCGTCATGTGTAAAAATCTGGAAATTTTACCATTTTTGTTTTTCTAACGGAGTTTTAAAGTTTTTGTTGAATTATTAGTTTTATAATCTCCAGGAAATCTGCAAACTTCATTCCACAACCATTATATCTTATTTTGTTTTCTAGGATTTAGTAACTTATGTAGATTGCCGCCGATTTTATGCGAGGTTGCCTTGTCTGTTTTCTCAAGATTTACAGGTTATGTATGACAAGAAGATGATTTATTTTTCTGGAAGGGAAGCTTTGATTGTTCATTTTCTTGGAGGAAGATCTAACCTGGCCACCTTATTATCCATACCGAGCGAATCAGGTGAGTATTTGATTTCATTCTTTTTACTTATTCACTTTTACATTCTTTACTTGAACATTGGGGACAATGTTCATCTTAAGTGTAAGGGGAGGGTAAAATGATGATACCTTACAAATACACTTTCGCTTGAGTTTGTTTGATTGATAGTAGATGTGTAATAAAACTATGAGAAATACTTGTTAGTGCAATTTTAGTGCCAAATTTAAATTTTTTTACAACATTTAGGAGTGAAACTTTAGCCATAGAAAGCATCTCATGGATAGGAGATTGTATGACTAGCACATAACCGTATCATTCAGAAAAATTTTCCACCCAAATATGTGAGGTTCGCCTTTAGATTTGATAGGAAAAGCATTTACTATTAGTGCTTATGAGTGTACGAGTAGCATTTAGATTCTAGAACTTGCGTTAGTGATGCATCCCAAGACAGCTAGTGAGACTACATTCGTGTAGTAGGATTTACTACATGATAAGAGGCATTAGGATCACCCTTGTGTTAAACCTGTATCATAATTACTTGATCATTTAAGTCATATTACTTGGCTAGTTAAGTCAACTAATTTTTCCCACACCCTTAGCGTTGTACTCATTTTTAGTACATGAAACCCCTAGTACACCCCTCCGAGCCAATCTTTTCGTTTCTAACTTTAAGCATCTTACTTAAAGGAAGAATTTGTTACACCCCACTTAAATGTACAACCAAATCGCCTTAGCCTTCCGTGTATGCACACTCCTTTTGTGCATTATTGTTATTTGTTAAACCCTAAGTTAATTATCTAATTGATTACATGGTTGCTCAGTCGAGTCATATCCTTGTACATATTGTTTTGGGACGGTTGGGACTCATGGGTAAAATACTTATTTTATGGAGTAATGGGGAAGAACATCATTTATTACCCCCATATGTACGTTAATCTTAAAAGAACTGCAAGTGTTTTGATTTTCTTAATTCGAGTCATTAGAATAGTTATTTGTAAAGTATGTAAAAATTCAAGTGTAAGGGGAATTTACATTCCCTACGATGTATTATTTTGGATGGTAGGGTAAGAGTGTATGCACAAAAAAAAAAAAAAAAAAAAAAAAAAAAAAAAAAAAAAAAAAATCGAAAAATCAAGAGAAAGAAAAAAAAATTAGAAAAAGAAAAGAGAAAAAACATACGGACTACCATCCCGTTTCATTCTATGTTTATTTTATGTTTTTGTTATTTTTCATTTATTAGCTTAAGTCGAGTCTAATCTTGGCTTAGCAACGCCATATTGTACATGTAATTAACCAAGATTGTTAACTCGCCACCAGTTAAGACTGCCTATATCCAACAAAACCGTGTATTCCATATCCCTACACCTAACGTTACAACCCTTTAAAAGACCTCTTTGATAGTTTATACTAGGTGCTTACGCCATGTGGTGGAGGTTTGATCCTTTCCCAAGCCTATGGTAATCTATTTTGCTATGACAGGTAGTGAGAGATATCTTCCGTTTCCACATTGTAATTTATACTTTATTACACCTGAGAGATGTGAGTATCTAAACACTATTTGTAAGGTGCTAGTATATGACCTCCGTGCTTGTCTTCGGTCTTTAGTGGAACGATTATTTGTTGTAATTACTTTTATATTAGTGTTAAATGACTCCTAACTTGTATTTTGATTGGAATAAAAGCGCATTTGCTTGAGGACAAGCAAATCTCAAGTGTAAGGGTAAATGATGAGGCGAAAAATGAACCACTTTTAGGGGGTCATTTAATCCCGGAATTGAATTTATTTGATCAAATATTACCCTAAATCGTTCATTTTGTGATTTTAGGTACTTTGGGAGTGAAATCTGGAAAAGGAAGCAATTCGGACGTTTTTGGAGCATAAAATTGAAGAAAATGCAAAGACTTAGTTTTCCATGCTGAGAACAGTGTATGACGGCGTCAAGAGGACATTCCTGACGGCGTCAAGAGTAAAATCCATGACGACCCAGAAGAAACATGAAGGCGTCACAAGTAGAGCGTCAAGAGTTAATTGTGTGACGGCCTGCAAAAGGTGTACACATGACGGCGTCAGATCCAGATCTAGGCAGTCCGAGGAACTATTTGGCGGCGAGATGACGGCGTCAGACATTTGTTGTTGACTCCGTCACCCTGTAAAATCTATATATAGTTTTCTAATTTTCATTCATTAAAAAAAAACTTGTGTGGAGAAACCCTGGGGCCGAACCTTGTACGTATTTTACAGCTTTTTCAAGGGTTTTCAGCCCTTGAATCCTTTCATGTGCTATTGAGATAAGTCTTCTCTTAATTCAATCAATATGTCTATGTGTTGGTTGTCTATATCTTGTGCTTGTCTTGATTTCAACATGCTAGGATAGATTTATCTTGTGTTTGCTTAGATCTAATGAAACCTAGATGTTAATTATGTGTTGATTACTTGTTTATGGTTGTATTGGATGAATGATTTCAAAGTTAGGCTTAAGAAAACTGGCAGATCTCCATTGTGTAACATGCTCGAACGTCTTAGGAAACATGAACCAATGTGTACTAGGTTTTATTGGTTGTATTTAATGCCTGAGTAAATTCTAATGATCCCATGTTAGGAGCTTCTTAGCCGGCTCGACATAGGAGTGAAGTAGGCACTCATAGGATTGGGGAAGTAAGTACGCTACCCCATGAATGGTGTTAAGGAATACAATCCGTCATCCACGCAACTATAAGAAGTAATTAACGTGTAAAAGATATCTAGGGAGTAGTGAAATCTAAGTAAACACATTTCTCCCACTTATTGCTCACAACTTTAGTTTAATATAGTTTATTTTCATTTCTAGTATTTTATTTTGATTGCATTTTTAGTATTGGGTTAGTTGACTAGCAACTAATTCTGCCCAAATCCTTCAAATCCGAGATTTTAATTTGCTTTCTAAAAAATATAAAAATACAAAAAAGAATCATCCCTCATCTCTAGATCTAATCTTTAGGTTTTCTAATCCTAGCGACACTATTCCTAGCTGAACGATCAATCCCCCGGTACTTGTCATTATACTATACTACATCGATCAGGTACACTGCTTGGTAGGGGTTGTAAGCTTCTCGAGATCCCTTGAGAGGTAAAGCCTGGTGCGATTCCCACGTATCAGTCATTATCAAGTTCCTCAACTTCACCCTCACTATCATGATTTACGTTTAGATTTTTACTCTCCTTGATCGTACCAGTATCTATATCAGCTCCTTTAATCTCCTTAAGAATAGTGTTAAACTCACTAGAAAGTAAATCATATTTGTTGGACGTGTTGACCACATTTTTGGAAGATGAGGTAAGTGACTCCTTGCCACCTTTAGACACATTAGAACCTACATTGGCACTTCTATTTTTAGACGAGCTAGTTGCATTAGCACTAGACGAAGTAGCAGCTTCTTTAGCACTATTTGGATGAGCGGCATTTCTAGCTTTGCCATTGTTTGGAACAGCCACATTAGAAGTATTAGAGGTCGCTTTAGGTTTATATTGTAACTTAGCGTTTAGACCAGTTTTACCACCCCCTTTCGCACCACCATTTTTACAATTATTGCGTTTACATACCATTTAAAAGCCATCATTTGTTTTTTCAACACTTGGGGATTCAATAGTAACATTCTTAGGGCATTGATTGATAGTGTGTGTTGGGATATAAAAGATCAAGGTACTTCTGTATGTCAAAGTACTATTGCATGAAGAATAAAGTCAAAGTACTGCTGAAGATAAAAGTCAAAGTACTGCTGTTTACTGAATAATGTTTAAAGTACTTCGAAGGAAACAAGGACTTATGTACAATATTAGTTAAAGGATTAATGTGTAATATTGAACGAATATTCTAGAATTAGTTAGGGATAATGACTTATCGTTCAAGTTATATGTTGTAAACCGACTTAAGGTTATCTATATAAAGAGCCTTAACGGGTATTAGTTGATATAAGTTTTAGAGTTGTTCAAAGTTGATAAATAGTTAGGGATCGTTAGTGAATCTGTGTAACAAAGCAGGTTCAAAGTTTGGTTAATATAAAAGTTCTTCTTAAGCTTTGTGTTAGTAGATTCCACATACTTTACAAGGTTAAACAGTGTTTCAATATTAATAGTGTTAAGTTTACTTAATATTATTAAACCTTTACAAGCTACAAAGTAGTTTGATCAGAGTACATCGATCCAACAAGTGGTATTAGAGCTTGTGTTGGAAACTCTGATTAAGAAGACAAACCTTTAAACCGATTTCACTACAAACCCTTCAAGATGTCGACAGAAGCTGCACCTGCTCCCTCAATCACTGCTGTTAGAATTCCAACTGTTAAGAAGGGGGAATATGACTTATGGACCATGAAGATGAGGCAGTACATTGCCATCACAGACCATGCACTGTGGGATGTGATTGTCAATGGTAACATGCAAATTGATGAACCAGTAGAGGTACCTGGACAACCAACACCACCTAAACCAACCATGCCTGCTGCTACCAAAAGAAATCAAGACAAAGCTCTCAACATACCACTTTCTGCTATTCTTGATGGTCACCTATTAAAGTTTCATGATGCCAAGGATGCCAAACAACTATGGGCTGCAATTAAAAAGAAGTTTGGGGGTAATGATGCTTCCAAAAAGATGCACAGGAACTTGCTGAAGCAACAATTTGAAACTTTCACTATTGGTGAAAGAGAAGGTTTTGATTCTGCTTATGAAAGATTCCAAAATCTTCTGAGTATGCTAGAACTATATGATGTTGAGGCATCAGTTGAAGATGCTAATCTAAAGTTCTTAAGATGTCTGCCATCAGCATGGCATGTAGTTGCTACTATGATCAGAGGACAACCAGGGATGGATACAATGGACTTTGATGATCTCTACAACAATCTGAAGGTGTATGAGCATGAGATGAATGGTACTACAGGTTCAAGCACACATCAGACACCTCAAAACATTGCTTTTGTATCTTCTGAAAACAGAAGCAGTACTTCCAACAAAGGTACTGCTTATCTTGTCCAAAGTACTGTGACTGAAACTCAGGTTCCATGTACAACTATGGTCACTACCAATTCATCACAATCAATAACCCCCACCTCAGATGATGTTCTATGTTCATTCTTTGCTCAACAAGCATCTCTACCTGTCACCTATCAAGAGGATGCATTGCAAATAGATGATGATGCTTTGGAAGAAATTGATATCAGATGGCAAGTTGCCATGCTTACTACAAGGATCAAGAAGTATGTGAATAAGACAGGAAAAGGCATCAATTTCAGAGCTAAACAGGGAATAACATTTGATAAGTCCAAGATCGAGTGCTTCAACTGTCAAAGGACTGGTTACTTTGCAAGGGAGTGCAAATTTGCAAAGTATCAAGCAAACAAGATGATTAAACCACCCAAGCCTGAAAGAAAAGAGATTCCTATTATTGAACCAAAACCAAAAGCTTTGGTTGCTCAAGAGAATCTGTCAGAGATTGATTGGTCCAATGAATTTGATGATGAACCAGTAACCTATTCAATGGTTGCATTGGAAGACTAGAGCACAACATTTGATGAAGAGCCTGGATATGCTGCTTTGGAGTCAAGAGATGGTCTAGGAAGCTTTCATTAGAGCATGGAGTTTGAAGAAGCACCTGTTCAGCTTGCTATGGTAACTGCTTCACCAAGTTCATCCACTAGCTCTGAGGTATGCTCTAAGTGCAATGATATGTATCAAAAGTTACTTAGTGAATATGTAGCTGAAAGAGATAAATTTCAAAAGGCTAGGGCTGAAATAGCTGGCTATCAGTTGACTTTAGAGTCAATGGAGGCCAAAATTATTACACATGAAAACAATGAAGTAGCATGGGCTGAAACATATAAACAACAGGATTTCCTAGTTAAGTTAAGTGAATGGAAACTAGGATGTAAGGTGTCTGAACTAAAGAAAGTTACTGCTGAGAGAGATAAGTTATTAGCAAAACTTGCTGTTTGGAATGAATCAGGTCTGTCACATGTTCAATTTATTGAAAAGCAAAGAACATCAAACCTTAAAACTGGCCTAGGTTATGATAATGATAGCAATGAAGGCATTCCATTTAAGAGTAAGGAACTAAATCTTACAGTAGATACCTCCACTAGTGATGAAGAGTTCATAAGTCTAGATGAAAACACTTCTAGTGATGAGGAATACCCTAGTCCAACACCTCTTGTATTTAAGAAAGAAAAGGGATATAATGTAGTTCCTAATCCCCCAGGTAGCTTTCAACCACCTAGAAAAGATGTTGACTGTTATGGGGTAGATAATCTAGAGTTTAGGAAGAAGCTTCAAAGTCAATCTAACCCTGAAACTTTAGAAAAATTTGTTGAAGCACCTAAGGTTGATGAGAACAAGTTTTCAAAACAAGCAGTACCGTCAAACACTTTTCGAAGTACTGCTGATCACTCAGTAGTACCTCAAAGAAAATACTTTCAAAATACTGCTAATTTTAGAAAACCTTATGGAAAGGGATTTGGGGATATCGGTCCAAAGGTCTGTTATGTATGTTATAGTCCTCATCATTTGATTAAAGACTGTGATTATCATTCAGAATACTTAAGTAAATATCCAAAGACCATAACTGCACAACCAAGTCATAGGGAGAATAAGCCAAGGGACAACAAACCAGTTTGGAATTATACAAATAGGGTTAACCATAGTAATTTCTCAAAAGACTATAGGTACCCTCATCAGAAAAGATCATACTCCAAACCCCCAATACCTTCACAAAGTACTGATAGAAAGAACCCTAACCATGATGCTTCTAGCAAACACTCAAGTGTAAGACCTAGGAAATTCAACTACTACAAACCTAGAAGGCCTTACAACACAAGAAAAGATGCTGGAACACAGAACCCAACTCCTAAAGTTAAAACTAAATGGGTTAAGAAAGAAAGTACTGCTGGGGAAGAACCAGTACTTTCAGAGGTTAAGGGTGAAAAAGGGAAAATTGATCATGATAAACCAACAGTTTTGGAAACAAAAACCTTAATTCTTGATCATGTTTTCAAAGAAAGTGGTGATTACATACTCAAAAATTTTGAGTATGTCACTCCACAAGGGGAACACAAGTCAGTAATGGCTTGGGTTCCTAAAAATAACTAACCTTTTTCATGTGTATGCAGGGCAACCCAGAAGAGGAGCTTAAAGATCATCTTATTGTAGATAGTGGTTGCTCTGGAAGTATGACAGGAGAAAAGGAGCTCTTGTCAGATTTTAAAGCTTATTTTGAAGGAAAAGTTGCATTTGGGAATGATCCTGATGGAGGAAGAATAACTGGCAAAGGAACTATCAAGGCAGGAAACATTGATTTTGAGGATGTTAGATATGTGAAGGAGCTCAAATTCAATCTTTTGTCAGTCTCTCAGATTTGTGATAAGAAGTACCATGTGTTATTCTTTGACACAGAATGTCTTATACTTTCTCCTGATTTTAAGTTAGAAGATAGAAACTTGGTGATGCTGAGAGCACCAAGAACTAATGATGTGTAGAGCATAGATTTAAAGAATGTCAATTCTGCTGAAAGAGCAACATGTTTGATTGCAAGAGCAACAATGGAAGAAGCACATCAATGGCACAGAAGATTGGGGCATGTAAATTTCAAGAACATCAATAAGCTGGTCAAAGGAAATTTAGTTAGAGGTTTACCTTCTAAAACATTCAAGAATGATCACTCATGTCTTGCTTGTAAGAAGGGTAAACAGCACAAGGCTTCCTGTAAGAAGATTGATGAGAAAACCATTAGAGAGCCTTTGGAATTGCTGCACATGGATCTGTTTGGACCTGTTTCAGTTGTTAGTCTGAACAAGAAGAAGTACTGCTTGGTTGTAACAGATGACTGTAGCACATTTAGTTGGGTCTTTTTCTTATGCTTCAAAGATGAAACTTTTGATGCTATTCATGATCTTACAATAGCACTTGAAAATCAGTTAAGACTCAAGGTTAGAGGCATTAGATGTGATAATGGGACTGAGTTCAAGAATCAGGTAATGGATGACTTTTGTGCCAAGAAAGGAATTAAAAGAGAGTTCAGTATTGCTAGAACTCCTCTGTGGAAGGATTCTGTATTGAATTGTGTAAACACTTGAGATGTTAAACTCAGTAATGTGTTTAGGATATTTATGAATGAATGTGAGTTAGCACGCAGAATTTACTAAAACACACTAAAGGAACAAAGGTGGTGAATAAGTAAAAGAGAATGAGCACAACAAAAATAACACAAAACGATTCAATATTATTGATGAAATAATACGGATGATCTAAACTATCACCAGGATTACAAGTGTAACCTTGAATCTTTGATACGTGAAAAGGTTAAAGATAGAAGTTATGCATGGGAAAGCTATGAAAGCTGTATGAAAAGATATGTAAGTTCTATTTAAGAAGGTGTCTTAAGGGTTCCTTTTATAGTATAAGGAGCCCTTATTACAAGTGGTCAAGTTGCTTAATATAATATACTAGAGGTTTATCTTATCCTAATATTACACCTTTCAAGGTAAAACACTCTATTATATCTACTGAGACTTCTGTACTACTTCTACTTAACGTATAACTTTGTACAAAGACTAATAATACAAGTAAATATCTCTAATTAAAATATAGCAACTTGTCGTGAAAACTGGCAGGACCTTTAACTAGCAGTACCTTCTTACCCAGAAGGTACTGATAGTATATCTTCATCATCAGCAGAACTGGAGAGGCAGGCTTAACTATCATTAGCAGGCTCTTCAGGCAGACTCTTTACTTTGTGCATTTTATTCCCAACAATCCTCCCCTAAACTTGTTATTCCCATATAAAATAACCAAGTTTCTTTGTGAATAAAATTCATACCTTTAGGATTTGAGGGAACTCTTCCAAAAACCTTATCTTTTTCTTCTAAGGCTTTCATACTGATCAAGTATACTCTCCTTCAATCTTTTGACTGCATCAGTCTCTTCTTCACACAAAAGCTTATTGGAGATCAAGACTGATAATAATTCATAGCTTAAAGGATACTCTTTCTCTCCTAGCATAAAGAGCTCTATTCCACTCTGAGTGGAAAGATGATGAACATGACTCATGCTGAAGTATTCCCATGTAACAGATAAATCATAGTAAGGAAATTTCCAATGAGTATCAGTTGGATTTGGATCATATAATCTGCTGAACTCCACCCATAGCTCTTGCTCCTTTGCATCTGGCTTATACTTGGTTTTCAGCTTCTCTTGAACTAATACCCATAATTCATATAAATCCATTCTGCTACATGCTCTGAGTAGATTTTCAAAGTTCTTGAAAATCTCAACCTTGTTTCCAACTCTTGTTATCTTCCATGCTTTGCCAAACTTATCATTGTAGATTTCCCAATCTATGACTGGATGCCTTGCATGTAAAGGTTCAGCAAAAATAATTTGTGGAACATGGACAACCATTTCTTTTGTCTGAACAGAAGGCAATTCTGCTTTCTCTGCTTGTTCCTTCTGATCATCTTTTCTTCCTTTGGAAGGTCTTTCTTGTGTATCCATGACAAAACTGGTTTGTTCTTCTGTAAGCCTCTAAGTATAGAAGCTTCAATTCATCAAAAGATTTACCTTTGAGTTGATGATCCTTCATGTTCACTTCTCTTTTCAGATATATCATGAAGAATTTCTTCTGATATGCTTCAGAATGTGGCATTTTGAATCCTTTCTTCTGATTCTTCTGGATTTGATGATAGACATCATCCAATGCCTCTTGATTGTATTTCTTGGTGATGAAATCATTGAGCTTGATTGTCATTTCATCTGAGCTAAGAGATTCATCACAAATCAGGGTATAAGCTTCACCTCTTACAATTGGGTCAATGGAGATGATGTATTGCAGCTGAGCATCAAACTTTTCTTGCAGCATTCTTGATTCTTCTTCAGCCCTCAATACTTCTTCTTCATGAAGCTTTTTGGACAACTCTTCATCTACAACCAATTGTACTTGTTCTTTCTGCTTCATCTTTTTAGGCTTTGGTTCATCTTCAACCACTATTTTCTTGCCCTTGTCTTTTGGTGATGATACTGGACTTGGAGCAGCAGATTGTTCATCAGAAACAAGAAACCTCCCCTGAGGCTGTGATCCTTTCTTTCTTTTGTAAGACACTTGATCAGATCCTTTTAAATTCATAGCTAATAGCCTCTGAATCCCAGCAGGCTCTTGCTCTGCTTCAGCAGTATCTTGCTTTGCTTCAGCAGTATCTGTAGCAGCAGTATCTTTCAAGCTAACAGGCTCTTGTTCTTGAGTAGCAGGCTCTTCATGTGGCAGTTGTAGCACTCCACTTTAGACTTGTCATACCCAGCAGGTTCATTGCTATTGATGACAATCTTCTTTCCAGTCCTCATCAAATATTTCTTTGCCCTCATGCTAAGAAGTGAAAGCTGCCATTTTATGTCCATTTCTTCAAGATCATCATCACTGATCTCTTGAAGATCTTCAAAGGTCAATGTGGAACCATTATGCTGTGATGTTAGGAAAGCACAACCAATTTTGTTTCATCTAAAATGGTTTTGGTACTGCTGGAAGTACTGGCAGTACCAAAATTTGTGTTGGCAGTACCGTCTTCTCCACCATCTTTTTCTTCATCAACTTTCCTAGATGATCTTTGGTATTGAGAATAGTGACATGACATCCAAAAGGTCTCATAAAACTTAGAGATGGTGTTCTACCAAACAAAAGTTCATAAGGAGTCTTTCTATGAGGTTTAATCACAAGAACCCTATTCTGTACATAACAAGCAGTACCTACTGCTTCAGCCCAAAATGAAATAGGCAACTTAGAATCTACTAGCATTGTTCTAGCAGCCTCAATAAGTGTTCTATTTTTCCTTTCTGCTACTCCATTTTGCTGTGGGGTTCTAGCTACACTATATTCTCTTTTTATTCCTTTTTCTTTGCAAAATTCATCCATAACTCTATTCTTGAATTCTGTCCCATTGTCACATCTAATTACTTTTACTTTCTTATCAATTTGGTTTTCTATCCCTGTAATGTAGGACTTAAGGATCTCACTTGTTTCATCCTTAGTCCTTAAAAAGAAAACCCAAGAGAATCTGTTGTAATCATCAGTAACTACAAGACAATATCTTTTACCATTCAAGCTATTCACAGAAGTAGGACCAAAGAGGTCCATATGAAGCATGTATAAAGCTTGAGAAATTGAGTTATGGGTCTTGGGCTTACAAGAAGCTCTACGTTGTTTGCCTTTTAGACAATCAACACAGGTTTGGTCATTTTGAAAAATCTTTTTGGGTAAACCTCTAACCAAATCATATTTTGCAATTGTATTGATTGTTTTGAAGTTTACATGACCAAGTCTTCTATGCCAAAGCATAGATTCATCCAATGAGGCTTTTGGTACTAGATAGGTTAAGCTCTCTTTAGGAACAATGTTCTTTAAATCAACAATGTACATATTGTTCTTTCTAGGGATTTTAAGAAGAATCTGACTTTCATCAGGGATTTTAAAATCAGGAGAAAGCACAATGCATTCAGTGTCAGTAAAAAGAACTTTGTTCTTTGTGTCACACATTTGTGAGACACTTAAGAGATTAAACTGTAGTTCTTTCACAAAGTACACATTTTCAAAATCTAATTACTGGTTTTAATTGTACCTTTACCAGTAATCTTTCCTTTGATTCCTCCCCCAAAGGTAACATATCTGTTGGGATCATACTTTAGTATTTAGTCAAGTCTCGGTCATTACATTTTGTAATAGGTTGCTTAAGTATTGTTTATGATTATTGTTTAGTTAATGGGCAACATGTAAAATCCCATGAGGCCTTAAAAGCCCACGTATGAAAGGATAAGGGAGGAAGGGAGTGTTGCCCTAGCTCCTCCCTTATAAATAGAAACCTTATGTTACATTTTATTTTGTTGGTTATTTGATTATCTTAGTGATACTCTTGCACTCTCACCTTTCATATTGTCTTATAATCAACCACCTCTCATTCTCATCTTATTTCTTTATCAATCATACTTGTGTTTACATAAATGGTGACCTAACAAGTGGTATCATTCGCCTACTAGAAGTTTGAAGTGAGTTTCTTTGGTTAATGTGGGGATTGGTGCTTATTTCTTCATCTTTTTGCATTTTTTCTTTGTTTCTTTCACTCAAATCTTGAAGCTTGGATAAGTTTCAAGGTTGATATAGTGATTTGAAGCTTAGTTGTTGCATAAAGTTGTGATTTTTTAAGGTTTTTTAAGGTTTTATAGCTTCTTTGATATTGGAAAACTAGTTTTTGGTAGCTACATCTTATAAAGTTAAGGTTTTCTTAGTATTGGTGAAGTTATTTGATCAAAAGTACCTTATTTCTAAGCATTTTTTCATCAAAAAGTCATTATTTTGGATGAACAGTACGTTTTACGCGTAAAGTGGTCGAAAAAAGTACTATTTCCAGCTGTCTACAGTGTTTTTTGGTCGGTTTACGCATAAGTCTAGGCCAAAACCCTTTTCTTACGCGTAAAATTGGTCTAAACCCTTTTCTTACGCGTAAAATAGACCAAAACCCTTTTCTTACGCGTTAAATTGGTTAAAACCCTGATCCTACGCGTAAAACGCTCTTCTACGCCTTAAACCTACGCTTAAGTTTGATTCTACGCGTAAGTCAGAGTTACGCGTAACTTTCCAGAGTTTACGCGTAAGCTTCATCAACGATCTTCTCCTCGTGTAACAGTGACTCAGTACTTCCCTAGCTTGGATAAGTTAGTGGAATACTTCGACTACGGTTATCTTTCACGCTTGGATAAGTTTGAAAGATTTGTTTGGTTGTTTAAACCTTACGCATAAGTCTAAACTTACGCATAAGCCTAAACTTACGCGTAAAGAGAAAAATTACGCATAAACTATTAGTTTACGCATAATCTACTCTTTACGCATAACTTAAAGTTTACGTGTAAGATTAAGTTACGCGTAAGAATTGAACTTACCCCAAGGATTTTGCAACTTACTCAAAGGAACGTGCATTTCATTCTTCTACAAAGATCCATTTCTACACAAGTGTTCTAAGATGTCTCAACCACCTAATCACTACTTCCCTCACTCTTATCCTCAGCAACAACAACCTCAGCAGTATCAGCAACAACAATACCTTCCGTACATAATGAATCAACAGCCTCCTAAATACAATCCACAACAACATTACCTAATGATGCAACAACAGCTCATTCCTCAACAACAACCATATCAAGTGCCACTACAAAACACTCAGTTTTCCTCCAAACAACCTCACTGGTTTGACAGAATGTGTGAAGTTATTACAACTCAACAATCCCGACATGAGGCAGGATCACTTGAAACACCTCCAATGCTTACACCTGGAAATTATGTTCAATGGTCAAGTCGATTCTTAAGATTTCTTGAATTAAAGAAACCTCATGGGCAGTTCTTAAAGCAAGTGATACTTGAAGGACCATTTGAGTGGCCAACAAGATTTGAAGCTGGTGATCCAAATGCTGATCCTCCACGTCCTCCTGGTGATAGACCCCTTCCAGAATCTGCACTCACTGAAGAACAGAAACTACATCGTGAAGCTGATCAGTATGCAATGGCTTATATACTTCAAGGTATACCTAATCCGATCTATCGAAGTGTCGATGCTCAGAAAACAGCCAAAGCTATGTGGGAACACGTTCATCTCCTCATGGAAGGAACTCAATTGAACAAAGATGACATGGAATCCAAGCTATACATGGAATACACTGACATCACAATTGAACCTGGAGAGTCACTTGAATCCTACTATCATCATTTCACAAATGTGGTCAATGATCTGGAACGTCACAAAATCACAGTACCAAGGATCGCTGTGAACTCCAAATTTGTTGGTAGTCTTGGCCCTGATTGGCATAAATATGTGACATTTGTTCGTCAAACGAAGAATCTTCATGATGCTCCATATGGCTTGTTGTATGATTTTCTGAAACACCATGAACCTGAAGTGGAAAAAGATAGAGCTCTACGAGGAGGATACACACCAACTTCAACACCAAATTCTTTGGCTCTCGTAGCTCAATCTCCCTATGCTCCACCACCAATGTCAAATCATGCATATGTTCAAGAGCAGAACTACTTCAGTTATCCACAATCTTCCACCTCGAACCTAATGGTTCCTTATGATTCATCTCTACAGAATGATTCTACTCAACTTGTTCCGTTAAACAACAATGATGCTGTGTATTACTCCAACTCCAATGATGATGACGATGATGACTTTAATACGTTGAATCAGGGACTTGCTCTTATTGCTCGAGCTTTCAGAAAATTCTCCAACAAAACAAACAATCGTCAACGTTCATCTTCTAACACAAGGAATCAAGCTGTTGTAAATGATGGAAGAGTGGAAATTCAGAATCGTAACTATGGTAGATCTGGTTCAGGAAGTTCTTCAGGAAGTTATGGGAATGGTCAGAGGTTTAGTAACAATAGTGGGTTCAGGAACAACTCAGGATCTTCTCAGCAAAGGTCTGAATCAGTTGCTACTAGGAACTCCAACTCAGGGAATGCAGTGTGGTGCTACAATTGTAATGAACAAGGTCATATAGCGACTGCATGTCCCAAACCAAGAACTCGGGGTAGTAAGTTTCACAAGCAGGCACTACTTATGGCTCTTCAAGATGAAAAAGATGGACATTTCCCTGAACAGGATAACAACTTCATGGCAAATGTGAACAACGATGATGACATGGAAGATCTGGAAGCCAATGCTGCTGTGATGCTTATGGCCAACATGCAGGAACTTAAGCTCAATGATTCAGGTCCAGTGTATGACACTGACGGCTTGTCTCAGGTACATGACCTCAATGAATGCTTTATTAATGAAATTGTCTCACCTTCTGCCTCTGAATCAGATATGGCGCAAGTTGTTCCATCTAAATCATCTTCATCATCTCAACAAGATGAACAAATAAGCACAGTTGTCATATTTGATGATGACACAGTTGTTTCATTTGATGATCCTATTGAGTATGATAAACATGATAATTTAGAACAACATGAACCATCATTTGATCCAGACCCTGACCTCATAATGTTATCTAAACAACTGAATGCTCAGCAATTGCTAATTGCAAAGTGCAACGAGAAAAACAAAGTTTTAAAAGAAACTAATGCAGCACTTGCAAGAGATATTGAGTGTTATAAGATCCAGCTTTCTAATCAGGAAGAAAAGATTAAACATGCTAAAAGTTTTGAAAAAGCTTTTCAAGATTCCTACAACAAAGAACAAGATCTTCAACGCAAAATGCAAGATTTAATTGAGTCAAATGGAAAGTTGATTTCAAAACTTGAAAGTGATAAGTGTGCATTAAAAACACAAGTTGAACGTCTTAAAAGAGATCTTTCAAAAACTGAAACAGAATTGTCAAGTTGTAAAAAGGATTTTTGTGAACATAAAATACGAAAAAGGAAGTATATCGACGATTTACTCGGCGATATTGTTGATCATGAAAAACAACTCAAAGAATTTCGTAACATTGTTTACAAACACGGGAACTCAGTCACAACAATTCAGAAATTTACTTTAAAACCGAGACCCGATAAACGATTTGCACTTGGTGATTACCATTCAATGTTTCTTCACACGGCATTCAAAGATATTCCAAAAATTTACAGTATGGATTATTTAATGGATAATACGATTGTGCGTGCTGTTGTTTTTGATACTGAGGAAGAAGAAGAACTTGAAGACGAGAGTCGATCCAAAATGAGTCATGTTCAAAACTGGACACCATATGATTACTCAAAAGCTCCACCAATTTCGAAATCTTTTGTTACTCAAAAAGAATTACCTGAGAAATCATGGTATATCACTGAGTCATATGTTTCATCTCACAATGCGGCTCCTGTCCAAACTGTTGCACAAATTAATGGTCCTTTACCATCATCCGGTGAACTTTCACCTTTACCAAAAACGTGTCGTGTCTTAAATTATTTCAAAACTTTTATGGAAGACATCGAAATTTTGGAGGAAACAATTGAACGTAATTCTGAAATTAAAATTGAAACTTTTCAATCCGCTTACGAGCGAGAAAAGAGAGATATTTTTCAAAAACAAATGAAGCCAATTGTTCAACACCTCCGTCTTTGTGCTACACGTTGGGATCAGGAACTTCAAAAGGAGGTGAAAAATATGATTCACGTTTTCAACTCTACTGAAAATGAGATTTTGGCTCAAAAGCAAAGAAATAGAGTTTTAAAAAATGATGTTGATCGACTCTTGGAACAAGTTCTCAATGCTGATATTTTGTCTGTTATCATGAATGATCTCTATAATTCTGGTACTTCTATGCTTAAGTATGATCATTGTGTTGATAATAATCTGTTGAATGAGGAAATTGAGACACTCAGAATGGAAAACGAAAAGCTGAGAATTAAAAATGATGATGTGACAAAACAATTTTCAAAACATATCAGTCTACTCAATCAAAGGCTTGAATGGTGTCAAGCTAAAAGTCTTGAAAGGGAATTGAAGTTTCAAACAATGTTTGAAACTCTTGTCAACTTTGCAAAAACAATGAGTCTTTAAAAGGTTTGTGTCTCAAATACGAGAAAGAAATTGCGAAGTTAAAAATTGAAAATGACGAATTTCTACAAAACCACATAGACATCAAATATTGCAATGGTATACTTGAGTCTAATATTCAGGATAAGAATCACATCATCATCGAGTTGAAAGAGAAAATCAAAATACTTGAAAAAGGAAAGATGGTTGACACCACGGTGATAGCACCAGGAATGTATAAATTAGACAAAACTGATAAAGGAAAGGTTGTTCAAAATACTAATGTTGCAAACTCCACTTCTACAGGACTAGTCTCCCCTACTAGCGTTAGCAGACCCAAGCGAAACAGTAAAAAGAAGAATAGGCTCTGGCAACGTAAGAGAGGACAACTAGAAGCTCAAGAAGTAGAAGACCAACTTAGAAATTTGAATAAAACTCATGTTGCATCAGATTTAGATTCTAATCTGGCAAATTGTAATCAAAATCTAAATGTAACGAATGATGAACCTTTGAATGTTTTGAATATTAATGCATCTTGTGTGTTTTGTCGTAAAAGCGTATCATCTGGTGATCATACTAAATGTTTTGCTAATTCTCTACTCAATCGTCATAAGAAACGTAGGACACGCATTCCTTCTAGGCCCATTATTGCCTCTAAGTCTAACTTAGGAAAGCCGTCTTCTACGGTCTCTAATGATGTTGAAGTTACCCCCATAAGTGCCGAGAACAAATCTAGGACAGAGCCAACTACTAGTGCATTTAACATTAAGAAAGCAAATACTAGTTGGAATTGGCAACGTTGGTTACAACACAAACCAGACTTTAAATGGATCCCTAAATTGTTGAATACATGTGTTTCTAACCAACAGGAACCCACAATTTCTTTGGGTTCCACCCTTACTTCTGTTCCATCCGTGTCTTCTTCTGGTGATGCAGGTGGTACAGATTGTTCTCTGGATTGTTGATAGCGGATGCACCCGACATATGACAGGCAATCTCAAACTGTTACACAACTTTGTCTCAAAGTTCATTGGCACTGTCAGATTCGGGAATGATCATTACGCTTTAATCATGGGATATGGTGACTATGTAAGTGGGAACATCGAAATAAGTCGTGTTTACTATGTGGAAGGACTTGGACACAACCTTTTCTCTGTTGGTCAATTTTGTGATGGAGATCTAGAAGTTGCATTTCGAGAGAAAACTTGCTTTGTTCGTGACTTACAAGGAAACGACCTCATGTCTGGCTCACGTGGCTCCAACCTTTATACAATTTCTATGTCAGATATGATTGCAACATCTCCAATATGTCTTCTCTCCAAAGCAGAATCGACTAAATCTTGGTTATGGCACAAACGTCTTTCACACTTGAATTTCAAAACTATGACTGACCTTGCTCGGTTCAAACTTGTTGATGGATTTCCAAGATTCCGTTTCACCAAAGATCACTTATGTCCTGCCTGTGAACAAGGAAAAAGTACTCGCGCTCATTTTCCTTCAAAACCTGAGCACAGTACGAATCATGTTCTACAACTGCTTCATATGGATTTGTGTGGACCGATGCGTGTTCAAAGTATCAACGGTAAACGCTACATACTAGTAATCGTCGATGATTTTTCCAGATGGACTTGGGTTTATTTTCTACGAAGTAAAGATCAGGCTCCTTCAATGATCATCACCTTTCTCACTAAAATTCAAGTTCAGTTACGCAACACGGTACGAATAGTTAGAACTGACAATGGAACTGAATTCAAAAATCAGACACTTAGGTCATTTTATGAGAAAGCAGGAATTGAACATCAAACATCTATTCCTAGAAGCTCAGAACAGAATGGTGTTGTTGAAAGACGCAACAGGACGTTAGTGGAAGCTGCTAGAACTATGTTGATTAATGCTCAATTACCTGATTACTTGTGGGCAGAAGCTGTTTCAACCGCATGTTATACTCAAAACCGTTGCATGATCACAAAACGCCATCGCAAAACACCATATCAAATTGTTCACAAAAGGAAACCGAACATCGATTACTTTCATGTATTTGGAGCACTTTGTTATCCGAAAAATGATCGTGATGATTTAGGTAAACTTAAAGCAAAGGCTGACATTGGAGTGTTCGTTGGATACTGTGAAAATTCTAAAGGTTTTCGGATATGGAATCGTCGAACAAGAGAAATTCAAGAAACCATTCACGCTAATTTTGATGAGCTCACACAAATGGCTTCTGAGCAACACAGCTTAGGACCCGAATTTAACCGTCTTAACTCTCCGGCATCTTCAGCTGAACCATTGCCACTCAACCGCAAAGAATTAGAAACCTTGTTTGCTCCACTATTTGATGACACAATTGAATACCGTCCTACTGAGGTCTCACCAAATTCCGCTGCTCAACCTGACAATATTCATGTACCAGACTCACCTCAACAAACTTCTACATCTGTTGAGAGAGACGGTCCTCCAATTGCTTCACCATCTACAGTAGAACAAACTGTTTCTAACTCCCGCCACTCAGCTGAAGATCCAACACCACTATCAGTTCCACAATCCGCAGAGCATGATCCTGATGCGTTCTTTAATCCGTTTGCACCAGCTACTACTGTTCCTGATATAGCTGAGTCGTCAACACGCAACTTGGATCCTGCCAACATGCGAGATACATATCAACTACACCCTTCAACACACAAATGGACCCGAGACCATCCTCTAGTTCATATTATTGGCCATCCAGATGCACCAGTTATGACAAGACAACGACTTCACACAGATGGAGAAACTTGCATTTACGCACTCACAGTTTGTCATGAAGAACCCAAGAACATTAAAGATGCAATGACTTATGACAACTGGATTGAATCTATGCAAGAGGAATTTCAGCAATTCATAAGATTAGAAGTCTGGGAATTAGTTGAAAGACCTGACGGAGTCTTTGTCATTGGGTTAAAATGGATATGGAAGAATAAGCTTGATGCTGAAGGAACTGTCATACGCAACAAATCACGTCTGGTAGCGAAAGGATACTCTCAACTGGAAGGTCTAGACTTTGCTGAATCCTTTGCTCCAGTGGCTAGACATGAAGCTGTTCGGATCTTTTTGGCCTATGCTGCACACCGGAACATGGTAGTTTACCAAATGGATGTCAAAACAGCATTTCTTAATGGAGATCTCCGTGAAGAAGTTTATGTTAGCCAACCTGAAGGCTTCGTTGATCCTGAGCGTCCTAATCACGTTTACCGACTCAAAAAGGCACTCTACGGACTCAAGCAAGCCCCACGGGCGTGGTATGACAAACTGTCTACTTTCTTATTGGCCAATAAATTTTCTAAAGGATCGGTGGATCCAACACTGTTTACAAAAACCTACGGGGAGGACTTACTTGTTGTTCAAATATATGTCGATGACATCATTTTTGCCTCAACAAAAAGAAATTACTCTAATGATTTTGCAAAATTAATGAAAGATAATTTTGAAATGTCCATGATGGGTGAACTTTCGTTCTTTCTAGGACTTCAAGTTCATCAATCACCCCGTGGAATTTTTATAAATCAGTCTAAATATGCTCTTGAAATTTTGAAGAAACATGGAATGATGTCTTGTGATACTTATAATACACCAATGGGCTATACCACAAAACTAGATGCTGATTTACATGGGACTCCTGTTGACCCTACCAAATACCGAATTATGATTGGGTCCCTCATGTATCTCACAGCTAGTAGACCTGATATAGTATTTGCTGTCTTCATGTGCTCTCGCTATCAGTCCAGACCAACTGAAAAACACCTCAGTGAGGTCAAGAGAATCCTTCGATACATAAAGGGAACCATTAACTTGGGGATCTGGTATCCGAAGGATTCTGGCTTTGAACTAATTGCGTTTTCAGATGCTGACCATGCAGGATGTTTAGACACACGCAAAAGTACATCTGGTGGATTACAATTTCTCGGAGACAAACTTGTGTCATGGCAATCTAAGAAGCAGGACTGCACTTCACTGTCGTCTACAGAATCTGAATACGTAGCCATGTCTGCTTGTTGTGCTCAAGTCATCTGGATGAGATCACAACTTAAGGATTATGGCTACCTATTCAACAGGATTCCTATCTACTGTGATTCAAAGAGTGCAATTGCTATTTCCTGCAACACTGTGCATCATTGCAAATCCAAACACATCGATCTCCGATATCATTTCATCAAAGAGCATGTGGAAAGGGGTACAGTTGAACTTTATTTTGTTGGAACTGAGTACCAATTGGCGGACTTACTTACCAAATCTTTAGCACCATCAAGGTTTGCTAGTCTAGTTCACCAAATTGGTATGCGATGTTTGACTCCAGAGGATCTGGAAAAGTTTTTAAAATATAAATGATTGTCAAACATCATTAATATCTATTGTAAATATTTCTTCTTTTCTTTAAAAAAAAAAAATAAATAAAAAATAAAACTCTTTTCAACACTATTTTATAAAATGTCTTCAAATGTTTAAAACAAGTGTTGAGGGGGAGGAAAAGTAATGTTTTACTAATTTCTTAATTTTTTTTTTTTTTTTTTTTTTTTTTTTTTTTTTTTTTACTTACCAAAAACATTTACGTTTTATCTACTAAGTTGATTCAAAAGGTTTTCGGGTTACTCTCCTTGATCAAAACCAATTTAATTTTACCATGATCTAAGGTCAAGGGGGAGTACGACAAGTTGTTCTTTTCTAATTTTTGGTGTTTATATACGAATACTATTTGTGATAATGTGGTTAGGCTTTGGTTTAAATGTTTTGTTAGGTTAAGGGACTAAAAATGTCACTTTGTGTAACTTGAAATAACCTCAGTCAAAACATGCTTTGACCACACACAATTACTATTACTGCAAAACATTTACTACCCTCACCTACACAATCAACGACCCACATTCATTTGATTAATCCGTGCAACAATCTTCAAATCTGTAAGTATAAACTTGTTTTGATCATAATTTCTAACAAAGGTTTTTGATTTCATAACGATCCAACGGTTAAATCTCTCTAATCGATTAGATTTCTCTTAGGTTTGTGTGTAAAATCTTGAACCCAGAAATTATTGATGTTATGATTGATTTGATTGTTGGGAAAAGGTCTATTGTTGATTAGTAACATGTTTTCACACTCAAATCACACTCAGAAACACTAATCGATCAAGTTTGAGATTAGGGTTCATGCGTATGAATTGGGGGTTCTTGAGTTTATGCAATAGGATTGTAATTAGTGATGGGGATAATGTTTGTGTATGCCTAGGATCATTCGAACGTGGTTTAATTAGATCTTAATCATGTTTTGCTCTTGAATCTAAGGTTTAGGGTTCGAAGGTCACTAGCAGATTCAATCCTAAGATTTTGTGGATAATTTGTGTTATTATTTGAAACATATGATCCTTATGATGTTTGTATCACTTGCCCCATGTTTATTCCTACCCAGAATCACGTTTGATTAAGATTGTGATTAGGTGTTCATGCGTGTTTACGCGTTAAGTTGCATTTAGCATGTTTACGCGTTAAAATATGTGAATTAAGTGTATTGGATGTGTTATTGATCAGTGGTAATGTTTGTGCACTTTCAGGAAACATACAACTCGAATTTCTAAGGTGAATTTCTGGAAAAAGGTGTCTTTACGCGTTAAATGTTCATCCTACGCGTAAGATTGAATCTTACGCGTAAGATTCGACACGTGGACAAATTGTGTCTTGGATAAGACATAGTTTATGCATAAAATTGTTCTTACGCATAAGTTCTGACCTTACGCATAAGTCTAGAACTTACGCGTAAGTCATTACCTACGCATAAGTTGCAATTTACGCCTAAGGGTAATCCTACGCGTATCTTCAATTTCTACGCTTAAGACTTATCTTACGCGTAAAATTGATCTTACGCGTAAGTTTCACTTTACGCGTAATATTCTAACTTACGCGTAGATTTTGCACTTACGCATTATTTCTATACTTACGCTTAAGTCAGGTTACGCGTAAAGACAGCAAATTACGCGTAAACTTGTCAAATTCCAAAATTTTCTAAGTGTTGGAAATTTTCCAATGTGTAACTTGTTGTAATTGATAAACTTATGTTGTAACTGAATTGTTTTATGTTTCTAACATGTAATATAACTCAAGTTTGTCACATATCAAAAGTTTTCACACACACAAACCCCCACTGATCAATGTCAAACATGCAAATGTAAACATGTTCAATGTATGTCTATGCTAACATCATCAATAATTGCCATGTTTGTGTGTTTATGATCTATTCAGATGGCAGAACACAATGACATCCCATACGGACCAGAACCTGAACCCATTCGTGCATGGGAAGACACCTTTCCTGAAAACTACTCTAGAAAGATAGGAAGGAACAACCTGAGAGTCAACTTCAACAAACTTACATGCAATGAGTCTTCTTGCCTTGTTGCAGTTGATGCTCTCATCTATCACCCGTGCAAAGTTCTACTCACCAAATCTGCTGCAGTGGCATGCTTCTACATACATCAGTTTTGGCACAATCCACTTGGACCTCCTGGAAGAATCCTTTACTTGTATGCTTCACATGAGACAAGTCACGGTCGACAAGGATCTTCTCCGTAGTGCTCTTGGACTTCCCGAACTTGAACCTAATGAAGATTATGACCAAGTTCCCAGTGAAGAAGAACTGATAGAATGGCTGAGAGATATTGGGTATGATGAATCTGAAGGGGTCATTACTAAGCACTCTAAGGTCAATATCAGGTTTCTTCCACAGCCTTGGAGAACTCTCTACATCATAATTGCCAAGTCACTATCTGGCAGAGACACAGGCCATGAATACCCTAAGCTCCAACATCTCAAGCTGTTTTGGGCCATTGCTAATGTCAAGAAAGTTGATTTTGCCAGCATCATCTGGGAAGACATGGTGTGGCACATACAACGCAAGACGACCAATATTCCATTCGTCCGTTTCACCAAACTTCTTATTGCAAGCTTCCTCCATGAATATGATGACATTCCTCAAAGATTGAATGATGAGTTTCAGCACACATACAAGAATGAGGACACACTTAAGGTCATCAAGAGAATGGATACAAGTACAAGGAAACAGGGAAAGAAACTTCCTGATAGCCTCTTAACTGACAATGTCAAGGCTGGAAATAACTACAAGTACTACCTACAAGCCATTGAAGCAGAGAAAGTTGGGTTCTTGGACGAAGCTGCTCTACCTTCATACATGCAGAAGAAAGGTAAGAAAGGTAGCAAATCTGGCAGCTCAGAAAGTTCTACTAAGTCCAAACCTATGAAAAAGCCATCATCTAAGGTCAGAATTCCTGCAAAGAAACCTACTGCTGAACCTGGCTGGTTTCCCTCACCTCCACCTTCTCCAAAACCTGCTGACTCTGAACAAACTGAATCCGACGAAGGTCCTATTTACAGTGAAGCCTATGCCAATATCACCAAGAAAGTCAATCTTGATGAAATTGACGATAAGGATTTGACGTTCGAAGATTGGGATAAGATTATTGACGAATCTGCTGATCATGCTGAATCCCCCGCACACCTCTATCAACGTCCATTCACCAAAGCTCAGACGATTTTGGAAGAGGAAAGGATTAGAAGAGAAAAGATAAAGGAACCAGTTACAGCTGTACAAGAGCCTGAAGGCCTTTCAGTCGAAGAAGAAAATGAACAGGCTCTCAACCTCGGTCTCCTTCACACCCGAATTGATACATTCAATGCTGATCAACCTCCACCTCCAGTGTTCTCTCAGACCACCGAAGCTGGCGGGTCAAGCAGCATTCCTGAGCCTACCACAGGAATCTCCTCAGACTTAGTTGTTTATGATAATCCCTCAGTGTCTCCCACCGACATTGAAATGACAATGGGAGAGGAAGAAGAGGGAGATCCTATGGATACTGATGCTCCAAGACTTATGTCTATGGAAGAAATGGAGCGTAGAGAACGGGCTCAGGAAGAGGAACTGAAAAGAAAACAAGAAGCTGAAGAGGCCAGACTTGAAGAGATTGCTCAAGCTAAACTGGAAGAAACAATCAGAATGGAAGAGAGTAGGAAAGCAGAAGAGGCAGCCAAACTGGCTAAAGAAAAGTCTAAGAAGGAAGAAGAAGCCAGGCTGGCTGAAGAACTAAGGCTTAAAGCAGAAGCTGATAAGCTGGCTGAAGAGAAATTAAAGAAAGAAGAAGAAGCCAGGGTTGCTAAAGAGCTAAGACTGAAAGCTGAAGCTGAAAAACTGGCAGAAGAACTTAGGGTGAAAGAAGCAGCAGCCAAAGATAAGAAAGCTGAACAACCCGAAACAAAGAAAGGTGATGACAAAGACTCTACCACCATCATTGAATCATCATAGTCATCCCCTCCTGCATCTGAATCAACACATGACAAATCAATCAAGAAACCGAGCACCAAAGCCTCTGCTGCATCAAAGTTACTCAAGTCAGCTTTCAAAAGAGTACATGAAAAGAAGAGAAGCAAATTGGAAGATCAGGTTGCAACACTTGTAACCCAAGTTGCTGAATTGACTAAGCTGAACTCGAATGTCCAAGAGCTTCAAGACAAAGTTGATACTTTCTTAGCTAAAGACGTACAGGAGAACTTGGAAGCCGCACTAGCAGCCCAAGCACAAGAATACATGGCACAACACCTGGTTGCTGAGTTGAAAGATCTGCTGGCACCAATGAGAGACGAACTCACCAAGTTCGCAGAGCAAGCAGTCAAGAAAGTGATCCGATCAACCACATTCACTCTTCGAGCTGACAAGTCCACTGTTCCACTACCAGGGCTATCTCTGGATGAATTGGAAGCTCAACTCTTAGAAAAGCTGGCAAACAAGTTCACCTTGACTCATGAAGAAGCCAAAGTCTTGGAAGCACTAAAAGACAAAATAAACAAAGATACATGCAGCACAGAGGCCGATAAGCTGAAACGTCAAAGAGATGATGAAGACAGGGATCCGAATTCTCAGGCAAAGAAACAAAAACAAACCGAAGGACCCTCATCTCAGTTCAAAACACCGGTAATCCCTCCAACAACAACAACTTCCTCACAACAACCGAAGGCATCAGGTTCTGCTCCCAAGGCACATGACCATTTCGTATACACCGGTGGTGACGACATTCCTATACCCGATGAAGTTCCAGAACCGTCCCCTAAGAAGAAGAAGAAAGATAAGAAAGGAAAGCATCATCAACCCCAACCGGACACCTCATCTCAAGGCACCGAACCAAAGAAACCCAAAACCGTCCTTAACTGGCTAGACCAAGACAATAGTGCCGAATACTCCTGGTTTGAGAAGATGATCAATTCGCAACCACCCCTGGAAGACAATCATGAACCTCAAGATGGTCGAACGGTGGAATATGCTCAAATGATTCAGCAAAAGTTTAAGATGAAAAAGATGAATAAGAAAGAGCTGCGAAGAATCAAGAATGATGCTTTCAATCTTCTGAAAGATCGGTCTGCTAACTCAATCGAGCTTGAATACCATCTGGAAAATATTGCTCGAGCTATGTCAAGTAATATTGACTGGATCAATCCTGAATCATATGTCGATCCAGTCACAAAGAAAACCGCACCTTACATTACTGACTGGTCCAAACCACTACCGATGATTGGGAAGCCTAAGGAACCAAAGATCCCGTACAAGTTCTTCTACAACACAGACTTGGAATTTCTGAAACTTGGCAGCAAGATCGAGAAGAAGTACGTTACCTCACTCGCCTTTCTTCCTGCAACTCAATATCTCAACAATGCCATCGAAGAAGAAGCTTTAGCATTATTCGTCGACAAAATTGTTGAATATGACCGGAATGCACTTTATGGTATTCATCATTGGCCAGACAACTGGGCACAATACTATCGAAGCAGCAGACTTAACCAGACGATGGGCGATGTGACCAGTGATTTGAAGATCGTCTCGATTCAATTCATTTCGACTGTCACTCACTTTGGGTACCCCTTCCTCAGCAAAATCACACTGAAAAGACTTGATGAACAGGACTACGATATTTTCGAGTCTGACTTTCCACGACCACGTCTCAACGACATTGAAGACATGTACCTGCTCAAAGTTCAAGGAAAACTCTGTGGCTTGCCCAAAAAGATGCAACTTGCCTTTATCCAAGCTCTACTCATCTTCATCAGGCAAATAGTCATTAGAGAAAGAGTCGAAGATCTTCAGTTAGGAGTGGAAAGTTACCAGAAGAAGCTCAATCTCACCAAACCAAACCTGTTTGACATCCCCGATCTCCAACATCTACCTCAATACTCCCGGATCAGAAAACCATTTGGGTTCACCTACCGCAGCATCAATGGTCGCAACTGCTTCATGGCTTACGACGAAGTACATAAGTTCTGTGATGAGACCTTGAAGTTCGTAAGAGATGGAATCAAAAGCAGATTGGATGACATTGCTCTGGGTAAGTCTAAAAGGTGGAAAACCAATGAGGCCAGGGAAGCTCGCAGATTCATCATAAGGATTGAGAACAGACTGAGGCGCAGGGATCAGTTTCGAAGGTTGGAAAGCTATGTGGGAGGCAGATCCAAATTTCCGGTGTTGACATTTCAGAGACCTGATTGGTAGTAAAATTGTAAGAGTTTGATTTGATTTGTCAATAATTTACTTCATAATGGTTTGTGCACGCATATCAGTGTACAACCCGTACTTGTAAAGAAAGGACCCTGAGGTACGCATCAGTGCCTCAATCCTGATATAAGGAGCGAAGGCTTCTTACTTTTGAGTAGAATTAATCAAACATTTATGATTTTTCATAATTCTGCTCAAAAGGACAAGTATTTCACCTCAATAAGACCTAATCACTTGTTGAGGGGGAGCACTTGTCAAAACAAAATACTTTGCTTAAAATCAAAAATTCTTGGTGAATCTCCCCGTAAGACTCAAAAGGCATATTTTAATCTAAAAGATTATCAAAAACATCATTTTATATGCTATTTTTGAGGGGGAGAAAATGAAAAAGTGATTAAAATATACGAAGTCAATGCTTAAAAGTTGTATCATGTGCGAGCTAGACTCAGTTTTAACCCAGGAATTGACGAGGCAATAAATGTTAGTAGTATCGAAAAGACTTATCCTCGACGGGTAATAACATCAAGTTAGATACTAGAGCTAGTTGTCACCTAAAAGCTGACAATGTATCTCTTTATCTAACCACGTAAGCGTGTCTCGAAAAGGATTAGTCTTAGTAGAAATGTACCGTCTCGAGAAACTTTCTGTGGACTTGACCAGGCTGGGTAATAATTTCAAGCTAGTCTAACTAGTGATGTAAGCGTGTCTCGAATCGGTCTTGTTCACGAAAAGTGGATCAATTCAAAAGTGCTTGCTCCTCCAGCATGTGCAAATTTATTAAACACTTATGAGCACATGTGCAGGGGGAGCCCTTCAAAAGTGAACACAAAACTCTCAAAGTGTTAACCAAAATATTTGATTATCCCAAACACTTTGAGAGATTTTCTATCAAAGGTTTCTTGGCTACTGTCGGAGTTATAAGGTGATTAAGATAGGAATATTCGTCCTATGATCCGCCAGAGCCGGAGGGATCTACCCAAGGACATCACCATTAGTTAGAAGTAGAAGTCCTTAGGTATGATACGAAAAAAGGAGAAATGAATGAAAGGGAAAGAAGGAGTTGAAGAATTAAAAAGAAAAGTAAAGAAAAGGGTGAAAAGAAATAGCCCTCCAGATGATTCAACCTTAGGGCAGACACCGGGTTCAATACGTATGCTACTGGTTGTTGCTAAGGCGACGCCGGTATTGAAGATTAAGTCGTCATGGACCCAGTGACGCAATGCACTAAACCTTCTTAACCACTCAAGTTCTCTTAAAAGAGCTTGTTTCATTCTCACGGGGAACCTGCGTTATCTATCGACCTATCTCTTAGAGACGGTTGATATTGAAGCAGGAGACTCATCCCCAGTCTCCGCATAGGAAACCTAGGTGTGCACTTATAGAGTCTAGAGCCTTGAGATACATCAAAGATCTCTTAGGAACACTTAGTATTTCTACAACTGGTGTTCTACATCAATGGACACCAGCTGTAAATTATTGAGTCCTTCGCAGATCTTAGCAATCTGCCGAGAACGTTTATGAGAGGATTACTTAAGTATTTCTCAATGATTGAACGGAAATCCTGCCAGGGTCAACATCAAACAGCCCTGACAGCAGGTCACTTCGGTAACCCCACAAGGGTTACGCTTAGTGTTTGCGGTGGTTCCATTACGGTCTACAGTCGTGGAGTGATCCCCAGCGACTCACCCAGTCATTGAGCTACTCAGTAGGTCTCGTAAGCTCCTTCGGGAGTATCTGATATGGGAACGGCCAGGATAAGGATTAGAAGGAGTCTTCACAATATGCTGTTGATGAGCTCTAATTCCTTATCCGTAAGTACCGGTTGTTTTATTGCTAACTGTTTACTCGCAGGTACCTCACTTCCATGATGGTAGATTCCAACATGCTCATACATACATCTAGAAGTCAAAGAAAGCTCCCCCAAAGATCTTTAGCAACAAGTTCAAAGAAAGATTCTACGGCTATAAGAAGAATCTACAAAGTATAAAGACAAAAGATCTCAATGCATGTAAAGGAACTTCTTGTACGTGAAAGATTAAAGTCTAAAGATGTATGAGTATGTTGGAATGGCGGACAACCTCCACAGACGCAGGAGTGACGAACGGCAGACAACTTCATAACCTAATCACTACATCATCACCAAAGAACAAAGACAAAGAGCAAAGTATATTCATCATCATTCAACCAATTTTGAAGACATCTAGAGTTTTACATGTCACAAGTGAACGACAAAGATGAAGACGTCGAGCAACCGTGATGACCGACCCTTAGGGGGAGATTGTTGGGATCATACTTTAGTATTTAGTCAAGTCTCGGTCATTACATTTTGTAATAGGTTGCTTAAGTATTGTTTATGATTATTGTTTAGTTAATGGGCAACATGTAAAAGCCCATGAGGCCTTAAAAGCCCACGTATGAAAGGATAAGGGAGGAAGGGAGTGTTGCCCTAGCTCCTCCCTTATAAATAGAAACCTTATGTTACATTTTATTTTGTTGGTTATTTGATTATCTTAGTGATACTCTTGCACTCTCACCTTTCATATTGTCTTATAATCAACCACCTCTCATTCTTATCTTATTTCTTTATCAATCATACTTGTGTTTACATAAATGGTGACCTAACAATATCCTCCATCAAATGATTTGAAGTCTGTGAGGTAAGACATGTTGCCTGTCATGTGCCTTGATCATCCACTATCTACATATCCTTGATCTGTAATATCATTTGAATGTTCCTGCACATGTATACACATATTAGTTTCTTTGGGGTACCTAAGCCATGACTGACTTGGGTTTGCCTCGTGCATCAATGTAATCAAACCTTTTTAGGACTGTTGATGCACCATTTGGTTGGAGTGGTCTCCAAATCCAACATGCTGAGGACTTAACAGCATTTTCATTTTTGACACATTTTGTGGTTTTTGGTCTGGCAGTACCAAATTTGGCAGTACCATTTGGTCTAGCAGGACCATATGGTCTAGCAAAACCTTTTGGTTTTGGTTTCCAGTCTTGTGTTTTATCCACAAAATTCCTTTCAATATGACTTTTCACAACTTTTGGTGTATGTTTGAAAGTATTACTTGCACCCTTAGTAGTGAACTTTGGGTAAACAGGCTCATTTGTTCTAACAACATGATTGACTTTTGGTGTGTTAGATTTCACAGAACCTTTTCTGGGGTTTGTTTTACTTGTTTTAGACCTTGATGTACTCCCAGAAACCCAATTTTTACAATAAGCATGAGTATGATTAAAACTACCACAGTAATAGCATGCCTTATTGTACAAAACAAAGTTATCACCAAGTTGATGTGACTTAAGATTGTTCCAATTTCTCTGACTACCTCTAGGTTTTCTATTACATTTAGCACAACATTCAACAGTTTTTAGAACAACTTTAGTCTTTGTGATACTTTCTACACTTTTAGGACTGATTGGTCCTACTTTATTTCCTTTCTTAGAAACAGTCTCTTTTCTATTCTCATCAGATGTACAACCTTCAATAGTTGTAACATCTGAGCTCTTATCAGTGAGTACCTTTTCTTTGGAGAGAGAAGTATTACTTGTACTCTCAAAAGGTTCACTATTTTCTACAGGTTTTACTTTTTCTAGTGGTTTATTTGTGAGCTCATGTAAACCTGATTCAGCAAGATCTAAACCTGGGGGACAAGGAATTCCTCTGTAAGGAGGAGGACATGTGTTGTATCCAATCCCAGATTTGATTTTCTTGTTCATTTGGTTCTCAACTATACTTTTAGTACAAGCAGAAGCATTTTCTAATGTTGTAACAGTTAGTTGAATATTATCTTTTGCTTGTTTCACTTTAGCAAACTCAGTTCTTAACAGGTTTATTTCAGCATCTTTAAGAAATATGTCTCTATTAAGAATAGCTTTTGTGTCAGAAAAGGTGAGTTCATTTTCTCTAAAGTGAATTATCTGTTTCTCAAGTTTGGACATACCACACTTATGATTAACTAGGTCTTGATGTGTTTTTCTTTGTTCTTCTTTCAGTTCATCATAAAGTTTTCTTAAGATTTCTAGTTCTTTAAAAACTTCACAAGTAGCAGAACATTTAACAATCTGTACCTCAGGATTGGAGAGAGCCATTAAAGCCATTTCATTTGAGGATGACTCTTCTTCACCCATGAAGCTCCAATCAAAACCCAGCCCATATCACCCTGCTTCTTTGGTCTTCTACATTCTCTTGGTCTTGAGTAGCAGGCTCTTCATCAATCACTGGAGTTCCTTCATGAAACTGAAATTGAATCTCTTCTTTATTTTCAGAACTACCCATCCTCCCCTTTTTGGAAGAGAGACCCAAACCCTCTGCATCTGAACTTGAGGAACTAGAAACAACCAACTGAGTAGACTTTTTACCCTTCAGCAACTTCACTTTCAACTCTAATTTTTCAACCCTCTTAACTAACTTGGTGTTGATCTCTGTAAAATGTTTGTTTTGACTTTCAAAAGAAGTTTGTAAGTACTGCACTTGCTCCTTTAATTCCCTGATAGTCTGAGCATCTACACTTTGTTGTGGAGGAGATTAAGGTGGTGAGTTATGATGTGATAATGATGGTGATGTTGCAGATGGTGTTGGTGTTTGTTGATGAGATGGTATTGGTACTGGTGATGGTGGTGTGACTGATGGTGCTGTTGGTGTGGGTGATGGTACTGATGATGGATGTGGTGATGAATGATCAGGTTCTTCAGAATGTTGTGGTAACATTTCCTCAAAAAGTTCCTTGAAAACCAATTTTCATGTTTGAAAACACCTTGTGTGTAAGTTTGGGAATCTTAAAAGGTTTGTTTGGGGGAAGTAACAAATGTCTGGATTTGTTTATGAGGCACTGAATGAACCTTGGGTACATTAAAAACTTTGTTTCACTGTCCACATTTTTAACCATTCCTTCAAAAATATATTTTGAAAAGTTGAATTTCTTGTTTGTTGCCAGGCAAATGAGAGCTGCAGCCATGTTACCACTAAATTGCTCCCATGAGGTTTTCTTTTGGCTTAAACAATGAAGGATGGTATGAATCAAAAATCTCCATTGAGGGGTAAAATGCTTTTTAAGAAATGTAAGCTTTGTAGAAGTTACATTATACCCCATTTTTGTTAAATTTTCAAAGATTTTAGTATCAGGTAGTTGACTAATGCCATCTGAATCATCCAAACGAAGATGTCTTCTAATGGATGACTCGGTAAAAGTCAAGGTTCTACCATCCACTTTGACCATTAACTCTTGAATCCCATCCTCCAGAGTATTAAGTTTAGCAGTTTGCCAAAATTGTGAAATTTGAGATTCAAAAATAGTGGGATTCACGAGTAAAGCAAACCTGACATAAGAATTGTTTAGAAAATCCACTGCTTGATGAAAAGTTTCATTGTCATCAGACTTTTCCAAAAATGCTATTTGGTTGTGACGTTTGACAAAACTTAGACAAGTCATGGTGAAAGGTGTGATGAAAATTTTGATTTTGATGGTGGGATTTTATTGTTGTACTGGTAGAAGATGAAAGGTGAGTGTGAATTATGATAAGGATTGATTATGAGAGAAATGACTTTTGACCGACTATAAAAGTTATGGATAAGAAATTTGAAGAGGCGGTCAAAAAGATCTTTTATTATAATAACTATATCCTTAATTCAAGGAAAACATGAATAATTCACAAAAATACCCTTTTAAAAACAACGGCTAGAATTTAGCCTGACAGACTCAACGGCTATGTAGCAGTACCATTTTACTCTACCAGTACTAAAATTTGAACTACCAGTACCTTGTTTTGAAATAAAACTTGGCAGTCTCTTTGAAATTTTAGAAAATATCCCTTATAGTTTTTAGCAAACTACCAGCTATCAACGGATTTGATAAGTCTTTACCAAGAGCCGTTTGCTTTGGACTAGTCAGTTCGTTTAAGTTTTTGAAACTGGGTGAACTGATTACCTTATAGTTTTTAGCAAACTATCAGCTATCAACGGATTTGATAAGTCTTTACCAAGAGCCGTTTGCTTTGGACTAGTCAGCTCTTAAAGTTTTGAACAACTTGGTGAACTGATTACCATTTCCATATCCTGATTGTGTTAGCAAGCTTTGAGTAACCTGAAATGGTTAGTTGTAAACCAAAAGAACAGAGTGCAAAGCACTTGTTTTATAGCATTGTTAACATTTAAACATCAAGATGAGCAAAAACAGAGCAAACTTTGAACTAACAGTACCAATTTTGTACTGACAATACCTTATGACTAACTAGCAGTACCATGATTAGAGGCCAGAACTTGTTTATTTATATACAAAACACATGTTTTTCAAAGATTTATCATACCAATACCTGCTACCAGGTATTTAAACCTACCTAAATCAAAAGCTTTGGTGAGAAGGTCTGCAAAATTATTTTCAGAATCAATTTTGACAACTTGAATTAACCTTTTCTCATTGCAATCTCTTATGAAATGGTGTCTAATTTCAATGTGTTTTGTTTTTGAATGTTGAACTGGATTTTTGATGATACATATAGTACTGCTATTGTCAATGTAAATAATGGTGTTAAGAAAATTGTACCCATAGTCAAGCAATTGATTCTGGATCCAAAGAACTTGACCACAACAACTTGCACTTGCAACATATTCTACTTCAGTTGTAGAGTTGGCCACCATTGTTTGCTTCTTGCATTGCCATGATATGAGTCTGCAGCCAAGAAATTGACATCCACCAGTTGTGGATTTTCTGTCTAGGGTTGCACCAGCATAGTCACTATCTGAGTAAGCTACCAAATCAAAAGATGATTCCCTTGGATACCATAGACCCAACTTAGGCTGGCCCTTGAGGTATCTGAAGATTCTTTTGACTGCTGTGAGATGAGAAACTTTTGGATTGACTTGAAACCTTGCACATACACATACTGAGAACATGATATCTGGTCTAGATGAAGTAAGATACATTAGGGACCCAATCATTGATCTGTAGTTGTGCACATCAACATCTTCACCCTCAGCATCTTTGTGTAACCCCTTTTCTGGATCCATTGGTGTACTTGCAACCTTTGAATCTGCAAACCCAAATTTCCTTAAGATCTCAGCTACATACTTATCTTGGCTGATAAATATGCCTTCATTTGATTGTTTCACTTGGAGACCCAGAAAGAAAGTAAGTTCCCCCATGGAACTCATTTCAAACTTACTTTGCATAAGTTTTTCAAACTTTACACACAATTCCTGATTTGTAGATCCAAAAATAATGTCATCAACATAAATCTGCACCAGCAAGATGTCTTTCTTGGTTCTTTTGATGAACAAAGTTGGATCAATCTTGCCTCTTTGAAATCCATTTTCCAATAAATAGAAAGCCAATGTTTCATACCATGCTCTAGGAGCTTGGTATAGACCATAAAGAGCTTTGGTAACCTTGTACACCTTGTCTGGATATTCTGCATCAATGAAGCCTGGAGGTTGAGAAACATACACCTCTTCTTCAATAGTACCATATAAAAAGGCACTTTTGACATCCATTTGGTAGACAGTGAATCCTATGAAAGAAGCATAGGCCAAGAATAGCCTAATTGCTTCAATTCTTGCAACTGGGGCAAAAACTTCTTCATAATCCACTCCTTCTTCTTGAGTATACCCTTGGGCCACCAATCTGGCTTTGTTTTTTATCACTATTCCCCTTTCATCTTTCTTATTTCTGAAGACCCATTTGGTTCCAATTGCCCTATAACCTTTGGGCAAATCAACTAGTACCCAAACCTTCTGCAGTTTGAATTGAAGTAGCTCTTCTTGCATTGCTTCAACCCAGCTTGAATCATCTAAGGCTTTTGTAATGTTTTTGGGTTCTACTTGAGAGAGAAAGCATGAAAACAGGCATATGTGGGCAACTTCATGGTTCTTTTCTTCATACACAGCTAGGACAAACCCATCATTGTCTAAAGATAAGACTTGAGTTCTTGTTTTAACACCAGAATCAATGCTGCCAATCACATTTTCAATGGAGTGATCTTTGAGAATTCTTGGGTTCTGTGTTGTAGGAACATCATAGGAAATTGGAAGGTTTCCAATCCCTATATCTTCTGGTAAGGAATCATCTGATAGAACATTTAATGGTTCAGCAGGACCAATTTGTGAACTGGCAGTACCATCTGTTGAACTGGCAGTACCATCTTGTGAACTGGCAGTACCATCTTGTAAATTGACAGTACCATTTCCATTTTCAGAATTTTCTTGATTCCCTTGATCTTGAGTTCCATGATCATCTTCAACACCTTCATTTGTAGTATTTGAAGACTCTCCATGACTTGAAGATGAATCCAATCCTGTCCAAACTGGCATCAAGATGTAATCTTGATCCTCAGATGCTTCATCATTGTCTTCAAAACCTGCATTATCATTAGTATTTGTACCTATGACAGGCACATAATTCATAGATTCTGAAAGCTTATCAATGTCAAAACACCAATCTGGTCCATTGCCTGCAACATTTGGTAGTTTCTCTTGGAACTCTATGTGCAGGTTTTCTTCCACTAGCCTAGTGCATTTATTATACACCCTATAGGCCTTACTTTGCAAAGAATACCCTATCATGTAGCCTTCGTCAGCTTTTCCTTCAAACTTTCCTAGATGATCTTTGGTATTGAGAATAGTGACATGACATCCAAAAGGTCTCATAAAACTTAGAGATGGTGTTCTACCAAACTAAAGTTCATAAGGAGTCTTTCTATGAGGTTTAATCACAAGAACCCTATTCTGTACATAACAAGCAGTACCTACTGCTTCAGCCCAAAATGAAATAGGCAACTTAGAATCTACTAGCATTGTTCTAGCAGCCTCAATAAGTGTTCTATTTTTGCTTTCTGCTACTCCATTTTGCTGTGGGGTTCTAGCTACACTATATTCTCTTTTTATTCCTTTTTCTTTGCAAAATTCATCCATAACTCTATTCTTAAATTCTGTCCCATTGTCACATCTAATTACTTTTACTTTCTTATCAATTTGGTTTTCTATCCCTGTAATGTAGGACTTAAGGATCTCACTTGTTTCATCCTTAGTTCTTAAAAAGAAAACCCAAGAGAATCTGCTGTAATCATCAGTAACTACAAGACAATATCTTTTACCATTCAAGCTATTCACAGAAGTAGGACCAAAGAGGTCCATATGAAGCATGTATAAAGCTTGAGAAATTGAGTTATGGGTCTTGGGCTTACAAGAAGCTCTATGTTGTTTGCCTTTTAGACAATCAACACAGGTTTGGTCATTTTGAAAAATCTTTTTGGGTAAACCTCTAACCAAATCATATTTTGCAATTGTATTGATTGTTTTGAAGTTTACATGACCAAGTCTTCTATGCCAAAGCATAGATTCATCCAATGAGGCTTTTGCTACTAGATAGGTTAAGCTCTCTTTAGGAACAATGTTCTTTAAATCAACAATGTACATATTGTTCTTTCTAGGGATTTTAAGAAGAATCTGACTTTCATCAGGGATTTTAAAATCAGGAGAAAGCACAATGCATTCAGTGTCAGTAAAAAGAACTTTGTTCTTTGTGTCACACATTTGTGAGACACTTAAGAGATTAAACTGTAGTTCTTTCACAAAGTACACATTTTCAAAATCTAATTTACTGGTTTTAATTGTACCTTTACCAGTAATCTTTCCTTTGATTCCTCCCCCAAAGGTAACATATCCTCCATCAAATGATTTGAAGTCTGTGAGGTAAGACATGTTGCCTGTCATGTGCCTTGAACATCCACTATCAACATATCCTTGATCTGTAATATCATTTGAATGTTCCTGCACATGTATACACATATTAGTTTCTTTGGGGTACCCAAGCCATGACTGACTTGGGTTTGCCTCGTGCATCAATGTAATCAAACCTTTTTAGGACTGTTGATGCACCATTTGGTTGGAGTGGTCTCCAAATCCAACATGCTAAGGACTTAACAGCATTTTCATTTTTGACACATTTTGTGGTTTTTGGTCTGGCAGTACCATTTGGTCTAGCAGGACCATATGGTCTAGCAGAACCTTTTGGTTTTGGTTTCCAGTCTTGTGTTTTATCCACAAAATTCCTTTCAATATGACGTTTCACAACTTTTGGTGTATGTTTGAAAGTATTACTTGCACCCTTAGTAGTGAACTTTGGGTAAACAGGCTCATTTGTTCTAACAGTATGATTGACTTTTGGTGTGTTAGATTTCACAGAACCTTTTCTGGGGTTTGTTTTACTTGTTTTAGACCTTGATGTACTCCTAGAAACCTAATTGTTACAATAAGCATGAGTATGATTAAAACTACTACAGTAATAGCATGCCTTATTGTACAAAACAAAGTTATCACCAAGTTGATGTGACTTAAGATTGTTCCAATTTCTCTGACTACCTCTAGGTTTGCTATTATATTTAGCACAACATTCAACAGTTTTTAGAACAACTTTAGTCTTTGTGATACTTTCTACACTTTTAGGACTGATTGGTCCTACTTTGTTTCCTTTCTTAGAAACAGTCTCTTTTCTATTCTCATCAGATGTACAACCTTCAATAGTTGTAACATCTGAGCTCTTATCAGTGAGCACCTTTTCTTTAGAGAGAGAAGTATTACTTCTACTCTCAAAAGGTTCACTATTTTCTACAGGTTTTACTTTTTCTAGTGGTTTATTTGTGAGCTCATGTAAACCTGATTCAGCAAGATCTAAACCTGGGGGACAAGGAATTCCTCTGTAAGGAGGAGGACATGTGTTGTATCCAATCCCAGATTTGATTTTCTTGTTCATTTGGTTCTCAACTATACTTTTAGTACAAGCAGAAGCATTTTCTAATGTTGTAACAGTTAGTTGAATATTATCTTTTGCTTGTTTCACTTTAGCAAACTCAGTTCTTAACAGGTTTATTTCAGCATCTTTAAGAAATATGTCTCTATTAAGAATAGCTTTTGTGTCAGAAAAGGTGAGTTCATTTTCTCTAAAGTGAATTATCTGTTTCTCAAGTTTGGACATACCACACTTATGATTAACTAGGTCTTGATGTGTTTTTCTTTGTTCTTCTTTCAGTTCATCATAAAGTTTTCTTAAGATTTCTAGTTCTTTAAAAACTTCACAAGTAGCAGAACATTTAACAATCTGTACCTCAGGATTGGAGAGAGCCATTAAAGCCATTTCATTTGAGGATGACTCTTCTTCACCCATGAAGCTCCAATCAAAACCCAGCCCATCAATGGCTACCATAGCTTTTGTTTCAGTGATGTCCACTTCCTTGCTCTTGTTCTCATTGTTTCCCCTGTTCTTGCTCTCAAAACCTCTTCCCTTATCACCCTGCTTCTTTGGTCTTCTACATTCTCTTGAGTAGTGACCCTTCATGTGGCAGTTGTAGCACTCCACTTTAGACTTGTCATACCCAGCAGGTTCATTGCTATTGATGACAATCTTCTTTCCAATCCTCATCAAATATTTCTTAGCCCTCATGCTAAGAAGTGAAAGCTGCCATTTTATGTCCATTTCTTCAAGATCATCATCACTGATCTCTTGAAGATCTTCAAAGGTCAATGTGGAACCATTGTGCTGTGATGTTTGGAAAGCACAACCAATTGTTTCATCTAAAATGGTTTTGGTACTGCTGGAAGTACTGGCAGTACCAAAATTTGTGTTGGCAGTACCTTCTTCTCCACCATCTTTTTCTTCATCAACTTTCTTGGTAGTACCATGAGATGACATAAATGCCATATTTCCTGAGCTTGAACTAGTAGACTTCTTTAGTTCATGCTCTACTATCTTGAAGTTGCTGTAAAGATCATTGAGACTCATGGAATCAATATCTGGTTTGTTTTTCCAGACAATGACATGCATGGCCCATTCAGAGGGTAGACTTCTAAGAGATTTGGAGTTTAAGTCTTCTTGAGATATTATCACTTCATGAATGGCTAACTGACTAGAAAGCTTTTGTAGTCTATTGAACATGCTGTCCAAAGACTCATTTGGTGTGGCTGAAAAGTTTTCAAACTGTTGTTTTAAAAGTGTTTTCTGGGTTTTCTTGGTGGCATCATTACCACCAAATCTAGCCACAATAGCTTGAAAAAGGGTTTTAGCACACTTGTATTTGTTAAAGACTAGAAGCTGGTCATTTGGAATAGACATGAGAAGCATACTCCTGGCTTTAAGATCATTTCTCTTTTGAATTCTTTCTTCAGCGGTTATTGGGTTTACTTGCATAGTTGTGACAAGTGCATCATTTACTGTGGAGGTGGTGGTTGCTGGCTTAAATGAGTTTCCTTCTTCAATAATCTCCCAAAGTGCATAGTCTTGCACTTGGAAGTATTGTTCAACCCTCAGTCTCCACATTTCAAACTCATTATGTTTGAGTAATGGAAGTTTTGCAGCCACATTGGTTTGAATGTGCTCAACATCCATTTTTGCTTTGTTCTTTTATGTCGTAAATATCAGCCTCGCTCTGATACCACTTGTGGAAGGATTCTGTATTGAATTGTGCAAACACTTGAGATGTTAAACTCATTAATGTGTTTAGGATATTTATGAATGAATGTGAGTTAGCACGCGGAATTTACTAAAACACACTAAAGGAACAAAGGTGGTGAATAAGTAAAAGAGAATGAGCACAACAAAAATAACACAAAACGATTCAATATTATTGATGAAATAATACGGATGATCTAAACTATCACCAGGATTACAAGTGTAACCTTGAATCTTTGATACGTGAAAAGGTTAAAGATAGAAGTTATGCATGGGAAAGCTATGAAAGCTGTATGAAAAGATATGTAAGTTCTATCTAAGAAGGTGTCTTAAGGGTTCCTTTTATAGTATAAGGAGCCCTTATTACAAGTGGTCAAGTTGCTTAATATAATATACTAGAGATTTATCTTATCCTAATATTACACCTTTCAAGGTAAAACACTCCATTATATCTACTGAGACTTTTGTACTACTTCTACTTAACGTATAACTTTGTACAAAGACTAATAATACAAGTAAATATCTCTAATTAAAATATAGCAACTTGTCGTGAAAACTGGCAGGACCTTCTTTAACTAGCAGTACCTTCTTACCCAGAAGGTACTGGTAGTATATCTTCATCATCAGCAGAACTGAAGAGGCAGGCTTAACTATCATTAGCAGGCTCTTCAGGCAGACTCTTTACTTTGTGCATTTTATTCCCAACATCCTCAGCAAAATGGAGTTGCATAAAGAAAGAATAGAACTCTTATAGAAGCAGCAAGGACAATGCTTGCAGACTTTCAATTACATGTTCCATTCTGGGTTGAGGCTGTAAGTGCTGCTTGTTATGTGTTGAACAGAGTATCAATGACAAAACCTCAAATGAAGACACCTTATGAGTTACTCATGGGAAAGAAGCCTAGCATCAAGTTTATGAAACCTTTTGGTTGTCCCCTAACCATTTTAAACACTGCTGATAATTTGGGCAAATTTGATGGGAAGTCATATGAAGGATATTTATTGGGATATTGTACCAATAGCAAAGGATTCAGAGTGTACAACAGGGCTACCAAAAAGGTTCAAGAATGTCTTCATGTTGATTTTCTAGAAGAACAAGAAAATTCTAAAGGTAAAGGTCCTGATTGGATGGTTGATCTTGATTTAATGTCTTCATCAATGAATTATGTACCTGTAAGGGAAGAAAATCAAGCTGCTCCCACTAAAGAAGAAGCACAGTACATTTTTCATGATATTAATTTAAGATCTGAAGATGAGCCAAATGATAATGCCAATGATGAGAAGAAAAGTACTTCTGAGCCTCAAGGTACTGCTGAACCTAACAATACTGTTGATCCTCAAAGTATTGTTCCACCACAAATACCAGTATCTGATGAAGATCAAGCCATTCAAGATGAACTTACTAGGATGCTTTTTCAAGAAACAATGGCTAAGTCTTATGAAGATGAACAAAGGAGAGCTTATGAAGCAGAAAAGAAGAAGGCAAAAGGCACTGACTGTACTTTACCCCAAAGTGCTGCTAATCCATTTGAAAGTACTTTTCAACCTTTAGATACTTCAAATTGGATAAATACTGATGCTGTGAATGATTCTAATATGCATGACTTGGAAGATACTGATGATTTGAATGATCCAAACAAAATTACTTTAGAAGACACTGATGATGAATTGGATCAAGAAGGCATTTTCTCAGATTCTAATGAAGATCCTGATTTAACTAATTTGGAAGATAATCTTGAAGTCTCACCTACTCCTACTCTCAGAATTCACAAAACTCATCCTGTTACCAACATAATTGGACCCTCAACTTCAGGAGTGCTCACAAGGACTAAGGCTAAGAATATGTCTCAACAACATACTTCATTACTTAGTTTTATCTACAAGCAAAACAAGGTGAATGACAAGGATCAGAAGTTGTGTTTATTTGCTTATTTTCTATCTCAAGAAGAGCCAAAGAATATCAAACAAGCATTAGCCAAGGAGAGTTGGGTGGAAGCTATGCAAGAAGAACTCCTACAGTTTAAATTTCAAGAAGTATGGGTATTATGTGATTTACCTGATGGAAAGAGACTGATTGGAACAAAATGGGTCTTCAGGGTAAAAAGAGATGAAAGAGGGAATGTTATCTAGAACAAGGCAAGGTTAGTGGCTCAAGGATATAGACAGGAAGAAGGAGTAGACTATGATGAAGTTTTTGCTCCTGTGGCAAGGATTGAAGCCATCAGGCTATTTTTGGCTTGCATCCTATATGGGATTTCCTGTATATCAAATGGATGTTAAAAGTGCTTTTCTATATGGCAAAATTACAGAAGAAGTTTATGTCAAACAGCCTCCTAGTTTTGAAGATCCTGCACACCCAAACAAAGTCTACAAGGTTATCAAGTCTCTGTATGGCCTTTATCAAGCTCCAAGAGCATGGTATGAAAGACTTTCAAATTTTCTATTACAGCATGGTTACAGGAGAGGAGCAATTGAGAAGACTTTGTTTATCAAGAGAGATAAGAAGGATATCATGCTTGTCCAAGTGTATGTAGATGATATTATTTTTAGTGCTACTAAGCAATCTATGGTGAAGGAATTTGAAGATCTTATGCAGAAAGAGTTTCAGATGAGTTCAATAGGAGAATTAACATTCTTCTTGGGACTACAAGTGAAACAGTCAAGCAATGGAATATATATCTGTCAAGATAAGTATGTTGCAGATATCCTTAAGAGATTCAATTTCACAACTGTCAAGCCTACATCTACACCAGTGGATACTAATAAACCTTTGGGAAAAGATGAAGAAGGAGAAGATGTTGATGTCACACTATACAGGTCTATGATTGGATGTCTCATGTATTTAACTGAATCAAGACCTGATATTACTTTTGCTGTGTGTTTATGTGCAAGACATCAAGTTCATCCAAAGGTATCTCACTTGAATGCTGTCAAGAGAATTTTCAGGTATCTTAGGCAACAACCTAAGCTAGGATTATGGTATCCTAGGGATTCACCTTTCCATCTACAAGCCTTTTCAGACAGTGATTATGCTGGAGATAACTATGACAGAAGATCCACAACTGGAGGATGCCAGTACCTTGGAAGCAGATTAGTCTCATGGCAATGTAAGAAGCAAACAATTGCAGCAACTTCTTCCACAGAAGCAGAGTATGTAGCTGCTGCAAGCTGTTGTGCACAAGTACTTTGGTTGCAAAATCAGCTTTTGGATTATGGATTCAACTTAAAAAATACTCCTATCAACATTGATAATGAGAGTACTATCTGTATTGTGAAGAATCCAGTGTATCATTCCAAGACCAAGCACATTCAGATTAGACATCACTTTATAAGAGATTGCTATGAACACAGGCTTATCAATGTGGTTAAAGTTCATACTGATGATAATGTAGCAGATCTACTAACAAAGGGCTTTGATGTTTCAAGATTTACCTTTTTAGTTGTGAGTATTGGCATGATTAATATGTAAGCTATTTTTGAGGGGAGGCATTAGTAGTTAGTAGTTAGTCATTATTTGAGGGGAGGCTACATGTATCATTCAAAAGAAAAGTTTTTATTCATCATTCAGAAAGTTCATACAACAACCATTCTTCAAGGTCTATCATCACCATTGTTGTTACCAAGTTGCAGACACAAACACAGACAAGACAAGACACAACAAACAAACTACTACTACAACCTACTACCAAGCTCCACACACCTACTCTATAGGCCTTTTTCTCTTGCCCTCATAGCCCTGCTTTCCCTTCTGAGCAGTCTTTCTCTTGTCATCAAAAGAAGCATGCTTTCTTGGGCAAGCCAGGCCAAGAACTTGCTTGGGAGGTCTCTCTTTTCTTGGAGCAGGCCACTTCATGTTCTGTATTGCTGGTTCTAGGGCTTGAGTTAAAGCATGTGGAAGCTCATTAGCCAGAGATGAACCAGGGACAAATTTTTTCTTCTTGGGCTTTTTGTTGGTAGTGCTGGCTGCATCAGTTATGGAAGAGTTTGCAACACTTACTGATGAGGAAGATTCATTGGGTCTCATCCACACTACATGGGGAGGGAAGTAATCCAACCATCCTGGATCTTCAAACTCAGAATCAGAGTAGTAGCTTATCTCTAAATCTGTGGAGCCATCAGAGTCAGAGGAGATGTTCACAATAGGAATATGACTCATTACTTTTACTAGTTTTTGTGTTCTGATAATGATGGAAGAGGTGAATGCAATTTGTTGTTGGTAAAGTTGCTTTTATAGGCAAAGTAAAGGTAAATGACCATTTAATGAAGTGTATTGAAGTTTACTTACCATGGTAGCTTTGGGAATTAATTTGGGGAGATAGTCATTACTCAAGGTTGACTTTCAAAGGTATTTTGGTCAAATAGTCAAATTTCATGATATTTTGATTGGAAAGTACTTTGGTCAACATCCTGTGTGGGTTTATAACGGAAGGTAATGCTCCATATTTTATGGAACGTACTGCTTGGTGATATAAAGGGTACGCTGACGTGTCATATACTGTTCCAACGGTCAGATTTGCGGGTAACAAAATTTCGAAAGATATGGGGATAATCACTTCCAAAAATAACAGTAAAATTATTAATTAACCGTGATTTTCTTGTATTTTATCCTTATATACCTCATATCTTTTCTTATTTATTCACACGTATCCATTCACCTTTCTTGTTTATCAAACTCATTCATCTAACTCACCGATTACAACCATTCTCTCTAAACCTAATCACAATGGCACATCGACCAACCAACACCAAACACAACATGATAGCAAACCTTGTGAAAACTCAACATAACCTTGATTTTCATGGAATTATTGATTTTCTCACTGGAACCAACATCTGTTACTCAATCTTAGTCAACCCAGAGATTATTGGACCTTGGATACATGAGTTTTGGGATACAACAAGGTCAGAGATTGAAGATGGAGAGGATATTATACTTGCAACAGTTGCTGGGAGAGCTATTCGTGTCACAAAAGCAACAATCAGAGAGGCTCTGTTATTTGAAGATGAAGGAGGCTCTGTTTTGTTTGGAAAACAAGAGGTTTGGAATACACTTAGAGACATTGGGTATGAAGGCGCGTTGACTAAGCTTACATTTCAGAAAGCCATGGTTAGTCCTCATTGGAAATTTCTTATACATGTTTTGCTTCATTGTTTAAGTCCAAAGAGTACTGCTTGGGATCAGTTTAGCCATTCCATAGCTTCTGCATTTGTTGGTCTTATTACCAATCAACCTTTCAATTTCTCATACATGATCCTTGAAGGTATGCTCACACATGTTAAGGCTGGCAAACCTTTTCTAATGTATCCTAGATTTATTCAACTTCTCTTAGAGAATCCATTAGATGGGATACCAAAACCTCAGGATTATGTACCCACAATTAGGATGCCACCTAAGGTGTTCACTTTTATGTCTCATAAGGGAGTAAATTTTTTGGGTAGGAATACACCTCTCAATGCTTGTATGTTATAGGTAGCTCAGGCTGTTAGGGATGAAAAAGACAATAGTGGTTCTGCACATTCTGATAATGCTGATCAATCTGATTCCACTGAGCATTCTGCTTCAGTACATACCCCTACACCACCTATTGTTTCCCCTCAGCATGATGTTTCAAGTGAAAGGACTCCTTCAGTGTCAGCTTCCTTGGATAAATCTTTTTCTGCTCAAGGTACTTCTCCACAAAGTACTTCTTCTAGAGGTACTGCTTCAGAGCATACACAAGTACCTACTCCCAATGATTATACTTCCACAGGTGGGCTTCAAACACCTGGAGGAGATGAGGGAATTGAAGGTGCTATGAGTATTTCTGATTTGACTAAAGAATTTGAGAAGATGAAGACAACTGTTAATGCTCAAGCTGCAGAAATCAAGAAGTTAAGAAAGAAGTTCAGAAGATTGAAGAAATTTGTTTGGCCTCTTGTTCAGAATTTTAGGCTTTATGTGAAAGAAAAGAAGCAGTCTCATAAGCCAAAGTCTAAATCTTCAAAGAAGTCTTCTAAGTCCAAGAGGAGGCATAGGAGGGGAGGTCATCATCTATTAAATTGGGGAGGAATCAAGATGATTTTTTGGATAGAGATGATGATTGATGAGTGCTCAAACACTCATCATTTTTATCGTATTTAAACTGCCAAAACATCCGAAAACGCTCAGAAATGCATCAAAATACTAAAAATATCCAAGGGATTGTATTTTATACGTTTCAGATGCAAAATGAGCAAAAACAATGAAAAACGAGCAAAGTTTACATAATTGGCAGTTTTAGTCCCCCGACTTTCAAAAATTTACAAAACTAGTCCCTACGCATTTGTTTTGAAAGGAAAGTAAACCTAAGGCATTTAAAAGTCAAATATTATCAAAATTGATCCTTAGGTAAAAACTTTGGAAAATTACACTTTTGGTCCCTGCAGTTTGGGAAATTAACAAAATCAGTCCCTGGGGAACTTTAAAATGGAAAATACATTTTGTGACCCTCATCTTTTGGGATTGTAACAAATGTGACCCTTGGAATATTTTGGAAGTTTAGCAAGTTTGGTCCTTCAAAATTATAAAATTACAAAATTGGTCCTTGTGATTAAAACCAAACAAACCAAACGGACCCTTTGTACTTTTGTTAACCAAACCAAACCACAAAACAACCACCCCAAGCCCAATTACCCAAGCCCATTCCCTTTTAATAATATGGCCGAGTCAAAAATAGTCAACCCCTTACCCCTGACCTTTCTTCCCCGCCAAATCACCAACACACAGCCCCCAATCAACACTGCTACTCCAACAATCTTGTCCCCCCCCCCCCCTCTTCTCCTACCCAGCCAACCTACCTTCCCTCCTCAACCAAAGTCAACCCCAACAAATCCTAGGACTGGGACAAAAAGCAGGAACAATCTTGTTTCCAAAGACAACAAAAGCAAGAGACAATGGCCACAAGAGTGCAAAAGAAGACAGAGCCCTGGTTCATTGTTTCTTTTTATGTATTTTTAGTATTTATAGATGATATTTGTAAGCCATTGAGGGCAGTTAGTTAAGTAGTTAAGTAGTTTTTAGATAATTTTCCAATTCAGTAAACTAGTGTAATTGTAATCTTTTCAGTAATCAATTCAAGTTTCAATTTCTTTTTAATTCCAAGTCTTATTTTATTTTCATAATCCTTTCAAGTATTTTGCAAATCTTTATTTGTGCTCAGTCAAAGTTTGAGGTTTTCATATATTCTCACAAGCTCACTTAAGCTACTGGTAAACAAAAAGAAAAAAACACAACAACAAAAATATAATAATAAAATTGGATCAAAGTATCACAAAAAAATACCTTGGCTGGACAATGTGGAAAGCATGGGAAGTTGCTAGTTGTGGAATGGCAAGATGGACATTACCAGCTTATTCTCTGAATAAGCTGGAGCTTGAAGCTGATTCAAGAAACCTTGGTTAAGCCTTGGTGCAAGGTTTCTATCTTATAGTAGTTGAAAGTTTAAATTATCTGTTTATCTGTGTTTGTGGTGGTTTAGTTTAGGTTACTGATTCAGTTTTATAGCTCAAACTATTGATTGCTTGGAAAAATATCACAAATCTGTTTTTAAGGGTGTGTTTGGATTAAGAAAGTTAACTGAGTATAAGTTGTTGTTATTTGCTAAAACTAACTCAGACCAGTCACTTAGGCCTATTGAAGTTTGTTATCACTCTCAATTGGTAGAAGTATAGCCAAAAGTCAAAATTGCACCCAATTCCTCATGACAGTTTATCTGTTAAGAGATTTGATGATCCAAATCTTTAAATCAGCTCAAAATTAGTTTAAGTAGGTAAATTAAGTCTCAACTAGGTCCTAGGTAACTTGGATAAGCATTTCAAATCTTTGGAAGTTCATCAAAGTCAACTGTGGTTATCATTTTCAAAAGTCAAATTTGTAATTTGGTCAGAAATCTCATTTATTGAGAGAATTTTCATGAATTTTTGGGATGAGAGTTGGAACCTGAAATTTGTTAAGCTTATAGTCCGCCACCTGGTCTACAATAATCTGTCATCATTCTATTTTTTGGAATTTTATTGAGTAGTATGCAGAGGCATGTTTAAGGCTGCAGGGAAGGCCTTCTCCCCTGCACCAGGATTTGATAGTTTTTCAATTGCCCCTCTTTGGGTTAGTATTGCATCTTAGGACTTGATCTTGGTTCTTTTGAACATATTATCAGCATAACTTGTTAGATTCAAGCTTATTTTGGACTTTGGTTCACTGGCTTATTGCTTTTTGGTGCTTTAACTCCACCCTGACCACTCAGTTACACTTATTAAATCAGTGTTGGATCCCAAGTTTCCCAAGCCTCTCACAAGCTCACAACTTGAGCTTTCAACTTTAGCTTGGGCAATTTGGAAAGCCCCTCAGGGGCACTTGTGAGTTTTATCATCACTTTGACCCATTGACCAAACCTGTGGACCCCACCTCAGGCTGCAAGTAAGCTTGTGGACTGTTTGTTTATAGTTAGGATCAGGATAGCTTATTTGGATTTGTAGCTTATTAGTGTGATTCCTTTCCATGTTTTAGCTTGTTTTCAGTATAATCCACTAGTTTGTAGATTGTTTTGCTTTTGGTTCTCACCAAGAAGCTTGTTTACTAGCTTTTGTTTCCTAAGAAAATCCATTCCCAAGTCAAAAGGCTTGGCTGTTTTGCTTATTTAAGCACACAGAGCTTAATTTCAATTTCCATAAAAAGTTGCTTTGTAAAAAGTGTTTCTTTTTAATAGTAAATCAGTGGTGAAAAATGAAAAACAGAAAAAGACAAAAAAAATTAGAAGTGATAGCTTCTATTTAAGCCACTTTGGCTTATTTTCTGCTTATTCATAAGCAAAATCTGTTTTTAAATTTTTCTCAGGCTTCTGTTGTGATAATAGATTTTTAGGAATTTTTTTCAGATTTTTCTTTAATCATTGAGTATTTTTTATAATTTAGTTTAATTTAAATCAATTAAATAATTAGTTTTTAATTATTAGTAATTAATTAAAAAGTAAGAAAAATAGTTTTTCTGTTTCAAAATTAGTTTTATAATATTTTAGATTTTTCTAAATTTACTTTTCATTTTTCTAGTTAATTTTCATAATTAATTGTAATTTAGGATAATTTAGTTAATTAAAAAGTAATTAATAATTAGTAATTAATTAATAGTAATTAATTAAATAGTGTAAAAATTATTTTTCTTTTTCTAAAAATTTTCTTAAGTCATTAGGATTGTAAAAATATAAATTTCACGTTCGTAGAATTTTGTTTACTCCCGTTTCACTTTTTTATTTGCGCGTTCGCGTTTATTTGTAACTGAAACGCGCGTTTTTAGGTTAAATTACGTTTTTAAGTTATCTGATCACCAGTAATTGTTAATTAAGTATTTTTAAGTCATTTTCCATCATTATCTCGTAGTGTAACCATAATAATCAAATTCCTGACCTTTCTGATTAATCACCCGATCCTTTAAAACGTTCACAAATACAATTGCACGCCTCGTCGGGACATAACGACCCGGGGATTCCCAAAACTTCTTGGTTAGTTGGTTTTTGACGTTTGACTTGGTTGACCAATTCCTGGTGAACTTTGTTGACCGTTCGGGACCAATCAAAATTTGGCGCCGCTGCCGGGGAGGCTGCTGCGCACACGTTCTTTTAAGATTAGTGATTTCTCACACATCACTGTATAAATACCACCAACCTTTTGTAAATCTTAATCATAAAACAAAAACGTCATTAACACTTTTCCTAAAGTGTTAACAACACCAAAAATAAAAAAACAAACAAAACAGATCGTTACGTTTTCTATATCGCGTTTCTTTTAAGGTGATTCTTAAAGAGATACGATTTTGGTAAACGAAACGACACCAAAAATATTGTCCAAAAGTTTTTTTTTTCACCCATACACAAAAACCCAAAAACATTCGTCTTTTCTTGTGAAGAATAATATTACATAAAAATAAACCGTCGCAAACCAAGACAGAACACCTACTAACTGGGGGTGTGAACATAATAAGTTCCCAAACGAAAGATTAAAACTTGCCTTTGTATCCATGTAAATGGTGTACCTTTCTTAAAGAAGCCACTTACTTGTGATTATTGGTTTAAGTTCACTGTGGTTTTGCCTCGACTTTGTTTTGATTGATTTTTGGTTACTAGTGCATGCGCACTCGCTCTTCTAGGTCTACTAGCCCATTACGTGAGCTTGTACGAAAACCTAGAAGACCTCGTAGACGTTCCGCACCAACAGTTGGATCTGAGATCCGTACTGTTTCCACTCCAGCTGTCACCATGGCGGAAGACCGCCCCATGTGTGAGCTTCTCCAAGCACCCATCGAGGGTTACGGAGACGCTATTGTTGTCCCAGCCATCGTGGCTGATAGTTTTGAGCTCAAAACCGGGTTACTTAATCTTGTAACCTCAAGTCAGTTTTACGGTTTTGAGAGGGACGATCCTCATGCTCATATTCGATGGTTTAATAAAATCACATCAACCATCAAGTACAAAAATGTCCCGTGTGAAGCAATTAAGCTTCTTCTCTTCCCATTCTCCCTCGAGGGTCAAGCCCGGATTTGGCTTGAGAAACAACCCCCTTGATCTATCGAGACATGGGAAGACTTGGTAAAAAAGTTTGTGAATGAATTCTTCCCACCTTCTAAGACCACGAGTCTTAAAAACGAGATCACCAAGTTCACTCAGAAATATGATGAATCATTTGGTGAAGCGTGGGACCGTTTCAAAGAATTACTTCGCAAGTGTCCACATCATGGTTTCTCCGAGTTGATGCAACTCGATACTTTCTACAATGGCGTGAGCCAAGTTGATCAGGATTCTCTCAATGCCTCCGCGGGAGGTAACTTTTTGAGTAGAACCACCAAAGAAGCCTTAGCAATCATCGAGAACAAGTCTAAGGTCCGCTCTACACGAAGCAAGCTGGTTGTTTCACAAATTAGTGCGGTTCCTTCCACTTCATCTCCTTCGAGTCAGTCTAGCACCGATGCTAAGATTGACAAGCTTACTGAGGCTATTCAAGCTTTGGTTCTCGCCCAAACTAAGAAAGTTTCATTTCCACAACATCCTCCACCTGCTGAGGTTAAAAAAGTGGAAGTCTGTGTAACTTGTGGTGGGCCGCATGCCTACTACAATTGCACAGCTACTGATGGTTCTCCGTTTGAAGCTCATGCTGTAGTCGGGTCATCTAATCAAGGAGGCAATCAATACCGCCCTCTTATGGACCCGAATTACCGTCCTAATCATTATCCTGGACCTCCCGATTTTCATCAAAACCAAAATGTCCAAAACCGTAACCAGAATAAAAATAGAGGAAACCAAGGTTTTCAAAATCAAGGTTTCCAACATCAAAATCAAGGAAACTTTAATCGAAACCAAGGTCAGGGTAATTTCAATCCCGGGTATTTTCATGGAAACAACAACCCTAATCAGGGTAATTTTCAAAATCAAGGCCCCAATCAGAATAATCGTGCTCAAAATTTTAATAACCAAAATCAAACCATTGTTCCTACTGGGCCTTCATCTGACGAGTTGTTAAAGCAATTCATGAAGTCCCAAGAAGAGATGAACAAGTTGTTGGTTAGCCAGATTTCTGAAATTAAGAAGTCTTTAAATGAACGACCCTCGGGCTCAGGAACACTTCCGAGCAACACGATCGCTAACCCGAGGGGCGATGCTAAGGCGATCACAACTAGAAGTGGTGCTTCTTATGATGAACCCGCGATTCCTACTACCTTTTCTTTCTCTCCTCCAAAGGTAGTGGAACGTGAACCTGAGGTGACCACGGACAAGGTGCAAACTCCTAGCTCACGAAGTACCGCACACGTCCAACCTCAGGTTATTCCACAAACTAGACGTAAACATGGAGTTGTTTTTGAACCACCTGAAACTCCAGTGGACAACCCTAAATCCAAAACTTCTATCCCCTACCCATCACGTCTCAATGAACAAAAGCTCCTCGAAAAAGCTAGTCACCAAATGGATAATTTTTTCCAAATCTTTCAAGATTTGCATTTTGACATTAGCTTCGCGGATGCTATTCTCTTGATGCCCAAGTTTGCATCAACAATCAAAAATCTGTTGAGTAATAAAGAAAAACTCTTTGAGATGGCTAGAACTCCGTTGAATGAGCACTGCTCAGCAGTTCTCTTGAAAAAGCTTCCTGAAAAGCTTCGAGACCCCAGAAAGTTTCTCATTCCTTGTATTTTTCCGAGAATGGTTGAGTGCTTCGCCTTGGCCGATCTTGGTGCTAGCATTAACCTGATGCCATATTCTGTGTGGAAGAAACTCTCTCTTCCCAAACTTACTCCCACGTGCATGACTTTAGAGCTTGCCGATCGTTCAATATCACGTCCACTTGGCATAGCCGAGGACGTATTTGTTAGAGTGGGAAAGTTCCATTTTCCAGCAGAATTTGTGATTGTTGACTTTGATGCCGATTCAAGGGCCCCTCTCATTCTTGGAAGGGGATTCCTTAGAACTGGGCGTGCTCTTATCGATGTATTTGAGCACGAGATCACATTGCGTGTTGGAACTGAAGCAATCACCTTCAACCTTGATCAAACATCGAGGTACTCCTCCAATTATGACTCTGAATCGGTAAACCGAATAGATGTCATCGATGTTGCGGCTGAGGAGTACGCTCAAGAGGTTTTAGGTTTCGTTGATGATTCTACGAGTGAAAATTTCACTCCGTCTTCTTATCCCATCATTGCCAATTCTTCTCCTTCCCTCACTCCGTTTGAGGGAAGTGACTTCATCTTAGAAGAGATTGAGTCCTTTCTTAAAAGTGATTCGATTCCCGATGGAATCGATAACCAAGAGATTGACCCAGAGAGGGATATTCTTCTACTTGAGAAATTGTTAAACGAAGATCCCTCTCCTCTTCCCGTTCTACCACAACAACTTCATAATCAGGAAATCAAATATGTTGAAGAAACTGATGATTTTCCTGAGGTCGAGCTTAAGGACTTGCCGCCTCGTCTTGAATATGCATTTCTGGAGGGTGATGATAAATTACCTGTCATAATTGCTAAGGATTTAAGTGATGAGGAAAAGGCTGCTCTAATAAAGGTTTTGAAGTCACATAAGTAAGCAATTGCTTGGCGACTCTCCGACATCAAGGGCATTGACCCTGAATTTTGTACACACAAGATTTTAATGGAGGATGACTTCAAACCGGCAGTCCAACAACAAAGAAGGGTGAATCCAAAAATTCATGAGGTAATCAAACAAGAAGTTTTAAAACTCCTTGATGCCGGATTGATTTACCCTATCTCGGACAGTCCTTGGGTGAGCCCAATACACTGCGTTCCAAAAAAGGGTGGCATTACTGTTGTCACAAACGAGGAAAATGAGTTGATTCCAACTCGTTTGGTTACGGGGTGGCGTGTCTGTATTGATTATCGTAAGTTAAATGACGCCACCCGTAAGGATCATTTTCCTCTGCCCTTTATGGATCAGATGCTCGAGAGATTAGCGGGGAATGAGTACTATTGCTTCCTCGATGGTTTCTCGGGTTACTTTCAGATTCCCATTGATCCGTAAGATCAAGAAAAGACCACGTTCACGTGCCCCTATGGAACTTTTGCGTATAAACGTATGCCATTTGGCTTATGTAATGCTCCGGGCACGTTTCAACGATGTATGATGGCCATATTTTCCGACATGATCGGGAAAACTATGGAGGTCTTCATGGACGATTTTTCGGTCATTGGGGATTCGTTTCAAACATGTCTCTCCCATTTAGACAACATGCTTAAACGTTGTGAAGACACAAGGTTATGTCTAAATTAGGAGAAGAGTCACTTTATGGTCAAAGAGGGCATTGTCCTCGGCCATAAAATTTCAAAGAGTGCGATTGAGGTTGACAAAGCCAAAGTTGATGTCATAGCAAAATTACCTCATCCCACTACTGTCAAAGGTGTTAGGAGCTTTTTGGGTCATGCCGGTTTTTACCGTAGGTTCATTCAAGATTTTTCTAAAATCGCCCGGCCTATGACCCATCTCCTCGAGAAGGATGCTCCTTTCATCTTCTCTCCCGAGTGCATCGAAGCTTTTGAAACATTAAAGAAAAAGCTTACCGAGGCACCGATTCTTGTTGCCCCCGATTGGGACTTGCCCTTCGAGCTCATGTGTGATGCGAGTGATTATGCTATTGGGGCAGTCTTGGGGCAACGTAAAACAAAACACTTTCAGCCTATACACTATGCGAGCAAAACAATGACCGAGGCTCAAAGTCATTACACCACCACTGAAAAAGAATTATTAGCTGTGGTGTATGCCTTTGAAAAATTCCGGCCATACTTGATATTGACCAAGTGCATAGTGTATACGGATCACTCGGCTTTGGAGTACCTCTTTGCAAAACAAGATGCAAAGCCGAGACTACTCCGTTGGGTTCTCCTCCTACAGGAATTTGATATCATAATTCGTGATAAAAAAGGAGCTGAGAACCTAGCTGCTGATCATCTCTCCCGATTGGAGAACCCCCATCAAGATGTCTTCGAAAAGAAGGAAATAAATGAAACCTTCCCTCTCGAGACACTCAATGCGGTTGCCTTTCGTGGAGATTCTATTACCCCATGGTTTGCCGATTTCGCAAACTACCATGCGGGTAATTTTGTGGTGAAAGGGATGTCGTCCCAACAAAAGAACAAGTTCTTTAATGATGTCAAACATTATTTCTGGGACGACCCCTACTTGTTTAAAATTTGTGCGGATCAAGTCATCCGGCGGTGTGTTTATGGCCAAGAAGCCTCTGAAATTCTAAAGGCTTGCCATGCTGGTCCCACGGGGGCCACCATAATCCAAACTACACCGCCAAAAAGGTGTTTGATTCCGGTTTCTACTGGCCCACGATCTATAAGGATGCCTAGGAATTAGTCAAATCCTGTGACGCTTGTCAACGTCACGGGAATATTTCACAAAAGAATGAAATGCCTCAAAATGCAATTCAAGTTTGTGAAATCTTTGACGTGTGGGGCATAGACTTTATGGGGCCATTTCCATCATCTTATGGAAATAAGTACATACTCGTGGCTGTTGACTATTTGTCAAAATGGGTTGAAGCCAAAGCTTTACCCACCAATGATGCCCGAGTAGTCGTTAAATTTTTGAAAGCTCTTTTTGCTCGATTTGGAACTCCACGTGCTATAATTAGTGATCGTGGTACGCATTTTTGCAATGACGAATTCGACAAAGTCATGCAAAAGTATGGTGTAACTCACCGTCTTTCTACTACGTACCACCCTCAAACAAGTGGACAAGTAGAAGTTTCCAATCGGGGCATTAAGAGAATATTAGAAAGAACCGTAGGTGAGAATCGTGCATCGTGGTCGGATAAATTAGATGATGTACTTTGGGCTTTCCATACAGCGTACAAAACACCCATCGGGTGTACGCCATACAAGCTTGTGTACGGGAAAGCGTGCCATCTACCGATCGAGCTTGAGCATAAAGCCTATTGGGCCCTCAAGCATGCCAATTTTGACCTCAAAACTGCGGGTGATCACAAGAAAGTTCAACTGAATGAATTAAATGAACTTCGTGATCAAGCTTACGAGAACTCTTTGATCTATAAAGAAAAGACAAAGAAGATTCATGACTCCAAAATCAAGAACCACGTTTTCAACGTTGGTGATCGAGACCTTCTTTTCAACTCTAGACTCAAGATCTTCTCGAGAAAGCTCAAAACCCGATGGACTGGTCCATTCACTATCGTTAAGGTTTATCCTTATGGCACCATCGAATTATCTCAAAATGACGGTCCTAATTTCAAAGTGAATGGACATCGGTTAAAACACTACTTTGGAGAGGACATACCATCCATGGTTGTCCCGGATCTCCAAACGTTCCCCAAGGACAATTAAATTCGGGGATCGAGTCAAGCTAGCGACTCGATAAACAAAAACAGTAGCACCAATACGGGTTTTCACCCGTATCTCTGATTTCTTTCTACTTTCTACCACCTAAGTGTGAGGGAATGGCCAACCCCCCGCTGTTTGAAAATGTATATATGTATATAAGGTTTCATAAAAAAAAAAAAAAAAAAAAAAAAAAAAAAAAAAAAAAAAAAAAAAAAGTGTGATTGTATGTACAGATAAATAAAGTGAAAAATACAAAGCGATCTTCCCACAGTTAGTTTTTAATATTATCTTTTTACGTTCAAAGAGTCGGCATAATAGCCGGGACTTTGAATATTGAGGACAATATTCAATTCTAAGTGTGGGGGAGGGGAAAATTCTAGCGAATTTTATCACATTATATCATCTAGACTCCCCGTTTTTGGCCTAAAATTTTAAAAATTTTTCACTTTATTTCAAAATTTTTGTGGTAATCAGTCCGCCGTGTCTAAACGACAAAAGGGATTGGCTAATCCAGGAGCAAACGACTCTTGGTAAATATATCTCAAATCCGTTTACGGCTTGCAATTTGCCAAAAATTGTATGGTTCCTCAACTCCCCATATCCTCAAAAGTAAATGAGTTGGCTAGCCCGCAAGATTATGGCTTGTGGTAAAGGCCGTGGAAAAACCATAATTGGTAATCAGCTCACCAAGATGTTGACTATTCCATCAAGAACTAGCTAGTCCAGGAGCAAACGGCTCTTGGTAAAGACAAATCAAATCCGTTGAAAGCTGGTGGTTTGCTCAAAATCACACGGTTATCAGGTGTGCCACAGTTCTTACACCTGGCTACTCCAGAAGTGATGGCCTTTGGTAAAGAGTTTAAAATCCATCAAGTTTTCCAAAAATATTGCTAGGGACTAGCAATAGTTTAGTGTGGGGGATTGATGAGTGCTCAAACACTCATCATTTTTATCGTATTTTAACTGCCAAAACATCCGAAAACGCTCAGAAATGCATCAAAATACTAAAAATATCCCAGGGATTGTATTTTATACGTTTGAGATGCAAAATGAGCAAAAACAATCAAATACGAGCAAAGTTTACACAATTGGCAGTTTTAGTCCCCCGACTTTCAAAAATTTACAAAACTAGTCCCTACGCATTTGTTTTGAAAGGAAAGTCAACCTAAGGCATTTAAAAGTCAAATATTATCAAAATTGATCCTTAGGTAAAAACTTTGGAAAATTACACTTTTGGTCCCTGCAGTTTGGGAAATTGACGAAATCAGTCCCTGGGGAACTTTAAAATGGAAAATACATTTTGCGACCCTCATCTTTTGGGAATGTAACAAATGTGACCCTTGGAATATTTTGAAAGTTTGGCAAGTTTGGTCCTTCAAAATTATAAAATTACAAAATTGGTCCTTGTGATTAAAACCAAACAAACCAAACGGACCCTTTGTACTTTTGTTAACCAAACCAAACCACAAAACAACCACCCCAAGCCCAATTACCCAAGCCCATTCCCTTTTAATAATATGGCCGGGTCAAAAATAGTCAACCCCTTACCCTTGACCTTTCTTCCCCGCCAAATCACCAACACACAGCCCCCAATCAACACTGCTACTCCAACAATCTTGTCCCCCCCCCCCCCCCCCGTCTTCTCCTACCCAGCCAACCTACCTTCCCTCCTCAACCAAAGTCAACCCCAAAACATAATAATTACTCCCCCACTCCTTCATGAAACCCCAACAAATCCTAGGACTGGGACAAAAGCAAGAACAATCTTGTTTCCAAGGACAACAAAAGCAAGAGACAAAGGGCACAAAAGTGCAAAAGAAGACAGAGATCTGGTTCATTGTTTCTTTTTATGTATTTTTAGTATTTATAGATGATATTTGTAAGCCATTGAGGGCAGTAAGTTAAGTAGTTAAGTAGTTTTTAGATAATTTTCCAATTCAGTAAACTAGTGTAATTGTAATCTTTTCAGTAATCAATTCAAGTTTCAATTTCTTTTTAATTCCAAGTCTTATTTTATTTTCATAATCCTTTCAAGTATTTTGCAAATCTTTATTTGTGCTCAGTCAAAGTTTGAGGTTTTCATATATTCTCACAAGCTCACTTAAGCTACTGGTAAACAAAAAGAAAAAAACACAACAACAAAAATATAATAATAAAATTGGATCAAAGGATCACAAAAAAAAAATACCTTCGCTGGACAATGTGGAAAGCATGGGAAGTTGCCAGTTGTGGAATGGCAAGATGGACATTACCAGCTGATTCTCTGAATAAGCTGGAGCTTGAAGCTGATTCAAGAAACCTTTGTTAAGCCTTGGTGCAAGGTTTCTATCTTTTAGTTCTCAAAATTTTAAGTTTCTTAGAACAAATTTGCATAACTTAGTGATTTATAGTTATAGTAGTTAAAAGTTTAAATTATCTGTTTATCTGTGTTTGTGGTGGTTTAGTTTAGGTTACTGATTCAGTTTTATAGCTCAAACTCTTGATTGCTTGGAAAAATATCACAAATCTGTTTTTAAGGGCGTGTTTGGATTAAGAAAGTTAACTGAGTATAAGTTGTTGTTATTTGCTAAAACTAACTCAGACCAGTCACTTAGGCATAATGAATTTTGTTATCACTCTCAGTTGGTAGAAGTATAGCCAAAAGTCAAAATTGCACCCAATTCCTCATGACAGTTTATCTGTTAAGAGATTTGATGATCCAAATCTTTAAATCAGCTCAAAATTAGTTTAAGTAGGTAAACTAAGTCTCAACTAGGTCCTAGGTAACTTGGAAAAGCATTTCAAATCTTAGGAAGTTCATCAAAGTCAACTGTGGTTATCATTTTCAAAAGTCAAATTTGTAATTTGGTCAGAAATCTCATTTATTGAGAGAATTTTCATGAATTTTGGGATGAGAGTTGGAACCTGAAATTTGTGAAGCTTATAGTCCACCACCTGGTCTACAATAATCTGTCATCATTCTATTTTTGGGAATTTTATTGAGTAATATGCAGAGGCATGTTTGAGGCAGCAGGGAAGGCCTTCTCCCCTGCACCAGGATTTGATAGTTTTTCAATTGCCCCTCTTTAGGTTAGTATCGCATCTTAGGACTTGATCTTGGTTCTTTTGAACATATTATCAGCATAACTTGTTAGATTCAAGCTTATTTTGGACTTTGGTTCACTGGCTTATTGCTTTTTGGTGCTTTGACTCCACCCTGACCACTCAGTTACACTGATCAAATCAGTGTTGGATCCCAAGTTTCCCAAGCCTCTCACAAGCTCACAACTTGAGCTTTCAACTTTATCTTGGGCAATTTGGAAAGCCCCTCAGGAGTACTTGTGAGTTTTATCATCACTTTGACCCATTGACCAAACCTGTGGACCCCACCTCATGCTGCAAGTAAGCTTGTGGACTGTTTGTTTGTAGTTAAGATCAGGATAGCTTATTTGGATTTGTAGCTTATTAGTGTGATTCCTTTCCATGTTTTAGCTTGTTTTCAGTATAATCCACTAGTTTGTAGATTGTTTTGCTTTTGGTTCTCACCAAGAAGCTTGTTTACTAGCTTTTGTTTCCTAAGAAAATCCATTCCCAAGTCAAAAGGCTTGGCTGTTTTGCTTATTTAAGCACACAGAGCTTAATTTCCATTTCCATAAAAAGTTGCTTTGTAAAAAGTGTTTCTTTTTAATAGTAAATCAGTGGTGAAAAATGAAAAACAGAAAAAGACAAAAAAAAAAATTTAGAAGTGATAGCTTCTATTTAAGCCACTTTGGCTTATTTTCTGCTTATTCATAAGCAAAATCTGTTTTTAAATTTTTCTCAGGCTTCTGTTGTCATAATAGATTTTTAGGAATTTTTTTTCAGATTTTTCTTTAATCATTTAGTATTTTTTATAATTTAGTTTAATTTAAATCAATTAAATAATTAGTTTTTAATTATTAGTAATTAATTAAAAAGTAAGAAAAATAGTTTTTCTGTTTCAAAATTAGTTTTATAATATTTTAGATTTTTCTAAATTTAATTTTCATTTTTCTAGTTAATTTTCATAATTAATTGTAATTTAGGATAATTTAGTTAATTAAAAAGTAATTAATAATTAGTAATTAATTAATAGTAATTAATTAAATAGTGTAAAAATTATTTTTCTTTTTCTAAAAATTTTCTTAAGTCATTAGGATTGTAAAAATATAAATTTCACGTTCGTAGGATTTTGTTTACTACCGTTTCACTTTTTTATTTGCGCGTTCGCGTTTATTTGTAACTGAAACGCGCGTTTTTAGGTTAAATTACGTTTTTAAGTTATCTGATCACCAGTAATTGTTAATTAAGTATTTTTAAGTCATCTTCCATCATTATCTCGTAGTGTAACCATAATAATCAAATTCCTGACCTTTCTGATTAATCACCCAATCCTTTAAAACGTTCACAAATACAATTGCACGCCCCGTCGGGACATAACGACCCGGGGATTCCCTAAACTCCTTGGTTAGTTGGTTTTTGACGTTTGACTTGGTTGACCATTACCTGGTGAACTTAGTTGACCGTTCGGGACCAATCAATGATATGATTCAATATTCAGAGGAAAAGAATGATCAAGATGAAAATGTTGCTCAAGACAGTACTGAAAGAAAAAGTGATGAGACAGAGCAAATTGATCTTGAAGTTGAGAATGAGGATGTGAAAAGTGGTGATACAAAAGAAATTGATTTAGAAGGAAATAATGTTCAAAGTACTTTTGTTGAATATACAGATGTGCAAGGTACTGCTGAACAAGGTATTGTTGTTATTGGAACTTCTGCTGGACCTTCTACAATTAATAAGGAAGATGAAGCTGGTCCTTCCACTTTTGTACAGCAAGAAGAAGTAAGAGTGCATACTGTAAGTGATGATGAAACAATTGCTCAGATTATGATCAATATGGATAGACCTACTAGAGGAATACATATTTCTGAGCCTGCACAACAAGTTGCTGAAAGTACTTCTGAATCAGAAAAGCTAGATCCAAAAGATAAAGGGAAAGGGATCAAGGTTCAGAAAGATATTAAGAAGAAAAAGAAGAAATTTTCTATTGCTCTGATCAGAGAACTAAAGATTGCAGAGGATGAAGAGCTTGCTAGAAAGCAACAAGCTGAGTATGATGCTGAGTATTTGGCAGAAGTTAGTAGACCAATTACAAAGAAGCCAATGACTATTGCTCAAGAAAAGAACTGGATGATAAGTTTCTTGAAAAGAAGAGGATACAAAAACTTACACAAAAAGAGGTATCCATAAGTGAAAGCTCTGTGGGATAAAGTACAAGAAGATATCAGGAAAGAAGTAGAAAACTTTGTACCCATGGAAGTTGATAAAAAGAAGAAATTAGAAGATATTAGAAAGGAACAAGCTGAGCAAAGAAGATTGAAAAGGAAGAAAGTAGTTCAAGATGATCAACTATCAAAAAGACTAAAGACGATTCATGAAGATACAGTTGATGAACTTAGAAACTATTTCAGAGTTGTAGATTTTGAGAATAAGAAGATTGAAGATTCTGGAAAGAAGTCCAAGATAATCTCATTCTCTGTGGTTGAATCAAAAGAAGAAAACTGTCTTATGATCAGCAGAGAAGATGAAAGCTTCACAGTTTTCAACATGTTATGGGATGTTTTGCATTGTATCACAAGAGCAGATCTTTATGATTTATATATGCAAGTGCACACATATTATGCAGAGATTGAAGCTTCAGGAGTGGGATTAATTTTGCTTGGAGATTTATTTACCATCTGGGAAACTAAAGAAACAAGTGATGATCCTCTGTGGAATGATCAAGAGAATTGGGAAATCACAAGATGGAGATTCTTTGAGTCATCAGGAGTTCATACACTAGAGATGGAAGATGGTACCATGATTCATATGCTTGCTGAGAGGAGATATCCATTGATTAGAGAAATTATGCTCAGAATGTTGGATCATGGAATGGAACTTGAAGATGAATCTGAAGTAGCTTTGGATGTTATCAAGCTATTTATCAGATGGGTCAAGTCTGAAGAGTAATATTGCATAATACTGGTATGATTTGTTTTGTAAAATAAGTATTTTTCAAAGTACTGCAAAAACAAACAGTACTTTAACAAAGTACTGCTTGCTAATATAAACCAGTATAAGTCCTTTAAAATAAAAATAAAATGTTTTGATGTTTAAAAGAAAAGGAAAAAGGATTTGAAAAGCAACACATGGTGTTAGTATTTATACTGCACAACAAATGGTAATCAACTCACCATGTTTAACAGACAAGAAATAGTTTGACTCATCATGAGGGTACGGCTCTGATGTGATAATCAAATCCGTTTATGGTTGATAGTTTACCAAAAACTATATGGTTATCAACTCACCATACTCCAAGTGATCAAGAGTTGGCTAGTCCATAGCAAACGGCTATTGGTAAAGACTAATCAAATCCGTTGATAGCTGATGATTTGCTAAAAATCATAATTTTCAATGATTCACCTCTCACAGGAGTTAACACACCTAGAAGTGATGAGAATAGTATGAAACTTTCAAAGATTTGATGATTACTGTACCAAAATGTTGCTGAGTAGCTGAGAAGATTTATTGCAAGAAAAGATGCTGATGAAAGAGTACATTGACACATGACAGATAGAAGATAAAGGTATAAAGAAACAATCTTTCTGAATGATTAAAGATTTGAAGATCAAAGATAACAAAGAAACTTGAAATCAAGCAAGTGGAGTTCAAGTTAGGGGAGGATTGTTGGGATATAAAAGATCATGGTACTTCTGTATGTCAAAGTACTGCTGCATAAAGAATAAAGTCAAAGTACTGCTGAAGATAAAAGTCAAAGTACGATGTTTACTGAAGAATGTTTAAAGTACTTCGAAGGAAACAAGGACTTATGTGCAATATTAGTTAAAGGATTAATGTGTAATATTGAACGAATATTCTAAAATTAGTTAGGGATAATGACTTATCGTTCAAGTTATATGTTGTAAACCGACTTAAGGTTATCTATATAAAGAGCCTTAAGGGGTATTAGTCGATATAAGTTTTAGAGTTGTTCAAAGTCGATAAATAGTTAGGGATTGTTAGTGAATCTGTGTAACAAAGCAGGTTCAAAGTTTGGTTAATATAAAAGTTCTTCTTAAGCTTTGTGTTAGTAGATTCCGCATACTTTACAAGGTTAAACAGTGTTTCAATATTAATAGTGTTAAGTTTACTTAATATTATTAAACCTTTACAAGCTACAAAGTAGTTTGATTAGAGTACATCGATCCAACAGTGTGTCAAAATATCTTACATACATCACACCTAGGTGGTTTCCACTCGTATTCAAACCCCACCGTTTCTTTGGTGAATCTCGAACCATTAAGTAATGGTATAGCCATAGTAATACTCTCCTTTAGCACTTCATTAGCCCGAACTTCAATCAAGCAACGAGCAAAACTACTTCATACCCAAGATTCCATGCAAATCGTGTTAGTAAAAGATTCGAGCATTATCGACTTACCTAGTTTTGTCGCGATAAGGCTAAGGCCATCCTCCGAAAATGCGGCCAAATAAACATCATGAAGCTTAACCTACACCGGAACATGGGTAAGATCCTCATTCAATAGATTGGTGTTTATCATCCAAGTTTTAAGGATGATTGGAATCTTTCGAATCATCCATGGTCCTTCTTCAAGTACATCTTCGAGGCCTTTTTTATTATTTGAATTTGAAAACGAAGAACCCCTTGAAGTTCATCATCACCTTGTTAATTCCAAACTTTCCCCATGTATTCCGAGCATAATACTCCACAACTGGGAATGCAAGTCGTTTACCAATAAAGTATCCATATAAGGTGTTTCCAAACCGATTACTAATCTCTTCGACCACCTTGACTAAGATTGAAAGCTCCACACAATCGTATATATTTTGAGTTTCCATAGCACGAAAAATAGCTTTGGAATTTCGAGCTTTAGGAATTGTTGCATTTGCATATGAAACCGGTTCCTTAGTAATGTGTGGCACAGTTACAACCTTAGCATTTGAATGACTAGGCATAGCAAATTCTATATTAGTAGTATTAGCCTCCTTCGTAGAAAAGGCAGAACCATTTGGATCAGTAACAAATGTTGTGTCTCGACTTGATTCAGAAAAACCCCCGTCATGCACAATCCTCGTGTCACGATCAGTGGAGTCTAGCACATTTGGCTCAGTAATACGGTCAACATTAGGATCAGTTTGCGTCTTGGCAACATGTGTCCACTCCTACTAACATTCGCTAGATTAACATCCTCACTACACCCCTTCAAAGGAGTAGAGGAAGACACCACATTAGTCACCAAAGGTTTTAGTGGTAACCCATCCTCACCCACCAACACAAGTTTACCATCTAGAAATTGCTTTTCCAATTCATGAATTTTCTCCCTAATTTGATCGGCCAAACTAGTATCTTTTTTCTTTTTCTTGTCACTGGCCCCTCCCGAATCCAAGAACCCACTTTTCATCATCGAACCATGCATATATAGAATAATAAGAAGCACAAAAAAACGTCTATCTTTTAAAACACATAAACCTTAATAAAAAGGTTTAGAACGAAACAATGCAAAATCTTACCCACCTTCCATAATTGTGTTGTAATTAATGCGTATAATTGGTGGAAAGTAGCGAAACCCTAACAATCAACTTTGAAACCCTAACGAGAATAACATGATCAGTAAAATCACTCGATGAATTATAACACTAATGCACAGTAACTTAACCCTAAAAGACGATTTAAAAAACCCTAATGACAAGATCAGAAACAAACACCCTAAAACAACCCAATAACAGGATGAGAATAATGATTAACAGAAGATGTTAATCACAATAATCGAATTTCAATGAATTATGGTAGAGTCGATTTGGTTTGAAGAAGTCAATTAGGAATATGAAGGTTTTTGATTGCCAAATAGATAGCGAGGTTTACGAGATTGGTCACTTAATCTAGTTAGGGTTACGAAAGTGTTTCTTTATTTGATGTTTCCTACATACTGAGTGTAACTATGAATCATGCTTATGTTAGTAAATTTTGCGATTCTATATGTGATATCAAATTTTTGGTATCTGATTGTTATATATATGACCTAAAAATGTAGGATGTGGTTGGGACAAGTAATAGGTAAGGGGATCTTTATGTTTTGGATCACTTTAGAGAAATTCATGGTACAACATCATCTAGTGTAGATTTGTATTCCTCTTTCTGGTTGAATCGTTCATTCTTTAGCATTTTATTTATGGCACTCTCGTTGGGGTCACGTCTCTGGGTCTCGTTTACAGTTTTTAGCATCTACAGGAGCTTTAGGACAACTAGAAACTCATGATGAATGAACGCGGATAGAAAAGCTTTGAGAATGTTGTGATCAGTTGACCATTGTATATTGTCCAACGCTTATTGGCGGAGGGATGTAGATGTCACAACTTTTCTGACAAAGATGCAAAGTGTGAAATTTGGTAAACCATAAAGATGTATTTTGGAGTTTACTCTAAGAGCATCAGGTGCAGTAGCTCAAGCCAAACTGTCATCTCAATGCCACCTCAATATTTCTCATTCTCACTTCTATTTCACTCACACACAAAAAACACCTTCATCGGTAACTCAAGCCAAAACCCTATTCCAAGTCCAATTAAAAGAAAAAAAAATACAAACTCAAGATTCTTCATTTGGCGCAAGTCAATTAAAAAACCCCCACAAGATTCTTCATTTGGCGCAAGCCAAATTTTTGGCATTTCGTTTGGCCGACGGTGGGGGGGGGGGGGGGTTGGGGTTGCAGTCACACCGGTTTAGCTCAAGGTAAATGATGCCACCTAGATTTGGCGTCAACTTCATGTTATTGCACCCTTGTCTCTAATATAAAGACTTGTTTGTTTAAATTTTGCATTTAAGTCATGTGCAGTTTTATTACTTTATAGACAAAAGTACCCCGTTGGTCCCTAAACTTTCCCAAAATCATCGCATGGCCCCCTAAGTTTCAAAAATCTTCGCCATGCGTCCAAAAGTTGGATTTTTTAGGCCGATTGCGTCTCTTGACCTGTTTGGGCTTGGTCAACGCATGTTTTCTGTACTACTTTGAGGGGCATAATAGTACAATCACTTTTTAACTATTACTTCAAACCTTAGTTAACCCAACAGTTAACGTTACTACGTTAGGGACGATTCATGAACTTAAACTGCATATGATTTTAGTCTTTGTTGACTTTATAATTCAACATATGGTTATTCCAAACACTCCCTTAAACTGCATATGCAAATGCAACCCGATCAAATGGAAAAAAAAAAAAAAAAAAAAAAAAAAAAAAAAAAAAAAAAAAAACATAGATTTATATTTCATGATAGTTAGAGCAACAACATCAGGAACTAGATTAAAGGTTGATCAAAAACCTAACAAAACATACATTTACATAATCTTGTTACTAACCTAAACCCATCAAATACCCAAAAACGACTAATTATATTTAACCATTTTCGCAATATAACCTTCCTGCTTACGAATACCAGCATCAGCTTCACCATATAGTTGTTTCAATCGAGCAAGTTGGTCGGTGTGCCTGCCCTGCGTTTCCTTCAGCGCATCCAAACAGTTAAGCGCTAGACCAAGTGGTCCCAACGCTTTGTTCTCTTCAATAAGCTCTCTACATTTGATTATCGTCCTCTTCAGATGATCAATGGTTGCATGAATTAGCTTTGCAAAAACCCCTGCTTCTACAGCCTCTTGGCCAAACCACAATCCCATACAATCATGTAGACGGTGTGAACCACCAACCTCCATTAGTTCATCCAACAGTGGGAACTCTGCCATTGGGAAATGTGTGAGAAATAGGGCGGTAGGATATGTTTATTGGTTAAAGCACAAAAAGTAAATAGAGCGTCTCATGGAATACACGGTCAAAGGTATTAATAATGAATTTGTTTTCACTGTTGTTCCCTCAGTTTGTCTATATTGCTGTTGATATAGTTAAAACTCCCGTCCATTATAAAGTTGAGTGTTCACATTTGGTCCCTGAATTTGACATTTAATATAATTAATCCCAGTCAATTAAATCCGTACCCATTCTCGTCATATGTTGGTAACTATTGACCAAAATTTGACTCATGAATTTTCAATTCTGACTTTAGATAGTCAAACTTCAAATAGAATATGGCATTTACATTTTGACGCATGAATTTACAATTCTCACTTTAGATAGTCAAATTTCAAAAGTTAAATTGGCATATACATAAGTTTGCCTCCAGTAAGGAGAGACAATCTCTCATTAACACAAACTTAATTTCATTAATAATTAAAATAGTACATTGATTAAAAACATTACATATAACAGAAACATTACATAAAACATTCAATTATAATCCGGGTGATCCCAGGTTTCAGAGTTGTCGGAGTGGTAACCGTCGTCGTAAGGAACAAACTTCGCAAACTTTTCTGCGTCTAACTCTGCTTCCAACCTGCTAAGCTCCCCCTCCTTTTCATCGTTCAAGTCCCCATCTTCTTCATAACTTAGCCGAAACTGATCCACATGAGGTTGTTGTTGTTGTTGTTGCTCAACAACTCTCGGTGCATCATATGAAGTTGATGCACCTTGCACTCTTGGTGCATCACCAACTACAACATTTTCCTCAAAACTCCAAATGATCTTGTTAGAGATTTGGTCATGTATCTGATTCACACAAGACAACAACGTCTCAGTAACGGCAGCTTCTTTACGATATTTATCGTACAGAAACTGATCGATCACAACTTTGATTTCTTCCGATATGACTTTGCACTCAACGTATCGTTCTCTCAAATGTTTTGAGTGCCTTTGCGAGCTCAAACTTTTTAATCACTTCGACAATAGCCTCTTGTCGTTCTTTGTTGTCTTTCTCGGTTTGTTTTTTTTTACATACTTTTGCAGTTGTTCGACGGTGTGAGGGAGTTTACAAGCCATTTTGAATTGAGAGAAGTGTGAGAATTGTGAATTGAAATGTGTTAATATGTTGTGTATTTATAAGGTAGTTTAAAAGATTTTTTTTTCTTTTGAATTCAACGGCTATTTTTTATTTTTTATTTTTTAACAACCGTTACACAACGGTTGAAACTTAAACTCACAAAGAAATTGGGGTAAAATTTGCTGCCGATGGATTTGTGGTTTTAATTATTTGTGTTTACATTTTAACACTTTTCAATTTCATATGCAGTTTAAGGTAGTGTTTGGATTAACCCATTTTGACTTATAAAGTCAACACATAAAACCCAAGCGTTACAAATTATTCGTTTGAAAACCTAAAATTATGTATACATATATTGGATCATAGTTGGAAAACATTGTTTAAGGACAAACCCATATGGTTATCCTACACAAATACTTGTAGATATAAATAATGCCTTAAACGTTATTAACATATATCGATATCTCTATGTTTTGATAATCACAAAACGTAAACTCATTGAACTACAAATTATGACGTAAACAAGTATTTAGTCATAAATATTCACTTTAGCATCAAAATCACTTAAGGTATGAATAAACAAAGTGTCTAATGCATTTTATAATCAAAGAATTTTTATCATTACAAACCTTACATTTTTTATAAAGTGGGACAAACATTTTTAAACTTATACAAAATATTTTTGTATTTATAAGAAATGTTATATTCAAAATAAATATTTTGAATTCAAATTTTTACCCAAAAAATGGCTATATTCTTCAAGAAAAACATTTCCCACAAAAAGACAAAAATTCTGAAGAAAAAATATTTTTTTATTAGGCGACCCCCTTAATTAATTAAGGGGACCGCCCACGCTCCCAAATAGTATTTTTTTTCCCCTATAAATACTGGCTCAAATCTGACATTTTTCCTCACCTTTTGCACTATAAACTTTCTGATCTAAATCTTCTATACCATTCTCTTAAACCATTTGATCATATAATCATAAGCTTTTGTTTCCAAGTGATCCAAGCTTCAACCTTTCAAGTGCAAGAGAAGAATACTTCAATCCTTAAGACAAGAAGTATTATTCATCCATTTATGTATTAGTTGTAAATATTAGTTAGATAGTGTAAGCTTAAGGAATTAGGCTAGTAAGGTGTGTGATGCGTGGGAATTACACCAGGCTTTACCTCTCGAGCGATCTCAAGGAGCTTACAACCCCCACCAGGCAGTGTACCTGATCGTTGTAGTATAGTATAGTGACAAGTACCGGGGGATTGATCGTTCAACTCAGGAATAGTGTCGCTAGGATTAGAAATCCTAAAAACTAGGTCTAAAGGTGAGGGAGGATTCTTTTTGTATTTTATTTTTATGTTTTATGAAAGCAAGTAAAATCTCGGGTTTTGGAAGAGTGGGCGGAATTAGTTGCTAGTCAACTAACCCAATAACTAAAGATGCAATCAAAATAAAATAATATAAATGAAAATAAACTAAATTAACCTAAGGGTGTGAGCAATATGTGGGAAAATGGTGTTTACTTAGATTTCATTACTCCCTAGATATCTTTTACAGGTTAATTACTTGTTACAGTTGCTTGGATGACGGATTGTATTCTTTAATACCATTCATGGGGTGGCGTACTTACTTCCCTAATTCTATAAGCTCCTACTTCACTCCTATGTCGAGCCGGCTAAGAAGCTCCTAACATGGGATCACTAGAATTCGCTCATGCATTAAATACAACCATAAAAACCTAGTACACATCGGTTCATGTTTCTTAAGACGTTCAAGCAAGTTACACAATGGAGATCTGCCAGTTTTCTTAAGCCTAACATTGAAATCATTCATCCATTACAACTATAAACAAGAAATCAACCTATAATCAACATCTAGGTTTCATTACATCCAAGCAAACACACAAAAGATCTAGCCTAGCATGTTATAATCAAGACAAGCATAAGATATATTCAAACAACACATAGACATATTGAATGAATTGAAAGAAGACTTATCTTAATTGAACATGAATGGTTTCAAGGGGTGAAAACCCTTGAAAATACTGTTACAAACGACCTAGGGTTTATTAGGTTCGGCCCTAGTATTCTCCACACAAGTTCCTCTTTAATGAATGAAAAATAGAAAAGTATATATAGATTTTGTGAGGTGACGGCGTCAAGAGTAAATTTCTGACGCCGTCATCTCGCCGCCAATAAGGTTCTCGGACTGCCTAGATCTGGAGCTGACGCCGTCATGTCTAATCCATCTTCAGGTCGTCACCAAAATAACTCTTGACGCCCTACTTCTGACGCTATCACGTTTTCTCTGGGTCGTCACGCATTTTGCTCCTGATGCCGTCACATTTTCCTTCTTGACGCCGTCAGGTACTGTTCCCAGCATGGAAAATTAAGTCTTTGCCGTTTTCTTCACTTTTATGCTCCAAAAACGTCCAAAATGCTTCCTTTTCCAGAATTCACTCCCAAAGTACCTAAAATCACAAAAGGAATGATTTAGGGCAATATTAGATCAAATAAATTCCAATTTCGGCTTAAATGACCCCCTAAAAACGGTTCATTTTTCGCCTCATCATATACCCTTACACTTGAGATTTGCTTGTCCTCAAGCAAATGCGCTTTTATTCTAGTCAAAATACAAGTTAGGGGTCATTTAACACTAATATAAAAGTAATTACAACAAATAATCGTTCCACTAAAGACCAAAGAGAAGCACGGAGGTCATACACTAGCACCTCACAAATAGTGTTTAGATACTCACATCTCTCGGGTGTAATAAAGTATATATCACAATATGGAAATGGAAAACATCTCTCACTACCTGTCATAACAAAATAGATTACCATAGGCTTGGGAAAAGATCAAACCTCCACCACATGGCGTAAGCACCTAGGATAAACTATCAAAGAGGTCTTTTAAAGGGTTGTAATGTTAGGTGTAGGGATATGGAATACACAATTTTGTTGGATATAGGCAGTCTTTACTGGTGACGAGTTAATCATCTTGGTTAATTACATGTATAATATGGCGTTGTTAAGCCAAGACTAGACTCGACTTAAGCTAATAAATGAAAATAACAAACACATAAAATTGACATAGAACGAAACGGGATGGTAGTCCGTATGTTTTTTCTCTTTTCTTTTTCTATTTTTTTTTCTTTTTCTTAATTTTTTTATTTTTTTTTATTTTATTTATTTATTTTTTTTTGCATACACTCTTACCTGATGAGGCGAAAAATGAACCACTTTTAAGGGGTCATTTAAGCCCGAAATTGAATTTATTTGATCAAATATTGCCCTAAATCGTTCATTTTGTGATTTTAGGTACTTTGGGAGTGAAATCTGGAAAAGAAGGTATTTTGGACATTTTTGGAGCATAAAAGTGAAGAAAACGCCAAAGACTTAATTTTCCAAGCTGGGAACAGTAGGTGACGGAGTCAAGAGCAATTTCCTGACGGCGTCAAGAGTAATTTTCATGACGGCCCAGTACAGAAATGAAGGCGTCACAAGGAAGAGCATCAAGAGTAAAATACGTGACGGCCTGGAAAAAGCTAATACATGACGGCGTCAGATGTAGATCAAGGCAGTCCGAGAATTCTTTTGGCGGTGAGATGACGGCGTCACCCATTTGTTCTTGACGCCGTCAGCCTCAGTTTTTTATATATAGTTTTCCAATTTTCATTCATTAAGGAGGAACAAGTTTAGAGAAACCCTAAGGCCGAACCTATTACGAATTTTACAGGTTTTTCAAGGGTTTTCAGCCCTTGAACCCTTACATGTGTAATTGAGATAAGTGTTCTTCTAATTCAATCAATATGTCTATGTGTTGGTTGTCTATATCTTGTACTTGTCTTAATTCCACCATGCTAGGCTAGATTTATCTTGTGTTTGCTTAGATCTAATGAAACCTAGATGTTGATTATGTGTTGATTACTTGTTTATGGTTGTATTGGATGAATGATTTCGAGGTTAAGCTTAAGAAAACTGTCAGATCTCCAAATGGTAACATGCTTGAATGTCTTAGGAAACATGAACTGACGTGCACTAGGTTTTATTGGTTGTATTTAACGCATGAGTAAATTCTAATGATCCCATGTTAGGAGCTTCTTAGCCGGCTCGACATAGGAGTGAAGTAGGCACTCATAGGATTGGGGAATTAAGTGCGCCACCCCATGAATGGTATTAAGGAATACAATCTGTCATCCACGCAACTATAACAAGTAATTAATGTGTAAAAGATATCTAGGGAGTAGTGAAATCTAAGTAAACACAATTTCTCCACTTATTGCTCACAACCTTAGTTAATTTAGTTTTATTTTCATTTCCAGTATTTTATTTTGATTGCATCTTTAGTATTGGGTTAGTTGACTAGCAACTAATTCCGCCCAAATCCTTAAAACCCGAGATATTTACTTGCTTTCTAAAAAACATAAAAATACAAAAATAATCATCCTTCATCTCTAGAACTAGTATTTAGATTTTCTAATCCTAGCGACACTATTCCTAAGTGAACGATCAATCCCCCGGTACTTGTCACTATACTATACTACAACGATCAGGTACACTGCCTGGTGGGGGTTGTAAGCTTCTCGAGATCCCTCGAGAGGTAAAGCCTGGTGCAATCCCTATGCTACCAAGTTTTTAGCGCCGCTGCCGGGGAATAGTTATTGTCTAGGTTAGAATCTCTTTTTATTAGGTCTACTTGCAAGATTCCTTTCTAGTAAGATTTTATTTTTATTTTTAGGTTCTCTTTATTTCTTTGTGTTTTTGTTCGTAACTTTTCACCACCCGACATCATGGACGATGGGAACATCTTTGAACCCGTCATCCGACCACAACAAAACCCACCACTAGAACCTCTTAGGCCCCGAACCTTAGGAGAGTATTCCCGACCTAGCCACCAAGGCTACCGAAACACCATTGAGCTCACCGGAGCCAATGTGACCCCCTTGCGATCCGACACCATCCGGTTGGTGCAAAGCGGATGTGCATTCCATGGACTTCGTTTCGAAGATCGAAACCAACATCTTAAGGACTTCCTTAAAATCGTAGATTCCATAGACCTAGATGTTGAAACTAGAGAGACAACCCAATTACGCCTATTCCAATTCTCTCTACGGGATCAAGCTAGTCAATGGCTTGAGCGTTTACCCGCAGGATCCATCACCACATGGGATGATCTCACCACTCGTTTCCTTGCTCAATTTTTCCCGCCGGGGAGAACTACTAAGCTTAGAAATGACATCTTGATGTTCCAACAACGTCAAAATGAATCTCTTTATGAAGCATGGACTCGTTTCAAGGACTTACTCCAAAAAGTCCCTCATCATGGCATAGATCTTTGGCTCCAAGTCCAAATCTTTTATGACCATATCGACCTCTCCACGAGGCGAGCCATTGACCAATCGGCCGGTGGTAAGCCACGTGATCTAAGTGCGGAACAATCATGGGAACTCATAGAAGTTGTTGCTCTCTATGACAACGAAAGTTGGAATGACCCCCGTGATTTGAACAAAACGGTCAAGGCAATATCTTTGCCTTCGAACAACTCTAGCACTCCCGACTGTAGGATCATGGAACTTGAGGACCAAGTCAAGTTTCTCATGAAATCCTACGAAGCTCCTAAGCCTTCAAGCCAAGTGAACAAAATCACTTCTTCATGCGAATTATGTAGTGGTCCCCATGACACTCGTGATTGTGTGGAACTCCCCGAAACAGCTTTTGCGGACTACGCATCCACGCGTACCGACGAAGCGGGAGATAAGTGGTACACTTTCAAACCCGAGCCAAACCCTTACGGTGATTCATACAACCCCTCTTGGAAAAATCACCCAAACCCTAGGTGGAAACAAAATCAACCCAATTCTTCCACGGCTAATCGTTACCAACCAAACGGTCCACCCTCCAACCGTACTTTCAACAACAATCCTTCTAACAACTATGGTAGTACCAATAATCTTGAAGGATTGATGTCAAAGTTCATGGAATCTCAAGAAGCTCGCATAGCTATGTTTGAAACCGAATTCAACCAACAACAAACGGAAATGACCAACAAGATTGACAACTTGTTGAAAGCCCTCAACAACCAAGCATTAACTACACCTTGGAAGGACACTAGGGACACCAATAATGGAATCAAAATTAAGGACCCCTCATCATCTAAACATGTCCACTTTGTCAATGTTGTCACCATTAAGCCAATAGATAAGGAGATAGAAGAAAGTGACAAGGATGAAGTTAGAGTAGAAACCGAGACTAGGGATGAAAGTAGGAAAGTTGAGGTCAATAAGGGAAAGGAGTTAGAGGAAGTAGAAACTATAGAGAAATACTTTGATAAGTTGCCCACCAAGGAAGAACGGGAATACCATAAGGATTTATTCGATAGTCCCGAGAGACCATATATCCTTGGCACATCCCTTATCAAAATGGGAGACCCCTCTAACATTAACATACCATGCAATATCGGGCATATGCATATATGGAAAGCTTACATCGATCTTAGATCCCCTGTAAACATCATGACTAGGACTTATTACAATTGGGTGATGAAGAAGCAACTTGATTTTAGGATGATGCCCAGTAGGAATTTGATAAATAATTTTGTAGGAAGAGTAAAGGGATTGCATGTGATTATAGGCAATTTTACTTATGAGATCGATTTTATGATAGTAGAAGACACTCGTCCGGTGATAGATGATTGCCTAAGCCAAATAATCTTCGGAAAACCATTTGTTGAGGTCACTAGGATGAGTTATGCTCCGACTCTAGGGATAGTTAGATTCAAGGAAGAGAATGATGAGGTTGCCTACCAAATGCCCTACAAAATTGAGCAATACCGCCTTCTCTCTAATATAGAAAAGGAATACAAGCAAGCGGCTTATTATAGGAATGATGAGGATAGACGTAGAGGAGTAGAGTATGCGAAGAATAGGATGCTTGGTTTCTACAAAGAATGCTTGCAACTAGGTTCGGAATACAAAACTGGTTTAGAAGAGGACTTAGAGAGTGAAACGAATGATGAGGTCACGTAGTAACCCATGACCTTGAGTCTAGCTACAAGACTCGTAAATAAAGAAAAGCGCTTCTTGGGAGGCAACCCATGCTTTGTGTGATTTTATTTTGTTTGTTTGTTATTTGCTTCCGTATCCATGCTTTATTTTTATTGTTGGTAGATCATGTTTCTAAACTAAATAGTGAAAATACTTTACTTTGTTGTTTTGGCCTAGTCTTAACTCCACCTAAAAGTATTTTTGCAAAAGATAAGTGTAAGGGGAAACCCTAAATATGTTTTTAAGAAACAAACCGATCATGATTTTCCACAATATTAAATGGACATGTATATTCGTAATTGTTAGAGTCAAATGCTTGTATAGAGTCATAATGAAGTTTTTCAGGATTTTCCAGGAAGTAGGACCAGGTTTTTCCAGAAACTTAACATAAGAATTTCAGCAGGTCACTTCTGACGGCGTCACGAGTTTACTTTTGACGGCATCACGTGTAAAAACCTGGAAATTTTACCAGTTTTGTTTTTCTAACGAAGTTTTAAGGTTTTTGTTGAATTATTAAGTTTTATAATCTCCAGGAAATCTGCAAACTTCATTCCACAAGTGTTGGGATTTATATTTGAGTTGATATGACAAAATACATGAAAGATGAAGGACTAAAGAAGACAAAGGATAAAACTTCATATGCAAGAAAAAGATTACTACGGATCTTTTTATTATTTAGAAATATTCTTTGTAACCCTAGTATCTCTAGTATATAAAGAGATACAGGGATTGATTATTTGTGTGCACAAGTAAAGATGTAGACGTCTAGTAAAGGTGTGTGTGAGTGTCTAGGCGTAGTCTTATTGTAGCCGCCTAGATTAGTTGTAGGAGAGATGATGACGAAGAAACCTTGTTCAATAACATATGATGTCTTGTTTAATCCGCTGTGCATATTGTTTGTCTATGTTATTGTTTAACCCTAGATGCTTAAAACGGTCCAAGGAGTCTAACAAACTTCACAATTGGCATAAGAGATTAGGTGGCTCATTACCTAGGTATTCTACAAGGTTTTTATTCATCGAAGAAAGTAGTTGTGTGAAGGTAAAATCTGTTTGAAAAAGTTATCGAATTATTCTGTGAAGTTTTTGATAACATGCGAAGTCAACAAATTCTTATTAATATGGCGACAAAAAGATCATGGGCCAATGATAATTAAATTCTCATTCATACCTGGTACCAATTAAACGTGAGTCAGAGAAGGATCAATTATCGTCTGGTGCATATATGGTATATTCTATTCTTTAAGAATATTGCAATAAGTTCTTTTGTTGTTTTTGATATAATCTCATACGTACTTTTATTATCATGGATCTACTTGTTTGAAGAGTATTTAATTGGATAATCAATTTGTATGTGATTAAATATTATAGTGGGTCGGTGATAGATGGATTTAATTGATATGATATTCGATCTAGTACTTCTTTTCATCATGAGATCGGATTGGTACATTATTGAAATTAATTGGTCGGTGGAAGGTACAATATAAGTGATATTGTGATGTTGTGGATTAGTGATGAATTCTTATTTTTCGGTTGTGGGTCTCATGGGCAAATAAAAGAGAAATCATACCTCGTACTTATTTAAGATAGCAGGTGATGGATCGGTGCAATTAATTCAAGATCATGAGTTGGTGCTCTATTGTTTATAATTAATTATTATTGCATCATGGGTTGGTTTATTTGCACGTGGTAAGTGAAGATGATTATCAAAGAGCATGGTTCAACATTTGGTGTGATTGGTGATGCTGCGTGGAACAGCTTTTGGGAGCAAAAGGTCAATACGATTATTTTATAAGCAGTTTTGGTCCAAGTTTTTATGGCGACAAAAAGTCTAGGTTAGTAGGGTTAGAGCAGTAGGATTGTTGATTGTTAGAAGAATTGGTGGTGTTGCTCGTAATTGATACTGCTGCTCTCATTCGATACTGCTACCATTGTATAATACTGCTGCTCTCACATGTTCCTAGTGCTTATTTTCATTCTGCTGCTACAAAATTCACTCTGCTGCTAGCCTTAGTAAACTGCTGCTCGATACTACTGCTGCGTTTATGATTCTGCTGCTCGGGTATTAATTCTGCTGCTCGTTTGAAACGTACTACTGCTGTGATTTTTATATCACAACAAGTAAAGAATTTTATGGTTTAATATATATGCATGATTTACGAGCAGTGAGGGGAAGTACATGTGATTGATTGGAGATATGGCACACACACAGGGGAAATTCACAAGGAGATTGGACTTTGTTTTTAATTGTTCTTAAATGTTTTTAAAGGCTCGAATTAATTTTATTTATTGGCGAAGAGGATTATTTGTTGCTTATTTGACGATGAAGTGGAATTTTTCAAGGTTGTGTTTTATCATACCTTTTAGCAGAAGGTAACTTGTTCGTTCGTTCAGGTGACTACGAATTGACAATCACTTGAAGGAGTTACATTATTGTGCTCAGTGATTATTGTCAAGGGATTGCGATCTCCCTATACGTTAAGTAACGTTCGAAGTCAATTTTATTACAAGAGATAAGACACAAGGTTGGTTTATTCTACTTCAGCATCAAATTGGTAATGGTTAGTTTTCTTCATCATTACATAAAGCTTACAGAATTGAAGATTCAACAAATGGTTAACATATGGGTTTTAGGGGAAGCTTATTGTTAAAATGATTAACCATTTATATGCTGCATTGAGGTGAAGGTTTTTATAGCTGCTTGTTGGTATTTTTACTGAAGATTTGGGATTTTTCTGTCTTTGAGTTCATTTATAAAAGAAAGCATTTTGGTGTTCGTTCATGGAAAGAAATTCAAGACATTGGAAGACTAGATTTGAAGTATGGTACTAGTTCGTGGTTATGAAGATCAAGGTTGCTTACTTTTGTCCCCTAATTGATGATGACAAAAAGGGGAAGAATATTTACATAGAAGATTGCAACTTGTAGAGCCTTGGTGATATAGCATGGTGTAAGGGGAAGTCGCATGTTTCATGACATATTAACTTCAGGGGAAGTTCATGCTTATTGGTTTTGTCAATATCAACTAGGGGAAGATTGTTGGGATTTATATTTGAGTTGATATGACAAAATACATGAAAGATGAAGGACCAAAGAAGACAAAGGATAAAACTTCATATGCAAGAAAAAGATTACTACGGATCTTTTTATTATTTAGAAATATTCTTTGTAACCCTAGTATCTCTAGTATATAAAGAGATACAGGGATTGATTATTTGTGTGCACAAGTAAAGATGTAGACGTCTAGTAAAGGTGTGTGTGAGTGTCTAGGCGTAGTCTTATTGTAGACGCCTAGATTAGTTGTAGGAGAGATGATGACGAAGAAACCTTGTTCAATAACATATGATGTCTTGTTTAATCCGTTGTGCATATTGTTTGTCTATGTTATTGTTTAACCCTAGATGCTTAAAACGGTCCAAGGAGTCTAACAAACTTCACAACAAGCATTATATCTTATTTTGTTTTCTAGGATTTAGTAACTTATATAGATTGCCACCGATTTTATGGGAGGTTGCTTTGTTTGTTTTCTCAGGATTTACAGGTTATGTATGACAAGAAGATGATTTATATTCTGGAAGGGAAGCTTTGATTGTTCATTTTCTTGGAGGAAGATTTAACTTGGCCACCTTATTATCCATACCGAGCGAATCAGGGAAGTATTTGATTTCATTCTTTTTACTTATTTCACTTTTACATTCTTTACTTGAACATTGGGAACAATGTTCATCTTAAGTGTAAGGGGAGGGTAAAATGATGATACCTTACAGATACACTTTCGCTTGAGTTTGTTTGTTTAATAGTAGATGTGTAATAAAACTATGAGAAACACTTGTTAGTGCAATTTTAGCGCCAAATTTAAATTTTTTTACAACATTTAGGAGTGAAACTTTAGCCATAGCAAGCGTCTCATGGATAGGAGATTGTATGACTAGCACATAACCGTATATTCAGAAAAATTTTCCACCCAAATATGTGAGGTTCGCCTTTAGATTTGATAGGAAAAGCATTTACCATTAGTGCTTATGAGTGTACCGGTAGCATTTAGATTCTAGAACTTGCGTTAGTGATGCATCCCGAGACCGCTAGTGAGACTACATTCGTGTAGTAGGATTTACTACATGATAAGAGGCATTAGGATCACCCTTGTGTTAAACCCGTATCATAATTACTTGACCATTTAAATCATATTACTTGGCTAGTTAAGTCAACTAATTTTTCCCACACCCTTAGCGTTGTACTCATTTTTAGTACACGAAACCCCTAGTACACCCCACTTACTTGACCATTTAAATCATATTACTTGGCTAGTTAAGTCAACTATCTTTTCGTTTCTAACTTTAAGCATTTTACTTAAAGGAAGAATTTGTTACACCCCACTTAAATGTACAACCAAATCGCCTTAGCCTTCCATGTATGCACTCATCTTTAGTGCATTATTGTTATTTGTTAAACCCTAAGTTAACTATCTAATTGATTACATGGTTGCTAAGTCGAGTCATATCTTTGTACATATTGTTTTGGGACGATTGGGACTCATGGGTAAAGTACTTATTTTATGGAGTAATGGGGAAGAACATCATTTATTACCCCCATACGTACGTTAATCTTAAAAGTACTCCAAGCGTTTTGATTTTCTTAATTCGAGTCATTAGATTAGTTTATTGTAAAGTATGTAAAGATTCAAGTGTAAGGGGAATGTTCATCCCCTATGATGTATTATTTTGGATGGTAGGGTAAGAGTGTATGCAAAAAAAAAAAAAAAAAAAAAAAAAAAAAAAAAAAAAAAAAAACGGACTACCATCCCTTTTTATTCTATGTTCATTTTATGTTTTAGTTATTTTTCATTTATTAGCTTAAGTCGAGTCTAGTCTTGGCTTAGCAACGCCATATTGTACATGTAATTAACCAAGATTGTTAACTCGCCACCAGTAAAGACTGCCTTTATCCAACAAAACCGTGTATTTCATATCCCTACACCTAACGTTACAACCCTTTAAAAGACCTCTTTGATAGTTTATCCTAGGTGCTTACGCCATGTGGTGGAGGTTTGATCCTTTCCCAAGCCTATGATAATCTATTTTGCTATGACAGGTAGTGAGAGATATCTTCCGTTTCCATATTGTAATTTATACTTTATTACACCCGAGAGATGTGAGTATCTAAACACTATTTGTGAGGTGCTAGTGTATGACCTCCGTGCTTGTCTATTGGTCTTTAGTGGAACGATTATTTGTTGTAATTACTTTTATATTAGTGTTAAATGACCCCTAACTTGTATTTTAACTAGAATAAAAGCGCATTTGCTTGAGGACAAGAAAATCTCAAGTGTAAGGGTATATGATGAGGCGAAAAATGAACCACTTTTAAGGGGTCATTTAAGCCAGGAATTGAATTTATTTGATCAAATATTGCCCTAAATCGTTCCTTTTGTGATTTTAGGTACTTTGGGAATGAAATCTGGAAAACAAGGCATTTTGGACGTTTTTGGAGCATAAAAGTGAAGAAAACGCCAAAGACTTAATTTTCCAAGCTGGGAACAGTAGGTGACGGCGTCAAGAGCAATTTCCTGACGGCGTCAAGAGTAATTTTCATGACGGCCCAGTACAGAAATGAAAGCGTCACAAGGAAGAGCGTCAAGAGTAAAATACGTGACGGCCTGGAAAAAGCTAATACATGACGGCGTCAGATGTAGATCAAGGCAGTCTAAGAATTCTTTTGGCGGCGAGATGACGGCGTCACCCATTTGGTCTTGACGCCGTCAACCTCAGTTTTCTATATATAGTTTTCTAATTTTTATTCATTAAGGAGGAACAAGTTTGGAGAAACCCTAAGGCCGAACCTATTACGAATTTTACAGGTTTTTCAAGGGTTTTCAGCCCTTGAACCCTTACATGTGTAATTGAGATAAGTGTTCTTCTAATTCAATCAATATGTCTATGTGTTGGTTGTATATATCTTGAACTTGTCTTAATTCCACCATGATAGGCTAGATTTATCTTGTGTTTGCTTAGATCTAATGAAACCTAGATGTTGATTATGTGTTGATTACTTGTTTATGGTTGTATTGGATGAATGATTTCGATGTTAGGCTTAAGAAAACTGGCAGATCTCCAAATGGTAACATGCTTGGACGTCTTAGGAAACATGAACTGACGCACTAGGTTTTATTGGTTGTATTTAATGCATGAGTAAATTCTAATGATCCCATGTTAGGAGCTTCTTAGCCGGCTCGACATAGGAGTGAAGTAGGCACTCATAGGATTGGGGAATTAAGTGCGCCACCCCATGAATGGTATTAAGGAATACAATCCGTCATCCACGCAACTATAACAAGTAATTAACGTGTAAAAGATATCTAGGGAGTAGTGAAATCTAAGTAAACACAATTTCTCCACTTATTGCTCACAACCTTAGTTAATTTAGTTTTATTTTCATTTCTAGTATTTTATTTTGATTGCATCTTTAGTATTGGGTTAGTTGACTAGCAACTAATTCCGCCCAAATCCTTAAAACCCGATATATTTACTTGCTTTCTAAAAAACATAAAAATACAAAAATAATCATCCTTCATCTCTAGAACTAGTATTTAGGTTTTCTAATCCTAGCGAAACTATTCCTAGCTGAACGATCAATCCCCCGGTACTTGTCACTATACTATACTACAACGATCAGGTACACTGCCTGGTGGGGGTTGTAAGCTTCTCGAGATCCCTCGAGAGGTAAAGCCTGGTGCAATCCCTACACTACCATTACCCTACCATCCAAAATAATACATCATAGGGAATGTACATTCCCCTTACACTTAAATTTTTACATACTTTACAATAAACTAATCTAATGACTCGAATTAAGAAAATCAAAGCACTTGGAGTACTTTTAAGATTAATGCACATATGGGGGTAATAATATTATGTTCTTCCCCATTACTACATAAAATAAGTACTTTACCCATGAGTCCCAATCGTCCCAAAACAATATGTACAAGGATATGACTCGACTTAGCAACAATGTAATCAATTAGATAATTAACTAAGGGCTTAAACAAATAACAATAATGCACTAAAGATGAGTGCATACACGGAAGGCTAAGGCGATTTGGGTGTACATTTAAGTGGGGTGTAACAAATTCTTCCTTTAAGTAAGATGCTTAAAGTTAGAAACGAAAAGATAGGCTTGGAGGGGTGTACTAGGGGTTTCGTGTACTAAAAATGAGTACAACGCTAAGGGTGTGGGAAAAATTAGTTGACTTAACTAGCCAAGTAATATGACTTAAATGATCAAGTAATTATGATACGGGTTTAACACAAGGGTGATCCTAATGCCTCTTATCATGTAGTAAATCCTACTACACGAATGTAGTCTCACTAGCGGTCTCGGGATGCATCACTAACGTAAGTTCTAGAATCTAAATGCTACCAGTACACTCATAAGCACTAATAGTAAATGTTTTTCCTATCAAATCTAAAGGCGAACCTCACATATTTGGGTGGAAAATTTTTCTGAATGATACGGTTATGTGCTAGTCATACAATCTCCTATCCATGAGACGCTTGCTATGGCTAAAGTTTCACTCCTAAATGTTGTAAAAAAATTTAAATTTGGCGCTAAAATTACACTAACAAGTATTTCTCATAGTTTTATTACACATCTACCATCAAACAAACAAACTCAAGCGAAAGTGTATCTATAAGGTATCATCATTTTACCCTCCCCTTACACTTAGGATGAACATTGTCCCCAATGTTCAAGTAAAGAATATAAAAGTGAAATAAGTAAAAAGAATGAAATCAAATACTCCCCTGATTCGCTCGGTATGGATAATAAGGTAATAAGGTTAGATCTTCCTCCAATAAAATGAACAATCAAAGCTTCCCTTCCAGATTATAAATCATCTTCTTGTCAAACATAACCTGTTAAACCTGAGAAAACAGACAAGGCAACCTCGCGTAAAATTGGCGGCAATCTATATATGCTAACAAATCCTAGAAAAATAACATATATATCATAAATTGCTTTCTAGGAATTAAAGGGATATAATGCTTGTGGAATGATGTTTGCAGATTTCCTGGAGATTATAAAACTAAAGAATTAGCAAAAACTTTAAGACTCCATTAGAAAAACAAAACTGGTAAAATTTCCAGAATTTTACACTTGACGCCGTCAGAAATTTCTTCCTGACGCCGTCAGAAGTGACCTGCAGAAATTCTTATGTTAAGTTTCAGGAAAATTTCTGGAAAAACTTGGTCCTACTTCCTGGAAAATCCTGCAAAACATCATTATGACTCGATACAAGCATTTGACTCTAACAAATACGAATATACATGTTCATTTAATATTGTGGAGAATCATGATCGGTTTTGTTTCTTAAAAACATATTTGGGGTTTCCCCTTACACTTATCTTTTGCGAAATACCTTTGGATGAAGTTAACACTAAGTCAAACAACAAAATAAAGTATTTTCACCATTTAGTTTGAAACATGATCTACCAACAATAAAAATAAAGCATGCATACGGAAACAAATAACAATCAAACAATATAAAAATCACACAAAACATGGGTTGCCTCCGAAGAAGCGCTTGTTTTTGTTCGAGTCACGAGCCTGATTCTACCCTTATTTAACGGAAATAGGGGAGGTTTTCCCTACACTTTGAATTAAGTGCGGGTGGAAGTAGCGATACACACCCCTAGGGTGGAAATATGCTTTGTGAGGAAAGTGTGGTGGATGAATTATATGCTCAAAAGGGTGTGCTCCTATCATCATAACCTTACCAAATTCAATCGGGTTAATGGGTGGATTAAGATTTTCTCCTAAAAAGGGATCATTTTCTATCAACTTCAAGAGACTACTAGTTGGGGATCCATCTTGACCTAATAAACCCGGTTTAAACCCATAATGTTTCTTGTGATCAATCATAAATGGGTGATGTAAGCATGTAAGGTCATTTTCCACTCCTATATTGGCTTCCTCTCTACAAGGCTTAGAGTCCACTACCTTTATCCTAAGACTACCCAGACTACATGGCTTGATGGGTGGGTCGTCTCCTCTTTTGTCTCCTAGATGTATATCTAAGGATGGAAAGTTGTGTGAAGATTGAGGTTCCGGTTCATCAACACTAGGGTAATTCCCTAGAACTAAGAGTAAGGTTATCATTACAAGTATTCAAACCTATATCCTCTAGTGGTGTTTGGTACAAGGGTTCTACCTCTATTGGGACTCCTAAAGTCTCATATACTTCATCCGAATAAGTCACGGGCGGTGTGTATGCTTCAAATGATGGTAGGACTTGTGGGGTACTTGGTGGGCTTAAATTTTCAACTCTATCCTCCATCTTATCAAGATTACCAATGTGCTCAGGTTGTATTGTGGTGAAATCAAACCACCCCGTGCACCCAGTTATCTTATCTATAGGTTTATCCCCAAACAATCTTCTTGCTTGTTCCCTTAAACTTGCTATCAATTGATCCGTAACAACGTTTGTTGGGTTGTCCATTTTTTTGGCAAGTATGGCACAATTCTCTATGGTTTCCCATGCTTCATCAACACTTAATCCCCAAAGGTCCCCATCTGCGGCATGGTCAATGTCCATTTTGGTATAGTGGTCAACACGATGGTAAAATATTTCAATTTGGGACCACAGATCGAAATTATGATGAGGGACTTTTCGGAGTAAATATTTAAAACGAGCCCATGCATCATAGATAGGTTCATCCTCATGTTGTTTAAACATCAAGATGTCATTTTGAGTGGGTGAATTTCGTGGTTGGTAGTATGGTGGATTCGCGTTCTCCATAATGGCCAACGGAATAGTCAATGAATTTAATTTACTAACAAAGGCACGAAGAAAAAGATAGACTAAAGAAAACCTAAAAATAAAAATAAAATCTTACTAGAAAGGAATCTAGCAAGTAGACCTAATAAAAAGAAATTCTAACCTAGACAATAACTATTCCCCGGCAACGGCGCCAAAAACTTGATGCGTGGGAATTGCACTAGGCTTTACCTCTCGAGGGATCTCAAGAAGCTTACAACCCCCACCAGGCAGTGTACCTGATTGTTGTAGTATAGTATAGTGACAAGTACCGGGGGATTGATCGTTCAACTCAGGAATAGTGTCGCTAGGATTAGAAAGCCTAAAAACTAGGTCTAAAGGTGAGGGATGATTATTTTTGTATTTTTTTTTATGTTTTATGAAAGCAAGTAAAATCTCGGGTTTTGGAAGAGTGGGCGGAATTAGTTGCCAGCTAACTAACCCAATTAACTAAAAATACAATCAAAATAAAATAACAGAAATGAAAATGAAACTAATATACTAATGTGGTGGAAACAATAATGAGGAAAGTTGTGTTTACTTAGATTTCATTACTCCCTAGGTATCTTTTACAGGTTGATTAGCTTGTTACAATTGCATGGATGACGGGTCATATTCCTTAATACTAGTCGTAGGGCCGTGTACAATATTCCCTAACTCTATAAGATCCTACTTCACTCATATGTCGAGCCGTTAGAAGCTCCTAACATGGGATCATTAGAATTCTCTTATGCATTAAATACAACCAAAAATCGCAGTACACCTCCGATCATGTTTCTTAAGACGTTCAAGCAAGTTACCAATGGAAGTCTGCCAGTTTTCTTAAGCCTAACATCGAATACAATCATCCGTAACAATTATAAACAAACAATCAACCCATAATCAACATCTATGTTTCACTACATCTAAGCAAACACAAGAAAAATCTAGCCTAGCATGTTAAAGAGAAGACAAACGTAAAATATAATCACACAACACATAGACATATTGAATGATTTGAATGAATACTTATCTTCAATTGAATATGGAAGAATCAAGGGGTTGAAACCCTTGAAAAAGCTGGAAAATTCGTCTAGGGTTTATTCCCTCAAAGTTGCACACTAAATAATGAAATTTGGAAAACTATATATAGAGTTTACATCTTGACGGCGTCATGTATTAGCTCGTGACGCCGTCAACTCGCCGCCATGATAAACATCGTATTGTCCAGATCCAATTGTGACGCCGTCATGTAGGAAATTACTCTGGGCCGTCACTAGTATTTGGACCCTGACGGCCTTGGTGACGCCGTTAGGCCATAAGCTTGAAAAATTCTCTGGGCCGTCACGTTATAAGTTCAACATCCACCTCTTTTGTAACTCTTGACGCCGTCACTTGTAAAAGCTTGACGCCGTCAGGTACTGTTCCAGCAAGGAATTTTGAGACTTTGCCGTTTTCTTCACTTTTATGCTCCAAAAACGTCCAAAATGCTTCCTTTTCCAGATTTCTCTCCAAAAGTACCTAAAATAACAAAAGGAACGATTTAGGGCAATATTTGATCAAATAATCTCGAATTTGGGCTTAAATGACCCCTTAAAAGCGGTACACTTTTCGCCTCATCAATCATCAACCATCTAAGCATACTATATGCTTATGATTTTCACTTTCAAATAAGAATCAACCTTTGTTGCAAGCAAGTCCGATTGCTCTCTTTGACAAATTAGGATCTTTTACTTATTGAATGCATTAAGCATAATAAATGAATATATTGCTATATGAGCTTAATATTTGTTTGCTATGCTTGTTGTTTTCCTTATTTTGCTATATATGCTTGTGCTTCAAATATTTTTCTTGCGAAAATTCCACATCTCGATTCCTTAGTGCCCTTGAACGAGGGGGAGCACACATCAAGGGGGAGCTTTCTACCCGTCTAACTTCATTCATGAAGCTAGTCGGCATAACCTTTTTGATTCTACAAAAAGGGGGAGAAGTGAATATAAACTCACTAAGTACTTGTATAAAAATTAATTTTTAGACTTAATGAGTTTAGGTTTTGTAATCATCAAAAAGGGGAGATTGTTGATATAAATAATGCCTTAAAACGTTATTAACATATATCGATATCTCTATGTTTTGATAATCACAAAACGTAAACTCATTGAACTACAAATTATGACGTAAACAAGTATTTAGTCGTAAATATTCACTTTAGCATCCAAATCACTTAAGGTATGAATAAACAAAGTGTCTAATGCATTTTATAATCAAAGAAATTTTTATCTTTACAAACCTTACATTTTTATAAAGTGGGACAAACATTTTTAAACTTATACAAAATATTTTTGTATTTATAAGAAATGTTTTATTCAAAATAAATATTTTAAATTCAAATTTTTACCCAAAAAATGGCTATATTTCTTCAAGAAAAACCTTCCCCACAAAAAGACAAAAATTCTGAAGAAAAAATATTGTTTTATTAGGCGGCCATGCATAAAAGAAGTATAGCAAAGTTTCAATAGACTTACAAGTCGGCCATCTGTAGGATCGTGGTTTTGATTGATTATTGGGATTCGGGAGGTCGAGTAATATGAAAGTGAATGAACTCCATGGTTAGAGAGAGAGAGTAAAGAGTAAAGGGAAAAACTATGTGTTTATTGATAAGGAAGGAGTAAATTACACAAAGAGTCCCACCCCTCGATGGAAGTATGGAGGGGTATATAAAGCCTAACACAAGCCAAACTATTGCAATATTACATAACTAGTCCATGTGTTTTGGCTTAACAAGATAGCTAATGTAATCCCGTAAATGTCGTTCCATTTACGTGTTGGGATTATAAACTTTGATCCCAACACCATCTCTCTTGAAGCATGCAGTCATCTTCCTGTAGAATGCCCTTTCTTCTTGGTCATGGACTGTGTGAAACGTCCAATTACACATCCAATTCATTCGACGGGCTTCAAAATCTGAATTTAATATTACATAATTAGTTACATATAATCCAATAAGTTAAACTGCTATGATATATTTGATGTAGTTAAAGTGAATAAACTAAAACATAACATAGTCATGTGGTTGGTGACAGAGGGCATTCATAGATATTTTGGTGCTGTATATCTCCACTGTTGTGATGGCCCCTCCATCATGTTCAAACAACATGACATTATACTCCTCCCCTGGGACAACCTGAGTAAACACCATCCACTGACCAGGTTTCATTTTCAAGTCTTGGACCAGTCTCTCCCAAACACACCCAAATAGGCACTTGTGGACATATAGATCATAACAATCTTTTGAACTTTCCACACTAACTTCGTAATCAAGGGTGTTACTAGTAACCATGACCGACTCTATAGCTGTTGGACCATGTAGATATCCTAGAAAATCTTGTGGCTATGACTGTTCAAACAGAGATATGTTTGTCATAGGCACTAAACATCTCCAAAACTGAGCATTTTCTAGTTCATAATTATGGAACTCCTCCCAATTCTCATTGTAGGTAGCTACATAAAACATATCCTGACCCTCTTCTATAAAATGTAGATAAGCAACATCCAAACAGGTGATGTTGTGCATCGCAAAATCATTCCACCTTGCTCCCTCAACAACACAGACTAATTCTGATACTCTTCTTACACTAACTCTCCATCTAATGCAAGCACAGTTAACTAAATAAATATGACGATTCCCATTATAGGAACCTCCTAAAACGTAATCCTTATGTAGTTCCTGTATATCAAGATTAATTTTAAGCATTGTCTATTTCTTAAAGCTAGTTTGTTAGAGAATAACATTTAATTCTTATATGGTTTTAACTTACAGACTCATCCAAAACATCTTCAGGATTGTCCAAAGCGCAAAGAAATTGATTCCCATACATAGCTACTGCATTAATGGTTAAGATTATCACAAATAACATTAGTAAATATTGTTACCTCGTATGTGTGTTGTTTGATTTTGCACGCCTTGCCACTTCTGGTGGTTTGTGTTTGTGGGTGTGTGATTAGATCCGATTCAATAAGATAGAATATGGGTAGGTTGTTGAGGGTTGTGTTTGGTAGAGGTTGTATGTGACAATACGTGTATGAGATGACCGGGTTTTACTCAAGTGTCAATGGTCGGGTGAGGGTTTATTGATTCCCGCGAAAACATTAATATGCGTATCAGAGAAGATACTAAAAAATTGCATAGTTAACAATGAGTTAGTACACCGTTGGTCCCTAAAATTGAATGTCGGATTTAACTTAGGTTAGCTAATAGTTAAAAAGTGATTGGAGTATTATGCCCCTCAAAGTAGTACAGAAAACGTGCGTTGACCAAGCCTAAACGGGCCAAGGGACGCAATCGGCCTAAAAAATTCAACTTTTGGACGCATGGCGACGATTTTTGAAACTTAGAGGGCCAGACGATGTTTTTGAGAAAGTTTAGGGACCAACGGTGTATTTTTGTCTACTTTATATTTTTAATATTTTTCTTATTAAGTGATAAATAAATAATTTTTATATAATTAAGTATTTGAGTATTTTATATTAAACCAATTAAATCAAATCCAACACCACCTCATAAATCTTTATTTAACAAAGCAAATCCAAAATACCCGTAAATTATGTTACAACTTCAAACTATAAAATATTCTTTTATCAAAATGACCAATCTCATTTTCCATCAAGATAGGCCAAACTGTAATTTAAACATTAAGAAAACACTTTAAAATAAATAAAAAATTGGAAAACAAAAAAAATAGATAAGTAAATTCTATACACAATCATTCTAATCATCAACATCTTCTTCACAATTCCTTCACGCACAATAAACCCTAATCTTTTAATCAATCAAACAAAACATTATAATTAAATCTTGATCATCATCACAAAGACGAATTAATTGAATCATCATTAAAGATGGAAGACTTTAATGATAATAATAATAATAATAATAATAATGTTGCTGTCCGATATCCCAAGATTCATCTTGATGATTATGAGCCTAAATTTTTCACTCCAAAGGTTTAATCTTTTTACTATTTTATGATATGGGTTTTTGTTATTGCATGTTTTTAGTAAGTGGGTCATGTCAATTTTGAGTTTTTTACTGTTTCTTGATATGGTTTTTTGCTTATTTGATGTTTTTTGGTGTTTTTTTGTGGGTTGATCATGTAAAGATTAGTGCTTTATGTTGAATTTAGTGATTTTTATGTGTTGAAGAATTTAGTTAGGGTACTTGATTAGCTTTTGGGATTAAATTATGATGTAGATTATTAGATTCTGTGTTTTTTTAAGTCGAAGTTATCGAGTGTTTGGACAAAGAAACATTATTTATGTTATGATCATGTAAAGTTTAGAACTTTTTGTTGAATTTAGTGATTTTTATGCGTTGAAGAATTTAGTTAGGGTACTTGATTAGCTTTTGGGATTAAGTTATGATGTAGATTATTGGATTCTAGTGTTTTTTTAAGTCGATGTTATCGAGTGTTTGGACGGAGCAATATGATTTATGTTATTCGTGATATGATCATGTAAAGTTTAGTACTTTTTGTTGAATTTATTGAGTTTTGGTTGAATAGTGGTTTTATTAGCTTTGATGGTTAGTTTAGGATTAAGATATGTAATTGGTTATCGGATTATTGCGTTTTTGAGGATGATCAGTTTTTGAGTAATTTTAAAATCGCCTAATTTGTGTAGGATTAGGTGATTTCTTGTTATTTATACTTTTATAGGATGATCATAGGAAGTTTAGTACTTGTCATGAAATTTGTTATATATTTTATAGGATGATCATAATGAAATTTAAGGGGGGTGTTTGAGATTTCGATTTTATTAAAGATTATGCATTTGCAGAACTATGTTATCGGAAATTAGGTCTTGGCCTGTTTTTATGAGTTTTGTCTTGGGATAACACAGATAGTCACCTTTTTTTTTTTTTAAATGATTTGCCAAGCACATGGCTGTTTCGATTTGCATTTGCAATAATCAGACAATCTACTCAGGTACACAATCCCAACACCATATAAGGAAAGCAGGACATACGATTAGCTT